>PVKZ01002720.1:0-194608 GCA_004027375.1 Macroglossus sobrinus | reverse complement strand
TCTGCATGTTCTGGATAGTGTGGGGTAGTTTGGGGAACTGTAAGGACATGGAGAGGGACTGTTGGAGAGCTAAGATCTGGTAAGGGTAATAAATCCTACTTTTTGGAGAGGAGGATTGAAAATGAGAATACAGTAATTTGAAGGGACTATTTTAATATTATGAGTTTGCAAACATTTTGATGTGGCTTCAAAGAGAAACCTTTAAACCTTCAATTTTATTTCTATTGTATAGTAATGAGAGCAGAAATTGTCCTCAGTCCCATCCCTTGTCCTTAAGCCTCAATTCAGGCCTGAGATTTATTACCCTTTCTATGGTGTCTTTAGGTTTTCCCACATCCTTGTGTTGTGGTTTGTCTCCGAGCCTGTGGCTGCCACACCTCCAGTTGGTTGTGTCAAACAGGCCTGCTTAGGGAGTAACACCTGTGTGGGCAGACAGAGCCCTTTTGTAGCCATGCTGAGATGAATGAGGTGAATAAAATTTCCCAAAGATGTCATCGATGTGAGGCCACTGAGTTTTGTCTATTTCTGAGTATACCGTGAGTCTTGTAAGGAAGGCATGAACAAGAAAGCCGTGACAGTTTTTGACTTAAAAGTCTTTTTTGTCTGATAAAAGGATAGCCATCCTTGCTTTCTTTTCATTTTCATGGAATGTCTTTTTCTATCCTTTTACTTTCAGCCTATGTGTGTCCTTAAATCTACAGTAAGTATCTTATAAACAACATTTAGTTGAATCTTTAAAAAAAAAAAATCCAGCCAGCCACTCTATATTTCTGAATTGGGGCATTTAATCCATTTACATTTAAAGTAATTATTGGTAGGAAAGAACTTACCATTGCCATTTTTTTGTTCTCTGTCTGCTTTGTAGTTATTTTGTCCTTCTTTCCTCTCTTGCTGTATTCCTTTGTGTTTCATTGATTTTTTAACATTGATTGTCTTTGTTTCTTCTCTTTTTTTCTTTTGTGTTTCTTTCACAGGTATTTTTTTTTGTGGTTACTGTGACACTTACATAGAACATGGTATTGTTACACAATAGCCTATTTTAAGCTGATAAGAACTTGACTTTACAAGAGAAACAAATGAACATTATATATAGTGATAAAAGGGTCAATTCACCAGGGATATGTAACAGTTGTTAATATATATACTCCCAACATCAGAGCACCTAAATATACAAAGCAAAGTGACAGAATTGAAAGGAGAAATATATGGAAACACAATACTACTAGAAGACTTTAATATTCCACTTTTAATAATGGATAGAACATCCAAAGAGAAAATTAATAAGGAAGCAGTGGATTTGAATGTAGGCCACATAGACCTAACAGACATATACATAACGTTACACAAAACAGCATTCTTCTCAAATGCGTATGGAACATTATCTAGGATAGTTTACATGTGGAGTTACAAAAGTGGCCTTAATAAGTTTAAGAAGATTGAAATCAGACCTAGGACTTTTACCACAATGGGATGAAATTAAAAACTGGTAGCAGAAGGAAAACTGGAAATGTCACAAATATGTGGAAATGAAACATCACTCCTGAACAACCAGTGGGTCAAAGAAGAAAGTAAAAGGGAAATTAAAAGAATGTCTTGACACAAACAAAAATGAAAACACTCACACTTCAAAACCTATTGGATGGAGCAAAAGCAGTACTAGGGAGGAGGCAATAAATGCCTACATTAAAAAAGAAGAAAGATCTCAAACAATCTAACTTGAATTTTGAGGCACTAGTGAAGAACAGACTGATCCCAAGGTTAACAGAAGGAAGGAATAAAAACTAGAGCAGAAACAAATTAAATAGGTAATTAAAAACTATATAGAAAAAAATCAGCAAAACAAAGAGTTGGTTAAAAACTAAGAATGTATATGTGACAACATATGTAATTTTGAGGACATTATGCTAAGTGAAATAATCCAGTCACGTAAGGACAGATAGTATATAATTCCACTTGTATGAGGTATCTAAAATAGTCAAACTCATGGAGACAGAATGTAGAACCGTGGTTGCCTGGCCTGCAGTGGGGAGAAGTTGCTTTTCAACAGTTACGCAAGATGAGTAAGTCCTAGAGATCTGCCGTTCAACACGGTGCGTGTAGGTAATAATACTGTACTGTGCATTTAAATTTTGTTAAGAGTAGATCTCATATTGTATATTCTTATCACAGTAAAAAGAAACAAATCACACAAAAACACAGTCGCGTTACAGTTAATTTGTTCCTTTGCTAGGAGAATGGCTGCATGCTACAATGCAAGGATCTTCTAAGGAGATGTAGGGTGTGTGGTTTTAAGTCTCATTTCTGTTTCTTTTAGTTCTCATCATTAGAAGAGTACCTTTATCTTTCTGACCTTCCATTTTTTTTCAGTCTGTAAAATGAGAATAAGTTGATCTGACTAGACTGCGTCATTACAAGATTATTATTAATCTAGTTTGTTTTGTAAATTCCAAAGCCTTTCCAAAGAGCCATCATGCAGTTTGGCTCAGAAATTGTTTTCTCACCTTCCTCGTGAAAATTGAAAGGCTCAGTGAGGTTCAGTGCCTTGCTCAAGGCCACACAGCCAGCAAATAACAGAGCTGAAATTAGAGTCCAGGTCTTCCGCTTTCTAGTAGAGTGCTTTTTTGGGTTATGGAGATTCCACATGCTATAATTTAAGGAAGAACATCGCCCTCTTCAAAGATTTTTTTTTCTTATTATCCTGCTGTTATTTCAGAACTTTCTAAATCAGTGTTAGAACTTGATCAGTTTTCTGGAGACATGTACTTCTTTACTAGGTTAAGGCATTTGAGAGAAAATGAAAATTGGGGCCCTTAATAAGGCTCCTAGAAAGCCGTGTGTATGTGTGTGTGTTTGTGTAATAATATTGTTATTTAAGGGGAGGATACAAGAGAAGTAGGAGAGTTTTGAGTTTCTTCCTCCCTCAGTTTTCTTCAAGGAATCAACAAGATGATTGAAAAATATTCTGCATGTAATTGGCCACTTTTGCCTGGATGTGTTCTTCTGGGCAGTTCTTACATCTGGTACACGAGCCAAAAACTAGCCTATACACAGAGAGCCCAAATGCAATAAAAGGACAAATTATATTCTCAGTGGGAACAAAAGCCTTTCTTGTAGAGACCCTTAAAATTATTACCTGGGCCAGAACCCATGGTTTCTTTTAGTTTGCTTGTTCTGGGGAGCTCTCGGAAGTATGATATTTTGGCTTAGGATCCAAAGCCTTGCTGGTATTAAAAAAGGACATTTTCTACAGAAAGATAACCACCTTATCAGGGAAACTGTCCATTTATTTCATTTTCTCATCCTGAAAAATTACACAGAATTCACAACTTTTTATTTATAAGGATCTCAACAATATTCTTAACAATTTTGCCATCAGCTAGTCCTGCTGTGAGGGTCTCTTTCATTCCTAAGTCTGGACATCCATCTCCTGGTGTCATTCATAGTGTCTGAAGCTGGAGGATAGGTGGGGATGGATGAAGAAGTTCATAGATTTCCACAGAGAGCTTGGGGGAGCTGGTGGGACATCAAAAAGCTCTCAGAGAAAAGTTGACAGATGTCTTCAGAATAAACAAATCCCTTAAAACATTCAGGGTATAAAATATTAATGGAACCAGTGCTTGGCCCCAAAAGCATTTGAGATTTTTTTTTTTTTATTGATGCCAAAACATTTAAAAAATAGTTAAGCAATGTTTAATGACCTAGAAAAGCTGAGCTGTTCTGCCAGTCCTGTGTTATCTGTGAAGTGATTGGGAGAGCCCCTGACAGAACAGCACATAGGCAGGGAGGCCATTAAAGACGGCCCCTTGGATGGTCTTGGAAAAGGGGCAGGGCCGAAAAGCTGAGTCAGAATCTCATCAAGGAAATGAAAAGATCAAGGAAACGTTTCCATATTGAATTGAGTTGCATTAGTCACTCTCCTGGAAAAGGCTCCAGTGTCATCAGCAGAACAAAGGAAGAAAGTGTCTAAAATATAAAGATTACAGTCTGCATTGTAATGACTACCACACAGAGAGAATTTCCCATCTTCTTTGATATGGAAACAACAGGGTATAGTTTGGAGTTGCAGAGACAGGTATTAAAATTAGGACATACAGAGTCCCCTGCTAGAATTATCAGTGCAATGACTTAGAAGGGATAGGGCAAAGAAAAGAGAGCTGAGCTTTGAGAAAATTCTGTGTAGCAGGCACTGTGCTGGATGTTTTCATACATCTTTTTTTTTTCATAATAATATTATCATAAAGCATTATATTTATGTT
Source organism: Macroglossus sobrinus (assembly GCA_004027375.1). NCBI lineage: Eukaryota > Metazoa > Chordata > Mammalia > Chiroptera > Pteropodidae > Macroglossus > Macroglossus sobrinus. The sequence continues at coordinate 190,352 of PVKZ01002720.1, read as the reverse complement.
ATGGATTAGAAAACAAGATAAAGATGTTGAATAATTTGCATAAGGCCATAGCTGATAAATGGTAATACCTTGATTTGAATCCTGGTCTATTTGCTTCTAAAGCCTATGCTTAAAAAAAAAAAAAGCATGATGAATTCCTTTCTGAAAATCTACTAACATCGTCTAAGTTCAGATTTTCCTGTACTGGGCTGGTTTGGGTCTATTTCCAGAAAAGTAGTAGACTTGTCTCTTAATGTTTCTTTAGACACCAGATTATATGAGGACATGGAAATATGTAATATGGTTTATTCTTTCTCATATGGTTTTCTAGAGTTGTGGATCTCTTACCTTTTTCTTCAACTACTCTTTCTCTCTCTCTTTTTTCTTTTTCCAAGATAGAAGAGAAAGAACCTTTGGTGCTGGGATCGACTTGTTTTGAATTCTAATACTGGCTCATTCATTTTATCACATTTCTTAGGTAGAATTTTATAAATTCTAAAATAAAATAACAATTGCTATGACTTACTTAACTGTCATGAAGATCAAATAAGATAGTGCAAAGTGATTGACCAAACTATGATGTTACGGTCGTGACTCATTTGTGAAGGTTCTTCTGTTGTTTTTCAAATAGAGAAAATTTAGCATCTGCCTAAATAAATGCTATATTGATGTTCAGAATGATTATTTAAAAAAACTTTCATGCCCTTCTGGAAACTGGCCTATCTCTATAGATTGTGTCTAATCTGGGGTTTAATAGAGGGCACTTAGGAAATCCATGAACCCTTTGCTATTATGTTCAAAATTTCATGACAATATGTTTCTGGGAGAGAGTTCATAATAGTCATAAGATTTCCAAAATGAGTCCATGACTATAAAAATGTTTAAAAAATCTCTGCAGGTCTAAAACACTCCTATAGCCTTGGATGTTGGGCTTATGGTTTGAAAGGATTGACAATTCCATGCACTTTATCATTCAAGATCCAGTCAGGGAAGTGGAAACCACAGTATGTATTTCAACAAAGGAGATTTAACATAGGGAATTAGTTATGCCACTTTTAGGGGGCTTTTAAGAGAGAAAGAAGGGAACATGAGAATATTTCAGAGACAGTGTTGAGAGAAGCTACTGCTTCTAGGGATGGGAGCCAAAGGAGAGAGGTGAGGGTAACCACAACCTTGGAATTCATGGGATGGGCCCCAAAAGGCTGGTGGTCAGACCTCTGAAAATGAAAGTTCCCATACAGCCCCTGAAAAGGCATGATAAGAATACTCTGGGTGGGGGGTGAAGAAAGAAGCTGGGTGCTGGGGAAAATTGCCGTTGAGGTAACTCTGACCACCACACGTAGAGGAAAGGGTTCCTTACTTCCACTGTATTCCTTCTAATCTCCCTCCAGCACCTCCTATGGACAGAGCCTAGTGTGAAGCCAGGAAGTTGACAAAGGAGTTCGGGAAATGTAGTTGGCATCCCTAGACCTGCCATCACAGAGTATATAAAGGTAGTTTTTAGTGAATAATTTCCATACTATGTCTTTTAGAGCTGAGGAGCACATAGCAGGAATTCCTTTACACGTTTGGGAGGAACTGCTCACCACACTTGAACTACCATATAATATCAGCGATCCTGCTGTTTCAGAGAAAGCGGCAATCACACACATCCTGATTTAATTGCACTAAAATCCTGTACGTATGCCAGACATCTTCCTGACATTTTCTTAAGGATCTGTGTCAGGGCAAGTGTTTCTGTGTAGGTGAACTAATAGGACTTAGCAGTGGCGAGGCACTGCCTTGGTTCTGATTAACTTAACCAAAGATGTGAGTGTTGAGAATGTAGGGCAGAAAGTAGTTGAGGTATCTATGTGGTCAAGACGAAAGTGCGAAAGTAAAATTTTATGAGTAAGAAAGAGGAAAGGAGTGAAGAGTCTGAAGATTCAAGATGAAGCCAAAGATCAGCCATTTTACTTCTACCCCATGTACCAGAGACTTCAAGGAAAGCAGACATGCTAGTGATATATATATGGCTAGAGGTCCGAATACCAGGTCTGGAAAACTAAGTCAACAAACTCAAACCCTTAAAGGTTCCTGATAGACCTTACAAGCTTTATATTCTTTTGGATAGACTTGACCTTTCACTAAGCCATGGCAGTTTTGTGTTAGATAGAGCTCAGCTCCTGTTGAGGGCATAAGTGTTAATGAAGTGGGTAGGTGTGGGCTACCTTAAGACAGAACTCAGCAGAGGGATTCTGATGAGGAGGCAGTAGTCCCAGCTGGAGCTCTTCGTGGTTCTGACGTGAGTAGCACACGTGCGTCTATGTGCTGATGGCTCTCACACTGCCTTGTTGATTTCTAGGTTCTACCTCAACCCTCCCTATGCTGGCAAGCTTGCTATTATCTTCTTTAGATGCTTAAGCTTTATCGTGAACTTTATTAATAATAAAAACAAAAATTATATGGTGCTTACACTTCTTAAAATGCCTTTAATGCCTATTAACATATTTAATCATCCCATTAAGCTAGTGAAATTGGAGCTGATGACTTCACTTTCCTTTCCAGGTAAGGAAATTGAGGCTTCAAGGTTAAGTGACATGCTTAAGGACATATTTTTAAATGATTCATCAGGGCCCTGAACCCAGGCCTTCTAATCCAAAGCCCATGATGTTACCACTTTATGTGGCTACTTTCAGGACTGAAATACTCAGACCTTGTGATTGTTCCAGTCATTGTTATAAGTCATTGTAGCAGCTACATATTGAAAAAATAATATATAGTTCCAATAGACTTGGGAAACATTAAATATTATATCCCTATCTATGTAGTTCATAATGCATATTAGAATATTAAAGACTCTTTAAAGCCTCTCAGTTCTAGTTATTTTGTTTGAATTAGAATTTTCCCATCATTTTAGACCATAGATCATTGTTAGTGTGAAGCATCCATTTATATCAAATGCAATACCATTATTTCATGAAACACTGGGGAAATAGTGCCTCATTCCATATCCTGACCCTTGACCTTTTGGAATCAAAATTTATCTTCTTCATAGACTGTCATGCAGCTACTGGGAATAGTGAGGCAAGGCCAGTGGCTAGCGGGAGGGAGTTTCCAGTATGGGCTACACATTGCCATACATGGCTATCCTCTCAACAGGCTCAGTGACTAAAGGAAATGATTTTAATATTCACAAGAACTACTTGGTAGAAAGATATCCAGGGCTGATGATTCAAGGCGATTTCATCTATCTTATGGCCCAGACTTTGTTTCTAAATTGCAAGCTTCTAAATGCCCTGTGGTCATTCATTATTTATCAGACTTCAGTGCATTCAATGGCTCTCTCTTGTGAAATGGCCAGCTTTGAATCAAGTTATTTATGGTATGGTGGTTATTAGTAGCTGCTCGGATTGAGAAATGTTAGTAGGAAGTTAATTAGGCAACACAGCTGGAAAGAAAACAGAATAGCGACGGCAGTGATGAGGAAACGTGGGATACGGTTTACCCCGTAAGAGTGGCATGAACTCTGACCTATGCTATTTAAAAAATCTCCTCTCTAAGTTCCAAGTCACGTGGACTTTGATGATGTAACTCAAAGAGAAAGGCAACGGACATTCATTGAGTAGTTATTGTGTCTTGTGCATTGTGCAAGAGGAAATAGAGGAGGCAGAGGTAAAGGAGATAAATTCCTTGCCTTGAGTTTCATTTGCTATAGTGATGGGGACATAGGCATGTGTGACCTTGCTCATATACTCTATAAGCAAAACAGATAGAAACCACAGAAGAAGGAGAGTAAATTCTTATGGGGTTGTGGCCTGGGAAAGCCTCACAGGAGGTGACATCCAAATTGCTTTTCACAGGTGAATTGGAAGTCTCTGCCCACCTCTCTCCTCAGTGTCTTCTGCCACTGTGCCCTCTGCCCACCTCTTTCTGGCCTCAGTGGACTTTTCATTTAATCCTCGGGGCCTTTGCACATGCTGTTTCCTCTTCTTGAAACCCTTACCTTATTTCACTTATCTAACTCTACTTGCCTTTCAGGTCTCAGCTTTAAACTCAGAGAGGATTTTCCTGATAACCCCTCATCGTATACATCGCATCTCCCATATTGTTCTTCTCATGATGGTCTGATAATTTCGTTTAGAGCAGATATCATCCTATAGTACATCCTGCTATAGATACTTTTTACTTCTGTATTTTGTACATTTGTTTCTCTCTATTTCGTGTTGCTTTGGAACCTCCGTGAGAGCAGTAACTGAGTCTATTTTGCTCAGTGCTGTATTTCCATATCTCTTTCAGTGCCTTGCACCCAGTAGGGTGCTTAATAATCATTTAGGTGAATGAATGAAAGGAAGTGGAGCATCTTAAGATGAATGAGACTCTCTAGCAAAGTCTTGTTTGACAAATACCCAAATGGTATATACGTTAGTGACAGGTTCTAAACTGTGTTTGGGGAAATGAGGGAATCCAGCCCTCTCTCTACCCAGGAAGAGAAGAAGTTCAGATGTGAGTTAGGATAAAGGCATTACTGAGTCACATACAAAAAAGTGCATTACTCTTTGGGGCAAAAGGAAATAGTCAGTTTCTGGCTCTTGACAGCACATTTGATTTTTGGTTCATATAGCTCATGTGGAAAGCCAGGCTGGGACTTTGTTCCTACAGAGAGGCACCTTTGTTCCGGTGGCTCTCCATCTCAGAAACCATCGTTCTCCTCCTTTACATACATGGTGTGATTTGGGGTGGGGGGGTCTTAGCTTTCCATGCCTCTCAGTCCCATCAGAATGGTAGGATGTCAAGGGACAGGGTCAGAGTGTGGTGGGCCTGGGGAAAGAGATCTAGGATGGACTTGAGTCTGCTTTGAGTTAATATCTTAGACCCAAAGTAGACTAGCAACCTTTGTGCTTTCCATCAGGTCCAGCACAGCTCACCAGAACTAGGAGTCTACATAGCATCTGGGAGCAAATTCTTATAAGAGAAGGGTAATCGTAGCTGACAATATGCTCAGCTCCAGCCATATGTCAGGCACAGTGCTAAGCACTTTATATGCATTTTCTAATTTAGTCCTTGCAATAACATCCTGTGAGTGAGATCCAATTATTATTCCCATTTTATTGAGGAGAAAGTTGGACATTGAGAATGAGGCAGTCTGAATCTTACCCAGCTGGAGGGTAGGGAAACTGTTGGAGTCTGCATCTTAGCCTACTGTGCATCTGCCTCTGGAATCTGCAGTCACATTAGACAGCTGCTCAAAGTGTCTGGGCTTGGGGTTCCAGCCATCTCTTCCTCTTTCTCTAGATCTGGGGAAAGACCACAGGCTGGTCCACAGAGGGTGGGCAAGTTGATGGGTGGGCTGCATGGTAGAACTGGCTGTGAAGTATTTTGATGCTAAGCTAAGAAATACGAATTTCATTCTTGGAAAAAAATGGATCATAGAGGTTTTTTGAGCAAAGAAATGGCATACGGAGACCAAAGTGACAGTAGCCACTGGGGTTTGAGAGCGGTGGTGACTAGGCACTGAACGCTGCAGTGATAGCTCAGCAAGTTTTGAAGCAGAGCTTCAGTGATGAAGATGGACTGGAGAGTCATTTCAGGATAGAACTGATAGAACTTGGCAACCAATTGGTATGGAAAAGAGCTGCCTGTTGTCACTTAGTGATGAAATACACATTGCCACATTTGCAGCCACACACTGCATCTCAGCAAATACAATTTAATGATCGGTAGGTATTTACTTAACATCCTCAATTTACAAAGAAATATGAATTGGCTCCATGTCTAAATAAAGATGAGTTCCTGTGCTTTTCTGACTAATAAGATTGCTGTTAAGGTGGCTGTTCATGTTAAAAAATGAAATCAGTTATCCAGGATGCTATTACATGTGCTTCTGTCATACCAGGACTTAGGAGGTCAAACTGTTTTTAACTTCTGTATTATTGCAACATGATATTATGGCTTTGTTTGTGTAGGGTTGATGTTCTATCTACTTCTAAGTATTTTGAGGATAGATTTAAGAAATAGAGAACAGGTAAAAGAAATGTAAAGACAGATTTAAACAAAGTAAAATGAGGAGAGGATAAAAGGCTTCTGAGTTGACACACTTTCTAACACAGTTGATGTATACTTGTGTCATATACCTGATAGCCTTAAAAATTGTTTATGCTACATATATACATGTATATATATTCACATTTGTCTAGACATCTCTGTATAGCTATTGCTTTTGTTTTTGTTGTTATTGAATGAATGAATGCATTTTCTATGATCAGATAATGAATTTAGTTCCGAGTTTCCTGGTAGCTAGGAGATAAAGGGAAATATAGTATATAATATAGTCCACATTATGTGCCTAAAGCAGATATGTATTTGTCTGAACAAACAGATTTTGGCATGACAAGAAATTCGATGAGGAATTTGTTTTATTTAATCTCTACATAAGACATCTTGAAGTAAACAATGTTAATTCCTCCTCCTCCTGCTTCCTTCTAAAACAAATTTGTTTGATGCATTTTTTGTTTGTTTGTTTTTCTGTGCTTAAATTTTGGGATAAAGCAGAGATATAGAATTACTGAGTTAACAGTAGAGGGCTGAGCAGGGAGAAGATGCAGTGTGGACTGGCTGTTAATATAATGGATTTTAGGAGTGAGGAGCTCACTTTTTTACCCAAACAGTGGAGATGATGATGATGATGATGATGATGATGATGATGATGATGATAATGATGGTGATGATGATGATACTTACATCACAGGGATATTGTGAGGCTTAAGTGAGATAATTGATGAAAATATGTTTAACACAGCAGCTGCCACAGAACAAATGTCCAGTAAACGATAGCCCCAGATTGGAGGAAGCCTGACTGCTTCTTGTGGTATAGATAACCTCATTCCCAAGAGCCCCTTTCCATTTGCATCGTCTCCTTTCCCTCCTCTGTTGATGTACTGTTAAATGTGAGTAGCCCCACTGGTAATGAAGGACTGGTCATGGTCTGGTCCTGTTTTGGGGGCCCCTGTTCTAAATGCAAAAAGATTCTGTGACTGCAGAAGTTCTACGTGACAATGAAGCTCAGACAAATCTGATTTTACCCATTTCCCACTGCATGGTGCCTCCTTTAATTTGAGCAAATCTTAGAACTTCACCTAGATTGCAAGGTTCTCCAGGGAAACTCTACTGCCCAACTCACTTCCTTCAACACCCCTATTTGGAGTAGCCCAGTATGTTCTAGAAATTGCAGCAGAGCAGTGAATAAGCAGACTTCCTGCCCTCATGAAGCTTAACTTTCTGTGGGGCACAGCAACAGAACCAGTAACCAAAGGCATAAATATGACAGACTCATATAATCAGTCTCATGAAGAAAACTAAAAAGGACCAAGTGACAAAAAATAATTGGGGAGATTATTGACTTGGGCATCAGAGAAGAATGCTCGGGGAGGTAATAACTGGACCAGGCTCTAAGTGGTACGAAGGAAACAGAATGCTGTGATCTAGGGGAAGTGTCTCTGACAGGGAAAACAGCATGTGCAAAAGTCCTGAGGTAGAATGAGCCGAAAGTATTCAAAGAGTAGGAAGAAAGTCATGTGACTAGCGTGTGGCTTGGGAGAGGTGGGAGATGGGGTGAGCGGAGGCCAGAATCCAGAGCTAACTGTGACGGGAGTTCCACAAACGTCAGCAAAGAGACTGAGTGGCTGTAGCTTCCTCAGGGCAGAGTGAAGCTTTCATTGGCATGGTGCTTCCCCTGCTTCTTCTATCCAGACAGAGTTCCCTACATGTCTGCTACCATTAAACTCTTGAAAGATATAGCCTTTAATGCAGGGATTTCAAAATCATCTAAGCTGGTCTTCAAATTAACCCCAGGAGACAACTTATTGGGATTCTGGCTTTTACGAGTGATGGATCTACAATTTAGAGAACTTAATAAAAGTCTTTTAAGTGGTCGCATTAGGATTTGAACTTTCTGATTTCAAGCCTGTGTTTCTACCATTAAGCCGAAGATCCCTCTTAGTTCTTCTGCGCCTTTCTTTCCTCCTGTCACTTTAAACCAATCTTATAAATGGGTCTACAGAGACCTGGGGTGTAAGTATCAACACTTTGAATCAATTTAGTGAGTATATGCTAACATTATCAGGAGAACAGTACTAAAAATAGTTATAATTTATTTAGCACTTACTGTATCTCAGAAGTATGCTAAGCATTTAGCATACACCAGTAGAGTTTCATCTCCCAATAATCCTAAGAGGTAGGTAATAATGGTCATTTATCTTTATAGATGAAAATAAAATGACCACTTGGAAAGCTCAAGTAACTTGACCAAGGTCACACAGCAATGTAGCTGAAATTAAACTCAGACTCACCACAGAATAAACTCTGAATAACTCTGATGTTCACCTTTAACTGCATATACCAGAAACTGGGTCAGTCACTGGAGCCACACAATGGAATAAGGTTTAGTTCATGACCTTGAGAAGGTCAAGGAATAGTTGCGGAATCTCTCTTAAGAGAGCGCAGGATTTTTTCAACTGCTCAGCCCTCCGAGGCAAAGTGAGAACAGAGCTTGGTTCTGTTTGACAACTCAGCCAGTTAGCATCTGGTCCTGAAGGCAGGAGTGGAGGAGCAGCAGGGCAGAGGGAAGCCATCCGGCTGAAGATCATTGCCAGCATCTTGGAGAGGGAGGGGGAGAACCCTGTGAGCAGTTAAGAGGCTTCATCTCGGCTTGGGAGAAAAGTGGAAATTCTGATTTCCCCAGACCAGGCTATTGAACCATGATCCAGGCTGTGGTTATTTATATTCCCCTAACAGCCTTGTTTACACAACCTGCCTGGATGCAAATCAGCGTATGGAAGTGGTGGAGGCGGTGAGGTGTGCAGCCTGAAGGGACTGGGGGATTGGTTTTACTCATGTAGTGTTAACACAGCTACACATGACTGCCCACACTTCTGCAGCTGAGGGAGGGAATGAGAACATGCAGTCCCCAGGACACTTGCCCAGTCTTTCTGCCTGAGCAAATGGTAACAAAAGGCATGGAGTAGACTTGGATTATTCCAATCTCTTTCTTCATGATCCGCCCGACCTTTCCAGCCCCATCACCCACTACATCTCCTCTCCTCCCCTCCCACAAGAATCCTCCACTCCAGTCTCTCTGGGCTCTGAAAACATCATATTCTTTCATGCTTTTGTGCTCTAGCTCAGGCCATTCTCTTTGCTTAGAATGTCCTTTGCTTTCTCTCTCTCTCTCTCTCTCTTTTTCTTTTTTCTCTCTCTCATAAAGTATGTTATATATACGACTGATGGGGCACCAGATGGCTTTAGGTAGTACACAGGAAGAATTCTTATTTTATGCAAATATTTATTATCTTAGACCTGAGTCAGTTTGAACAAAGACACTAAATATATAATAGCAGAGGTAGAATATAGATGAAGTAAATATCTTGATGATCATTTAAGGATAACTGTCATTTGGGAAACACTGCTCTTATTTATCTGACATTGTCTGCCTCTCCTAACATAGGAAGCAGTCTTGGAATTCTCTTTTGCTCTAAGGCACCTTCTCCAACCTATGAAGTTTACATCTTCTGGTTATATGACCTTCTTTCACTCTCCAGGATGCCATCCTTCATTCTCTAGGGAATGCCTCCTGGTCCCTAAAGTGTATGGCCCTCAGAACTCTCTCTTTTTCTCAAGCTTAGATCTTGTTATCAACAGTGGCACATATCCATCTCCAAAGAAAACTCTCCAGAAACCCTGCCTCTATCCCTTCGTCCTTCCATCATTCCTTCCTTCCCTTTTCTCTTCCTAATCTCTGGCAACCCTTAACCTATTTTCTATTGCTATAATTTTGTCCATTTGTTATATAAAAATAGAATCATACAGTATGTCATCATGAGAGGGTGACTTCTTTTACACAGCAGAATTCTTTTGAGATATACCCAAACTGTTATGTGAACCAATAGTTTGTTCCTTTTCATTGCTGAATAATATTCCATGGTATGGCTCTACCAGATTTTTCTTAATCATTCACCAATGAAGGACATTTGTATTATTTCTAGATTTGGACTGTTATGAATGTAATATTATTAATAAACCTGCTTGAACATTTATATATAGGTTTTTATGTAAACTTAAGTTTTTATTTCTCTGAGATAAATGTTCAATTGCTGGGTTGTTTGCTAAGCACATGGTTAATATTACAGAAAAATGCTATACTCATTCCCAGAGTGGCTGCACAATTGTCATTTTCACCAGCAAGGTGCAAGTGATCTAGTTTCTCCATATCTTTGTCAGCATTTTGTGTTATCGGTATTTTTATTTTAGCCATTCTGATAAGTGGGTAGGAATATCTATCTCATTGTGGTTTTAACTCGCCTTTTCTTAATATTTAGTGATGCTGAACTCCTTTTCATATTTATTTGTACTCGTCAGTGAAATGTCTGCTGTCTTTTGCCTACTTTCTAATTGGATTGTTTTATATTGTTTTAACTGTTTTACTTTGAGAGTACCTTATATATTCTAGATACAAGTTCTTTGTTGGATATGTGGCTTGCAAAAATTTTTTCCCAGTCTGTGTCTTGTGATTTCATCTTGTTTAGTGGGCCTTTCAGAGAGCAATATGTTCCTTCATTTATTTATATCTAGATTTCTTTCAGCAGCATTTTATAATTTTCGGTATACAGATTATGTACAGGTTTAATCAGATTTCTACCTAATTATTTAATTTTCTTTGGAGCAATTGTAAATAGTATTGTTTTTGATTTCTGGTTCCACAAATTCATTTGATCTTGTCTCCTATAATTGTACTAAATTCATCTTTTTTCTTAGTGTTTTGCTGGTTCCTTGGGGTTTTCTCTGTAGATCGTATGTCATTTGCAAATAGAGAGTTTTATCTATTGCTTTCCAAGCTGTATGCCTTTGATTATTTTTTTATTGCCCTATAGCACTGGCTAGAACTTTCAGTACTATGTTTAATAAGGATGTTGAAAGTGGACGTTTCCTTGTTCCAATCTTAGGGGGAAAGCATTCAGTGTTTTATCATTAAGTACAATATAAGCTAAGTTTTTGTAGATGTTCTTTATCAAATAGTGGGCATTCCCCTCTATTTTTAGTTTTCTGAAAGCTTTTATCATGAATGGGTGTTCAATTTTGTGAAATGCTTTTCTGCATCTGATCATATGATATTGTGTGTGTGTGTGTGTCTGTCTGTCTCCATGAATACCTTTTCCTTTAGAAAAAGGCAGATTTTCATTGGAATTGAGGCCAAATGGTGATTTAGGGGCTCTTTCCATCAGGATGGAATTTCAGAACCAAAAGCAGGGTGCTGTGGGGTTGTGCCATTGTGCTCACTTCTCCCATCTCTTTCTCTGTCACCTGCTTCTTTTTACCACCCTTTTCTAAACAGAAGCACTAGATTTGCTGTGGGCAGTCAGAGTCATGGCCAAGGCCTGTTTACAGCTGCTGAGCCCCGTCATTGCCCACAAGCCATGTGATCCCCTGAGAATGTCCTGAATTCTTGGATCCAGGTTCGGTCCCTCCACTGAACCAGTTCTGAGGCTTAACACTACCTCCGAGTGCCAGCCTGGCCTTCTCTTTACTGGGAAGACCCACCATTGTTCCTGAATTTCAGATTCAGTGTACTTCCTTCCCCGTCTCACCCAGCCTAGGTTTCCTAAGGAAGAATAATGCAAAGTGGTACAAATTTACAAGTGTGGCACGGAATAATGGTTTGGAGCTGTAGTGACATATAAGCAGTGAGGTTTGCTATATAGTCTTCACTTTAGTTAGCAATTCTTCTATACGGTTATTCACAGATATGCAGTTACTCTTGACATTCCTTACTATTTACCCTGAGCCCTCTTTAGCATAAAGCATCTCACAGTTTACCTGTGATTCAATAAATAAGCATGAAAAAGGTCTACCTTATTCAGCAAACCTATTCTCTGAGGTGTTTTTTTTTCCCCATAGAAAATAAAATGTGCATTGTTGCATAGGAATAAATTGGACCAGAAACCTTTTAGAATGTCGCTGTTTTTGAGTGTGTCTTATGAACATTCATATGTTTATCTCTAAGTTAGCCTGATACACATTGTGCTGTGTTAGCTAAATGTTAAAGTCACCCCTGAGTCACCCCAACAAGAGTGGTATTTTTGAGGTAATTTGAACTTAACATAAGCTTTATATGTAAAATTAATTCTGAGGAAGCAGAGACAGATCCATGCTTCTTGCTAAAGGGAGCAGAGGGGGTTTATCAGAGTGGCTCAACTTGCAAGCAGCTGCTGCTTTTACCCTGTGCCCACTCTCCCCCCAGGGTTGATGGACCAAGCAGGAGCTGATACAGAGTGCACAGGGATAGTAGAGCTCTGGGAGAATAGTGGAGCTCAGAAAACCCATTTGTTTGTAGAAATTAGAAAATTGAGGACTGGAGAATGAAATAACTTCCCCAAAGTTCACATGGCTTCCCATGTACAAGCCCCCAAAGGTGATGGCTCAGCATATGAGCTTTGCCTGTCTCTGGGTTTATGTGAAAGTCTGACTCTACATCCCCACTTGCAAAGGGGCCAAGGGCGATCCATCTTCCTTAATGACCAATATTGATCACACAAAGATAGACACAAAACTGATACTTGATGTGAACTTGGAAAACACCCATTTTCAAAAAAGATAATAATCAAGACATTAGATCAGACCAAAAAGAAGAAAAAAGAGTCATAATGGGTCACAACAGTGTCCTTCATGTCAAACAAAAGCCTTTGAGAAAGAAGAGAGCTTGGGAGGTCCAGACTCAAATGCTTCTGTTTTCCACCAGAATGGAGAATGCAATGCATCGGGGCTACGGGGATGGTGAGGAGGAAGAGTGATGCCCCACAGCTTTCTGCTGTTTGGCCCAGGAGAGGGAAGCTGCTGTTGCATTAGCAAAAAGACATCACAAGGACAGAAGCTTTGCTGGGAGAGCAGGCTGGAAGGGGGCACAAGAACACTTGGTGGAGAAACTCTTCATTCCAGACTTGTTTGTTTAGAAAATGTCACAGTACCAGGTCACGGAATTCATGAATAAAACCCCTTCCTTAGTTTGACTCAAAAGGAATAAAGATTTATTACCGCTCTAATCAGGGAAACAGTATTGACTCACCGGCTATTTGAGATTTTTAGCATTGTGGGTAAGAATATTTATTGCTTTTAATTACCATAAAGGAGCGAGGATCTCGTTTTTAATAGATCACCTCCCATTCCCCTGATCTTGGTTTGCAGTTCCAGGTGCAGGAAAGAGAGGGAAAAAATGCTTATATCAGTGTTAAGTAAAAAGCCTCAGACAAAGATGATAAATTAAAAATAATCAAGGCTTGTTTTCAGCTTCTCTCTACTTTTTCTTTAATCCCTGAAAGTCAAAATAGGATTGTGTACGTGGGGGTGAAGGGGCCTGGGCTTGGCACATGACCTTCAGGGATGCAGTTAACCTCTCTGAATCTCAAGGCCCTGGACTGAAATTAGGGCAAGAACATGAAGATTACAAGGGTGGCCTCCCAACCCGAAAAAGAGCCAACTTGCTGGAGGCCTCTGAGGCTGGACAGAGGAGTAGGGGGACAGGCTCTCCCCGGGACCCAGTAGTATTCTGGTTGGCCCGTGGAGAGTTCCTCCACTACTCTAAGCCTCAGTTTTATAATGTGTAAAATGAGGAGAATAACACTTCCTTTGCAGGGGCATCCTAATGATAAAATGTAATGATGGAGTAAAAAAAATTCTATCAGCGTTCTTAGTACATACCATTCAGTAAATGTAGTCATTTTAAAAAATTAATTTCTCAGTTGTAATTGACATACAACTTTATATTAGTTTCAGGTGTACACCTTAGAGGTTAGATGTTTATAGAATTTACAAAGTGATCCCTCAATAAGTCTAATACCCATCTGACACTATGTGAAGTTATTACAGTATTATTGACTCTATTCCCTATGCCGTACTTTACATCCCCATGACTATTTTTATAACTGGCAATTTTTACATATTAATTCTTTCCCCCTTTTCACCCAGCTCTCCAATCCCCTCCCATCTGGCAACCAATGAGAATCATTTTTTAAATTAGAAATCTGGATTACCAGATGCTCTGTTCTCTATTTCTCTCTGTCTCTCTGTCTCTCATGAGTGTGTCTGTGTTGCCTCTGCAAACACATTCACCCCCCCCCACCCGTGCATATACATGCGCTTAAGGAGAGAAGAGAAAGATTCAGGCTCTAGGTCAAGGCTGTTGGGTTGTCCTTTTTCCAAGACTTTTTCAGATCTGGGCCCGGTCAGCTAAGATGTGTAGGTTTGAATCCACCTGTGGGTGTTCTGAGGCTAAAGGAGGGAACATCTAGTCATTTCAGGCCACTTGTTACCAGCATCCACTCAATATTCTTGCAAGGTAAGTTCAGTTTCTTTACTCCATGTTGCCAATGGAAAGACTGAGTCCTGGGAACTAAGGGGCTCCACATACAAGAAGAACAGTTAAGTGGTAGAGACTCTTGAATATAGGATTCACAGGGAAGGTCATTAGACTCAACTCAGACACTGCTCCAGGTGTGCTTTGTCCCATCTTCAGGAGTGACCATCTTCTTGTTCTGTCATCCTGCAGTCGTTTGACCTCAGGTAAGTTCCTAACCTCCTCAAGTGTTGGTTTTCTCATCCGTAAAATGAGAATAATAAGTATATCTATTCATGGGATAATCGTGAGGGTTAAATACAATAACCTATATGGGGCTTACTTATCAGTGTCTGTCTGACTCTGAGTATATCAATAAATAGCAGCTGTCATGTAAGGTCTCTGAATCTCCACTTTCCTTTTCTGATTGCAACTTCTGGAGAGGAGAGGCCCCCCCAAACTGATTTTCTAAGAAGAAAATAGCAAATGCACACACGCATTTGCATGCCATTGCCCACAATTACAGTGGTAATTATAGACCAGGTTAATATTTCGTAGTTTGAGAACACCCAAACTTTCCTCCTGCCTCAGGAGACTCAACGTGGCCATAGTTTGTGGAGTGTCTGCAATCACAAAATGTAATATATTCACACAGGGTGAGAAAGGTGTTTGTAAGTAAGGGAGATGGAAGAGGCTTTAGCATTGTGCAGTTTTACGGAATGGAGAATATCTTAGAGAATCAAAGGATGCTGGTTAAAGTATCAATAATAAAGGAAATACTTTCTAACAAATTACCGCACTGACTCACTGATTGCCCTCAGTGATAAGTGTCTTAGGTTAGCATTACTTAAAGAAATACGGCAGTATAACTGATAGCAGCAATTATATTTTGGGGTTGGTGAGAAGGAAAGAAGACAATGGCAAATTGAGAATGAGGAGACTGAGATAAAAGAAATGAAAAGGGAGAAGAATAGAAATGCAAAGTTCGAGGGGAGAGGAAAGGGAGGGAGAGCAGAAGGAAGAGGGAGAGAGAGAGGAGAGGGAGGGAGAAAACAGAAGAAAGAGGGAAGCAGGAAGAGGGAGGAGGATACTATCAAGGACAGTGAGGGGAAAAGCAGAAAACACAGCAAGAAGGCAGCAGCAGGGAATTAAAGGAGGAAATTGAAAAGAAGGAGATGGGTAGAGAAGGAAAAGAGGTGGGAAGGGGACCTGGACTTGGTGACACCTGAAAGAACAGGGTCTATGGTTTCTCGGGTCCACCTTGACTGATGACTTCAGGAATGATTTTTCGAAGCAAGGGGTATGGCTGTGCTCCGCTCACCTGCCTGCTCCCTCTTATACCTGCCGAGAAGACAGCAAAGCTCTCTGCAGGTTGGAACCTGCAAGAGACACTTCTTTCTTGCTTGCTTAACAATTCTCCCCTGGAAATGCTATTCCTTGGTCTTGCCTTTCAATTCTTTGGGAAGAAAGGACATAACAAAGGGTAAGATGAATTGATAGATATCTTTTTGTGTTTTTACCGAAAATGACCACAGACAGGAGTTGTTCAGCCTTGTAGGGCTTTTCAGTTCGTCCGCACCAGCAATCTGCACAACCGGCCACTGTCCCCTTTATCTCAGGGACTCCTTCAGAGCTTGACGTGGTTCCTTTCTTGCAGTGGTGACAAACAGATATGTGTTAAATGAATGGGGCCACTTGCCTGCTACCCTTTCAGGCGAAGCAGAGATCAGCAGAATGTGCTGGTACGTTATGTGGAACTTGGGCTGGCACAGAATTGATAAGCATTTAATGCAACGAGAGATGACAGGACCGAGGTTCAGAGAGGCAGTGCGATTTGTTCCAAGTCACACGGTTGGTCAGGAGCAGAGCCCAGGCGCCTTTGCGCCCAGGATGCTCTCCTTTGCAATCCACTGGTCAGTCTGTTTAACGAGGAAAACAAAAATTCCTTTTCTTAATGCAATTATAAATTGGATATTTTTAATGTTCTTAAATGTTTTTAAAATGTATTTAATAATATCTCAATGTAAATTTTCTTCCTCCGGAAGCTATTACTTATATTACTTAATGGCCATCATAAAAAACCTTTCAAAGGACTTTCTGATTTATCCTCAGATGTACACAAAAACACAATTTTCTATGCCAGTCTCTTTCTTAGTGAGGTGTGCCCACCAATACTGCAGAATGATAATGGTGATTATTAAAAGTCCTAAGGGCACCAAGCTCAATGCACTTATAAATGTTTTCACACTCCTGGTCTCATTCTTGTCTTCATAATACCCACTGAAGAGATAAAGAAACTGAGACTGAATTTTTGAGGCTTGGCTAAGAATGGGCTGGTTCGTTAAAACGGGCCTTAGAGTTGAATGACTGGGGGCTGCATGACTGTTGATCCGGAAGCTGTTCAGGTTACTAGGGTTTGGGGAATCAGACTGCCCTTTTTCACAGCCTCTTCTGGCATCCATTAACTTCGTGACTTTGGTCAAGTTTCTGAGCCTTAGTGTTATCATCAGCGAAATGGGGATAATAAAGGTGTGGACATCACAGTGTGGTTGCAAGGATTAAAAGTCCTCCACACAGCATTCTTAGCACACAGTAGGTACTCAATGTCTTAGCCATTGGTACTTGGTACAGCCTCCCCTCCCCACTCAATTACTGACAGAGTTTTTGTATTTCTCCACTTCGTCTTAGATGCATGGGCAAGACGACATCTTCACACTCACATTTGGTAACAGGTCACCTGCCCTTTCGTTCTGTGGAGCACAAACCCATCCGTTTCTCAGTTTAAAAATGATCACTGCCTTTGCCTCATCACTTGTTTAATCCCCTTTCCTCTTCAGGGGAATGAATTTTCTGCCAGATCATCTCCTTCATAAAAGTTACATTTATGATTTTTTTTTTAATTTTTATGTTTCAGCAAGTTGGGCTCTCTCTTTTAAAGAAACATAAAACATCAGCATCTCTACTTCATCCTGAGGGCAGTTCGGGCACCAAAAATAGTCAAAAAATAAGCTGAAATTCTGACTTTCCCAGGGATGAATGCAGACGGAGGCTTCTCTCAGCTTCTTGGGATCTCTGAGCATCAGAAAAGTTGTTTGGTCAGGAAGACTTTTGCCAGACAGGGTGCCAAGAGACTGGATGTTTAGACTGGGCTGGGTCTCTAATTCACTATTTGACCTTGGAGGGAAGGAAAGACCTTCCTGTAGGGTCTCAGTTTGCTCACCGATAAAATAAGAAAGTTGGAGCAAATGATCTCTAAGGTACTTTCAGCTCTTGCATTTTATTACTTCTATCACTGAAATCCTGTCAAGACCCAAAGGGATTCATTTTAATGATTAAATTTCAGACGCTGTATGGCTGTGGGAGGGATAATTGGGCAACGTGGTTGGTGCCTTTTGAATCTATCTACACGGTGAACCTCAGTTCTACCTAATTGTCGAAAAAGTCCCTTCAATCAATCTTCAAATAAAACTAAATCATAAATTAGATACATCTACATCTAAAGATACATATTAAGTAGAACTGTTTTATAGACTATAGTAATTGCACATGGACGATAGAGTAAAAGCTAGTTCACCTGCCATTCCATAACCTAAACCCTTTATTACCTGGCAAGAATGCATTTGCCCTGTCTACATTCAGCTTTTGTATCAAAATGGGGGAAAAAAAAAGGTTACAAGTCAACAAGCTTATAACCTGGATTTATCTTGAGAAAATAGATTCTGTGATATGCCCTGGGGTTAGTCTGGATTTAACTCAATTCCACAAACCTTCTGTAGCCACTTCTGCAGTACAGCTGTGCTTTAGCAATAGACTAAAAGAGTCACAAAATTCTGGAGTGCTTGATTATTTGCTAAAAAAAAAAAAAAAAAAAAAAAGGCAAGGGAGCTCAGCTCTAGTGTTTATCTTAAAATAATAGCATACCTAATAGTAATAAGGATGGCTCATTCATCTTTAAAAACTATAAAACATTTCACATGAATTCACTTTTAGGACCTTAACAATTCCTCGAAGTAGGAAAAGTATTACTATCTTCAGCAAACAGATGAGAAAACAACTCATAGAAAAATAATTTTTAGGGGTGAGTTGCTCAGCACTTCACAGGTGTAGTTGCACTTAATGGCTGTAATAATCAGGTGAAATGAGCACTTATTTCTCTACTTTACAGATGAGATTACTGAGTCTCAGAGCAGTTAAGGAGAAGGCTCAAACTCACACAGTTATAAAATTAGAGCAGTGTTTCAGACACGTAGTCATTTTTTAAAAAATTAAAGTTATTGGGGTAACTTTGGTTAATAACATATACATTTTAGGTGTAGAGCTTTCTTGTTTGCTTACCACCTGAAGTCTAGTCTCTCTGTCACCATATATTTGACTCCCTTTACCCCTTCATCCTCTCCCACCCCACAATAGAGTACTACTCAGCCTTAAAAAGGATGAAATATTGCATTTTTGGGACAATATGAATACATCTTGAGAGTATTTTGCTAAGTAAAAATAAGTCAGAAGGAAAAGGACAAGAATTGTGTGTGATTTCACTCATATGTGGGATACAGAACAAAAAGCAACAAATGAACCAACAAATAAGTAAACAAATAAACAAGCAGACAAAACTCATGCTTGCTTGTTTGACTCCACAAATCCATGTTCTCAGCTTCTCTCTCACCTGAGAGTCTGGTGACTGATCCAAGGTTTCACACGTAGCACGACGATGGGGCTGCAGACAGAGCCTGGGCGCTCTGCCTCCCGCTGCTCTTACTCTGCTCTGTCTGACGTGTTGTCTGCCATGTCTCTGAAAGTCGATAAGCATCATATGGCAAGCTTTACATTGCTCCATTAACCGGAGCTTCGTATTCCTGGCTATTCCTGACAATAAAGAGTCAACTTTTAATTTTGTACAAACCTAGAAAAGCCAAAGAAAACCGAAAGTGAGTTGTTACTTATTGCGTTGAGCATCTGCCTCCTGATGTGTCGTGGTGGTCGTGTGAAGAATAGTGTGTGTGTAAGGAAAAGTCTTGGGGTAAAAGTCCATCATCAAAGGAAAACCGACTTCTACTTCTGGGAGAATGGAACAAACAGGATGGAGGTTGGGGCTTTCTCTCCCCTTTGCTGGCACTAGGTCCCAAATTCCTCTTTATATCCATCTCTCTACTTGGCTCCATCCCTGTTGCTATTTTCCTGTTTGTGAAACCATCGTGTCTCTCCTGGACTATGCAACAACCTCCTAACCAGCTTTCTCATGCCAGCTACCGCTCCCTCAGTTTGCACTGCACCCAGCAAATTCTTTTTCAACACTCCATTATGATTATGTCTCTCTCCTTCTTAAATAGCCCCAAAGTCTCCAAATTCCAGATTCTCATCCTGACTGACCTACAGTGCCTCACATTCTTGGGGTGACTTCCTTCTCACACCCCTTCTCAACCCACTCTCCTCCCTTTACTTTCTCTCCTCCACCTCCTGGATTTTCCACGTGTAGAGTTCCTTCCTGTCCCAGTGCCTTTGCATGGATCTCCTTTTCCCTGGGGCTTTCAGATTCTTCTCACCAACCCTCTCTCCCTGCAACCCCCACACATCAGTCAGACATAAGAACCCCTCAACCTCAGATTACACATCCCTTCCTCATGGAAGCACTCCCAATCTCCACGCTCAGCCAGGCCTCCCCAGCCCTTGTTCTCATACAGTTTCTTCTCTGTAGCACTTGTCTTAATTGTTATTATTTTATTGTGTGTTTAGTTATTTAATTTCCATGGTCTCTACTAAACTGTAAGTGTTAGGAACCTGAGGGCCACATCTGTCTTCATCAACTGCATATCCTTCATGTCCAGCATGGGGCTTAGCGTGCAACAACTATTTGATAGCGCTCTGTTACTTGTGGGTAGAATAAACACAGGTTCAAGGTTATGCAGCTTTACCTCCACCTTGGTCAATTCCATCCCAGCACATGGAGGTCATTTGACCTTCTTCCATCACCCCATCGTCCCCCATCAGAGCTTCTCTTTCAGCATACACAAATTCAGTTCTGAGACCAGATCCTATTGATTCAGACTTAGCTTTAGCTATTTTTATTTTTTATTCTTTTTTCTCTTTTTTAGGCAAGACAACGCTTGGTTGGCCTAACAGATTGCAAGGATCTTTGTCAGTTTACAAACCCTTATTTTTTAATTTTTTTATGTCTACAGCAGCTGGTGTTCCTAGGTGGTCTCCCTTCCAAGTACTAACCAGGCCAGACCCTGCTTAGCTTCTGTGATCAGACAGCAGGCTTGTTCATGGTGCATGGCCGTAGACAACTTTAGCTATTTTAAAAACTGAGGTGCAAAAATAAAATCTTTTTTTATTATCTCATCCACTTATTTCTCTTCTCTCTTCTCAGCCCACAGTTTTTTTCTTTGCTCAGTCATTAGTAACATCAAGTATCTGGCTTATAGAAGAGAATAACATACGATTAAACAGAGCAGTTCCATTAGTTGGCATTTGGACTCTTGGGTTAATTTATACCTAGCTAGTAAATAAACCCAATAGGTCATGCCTACAGAAAAAATGCTGCATTTTGAGGTGGTGCACACATTTATAGAAACCTCTGAAAGAGAATATTTCCTGATTGAATAGTTGCTTTTCCTTTTTCATTTTTTTTTCTATTGCAAAGAAAAATGTTTTCAAAACATATTTACCTTTCTAACAGCCAAAAGGTTGTTAAGCGGCTTCACACATTTTTCCCTCTGGGGTGTTCATATCCACCAAAGTTAATGGATGGAAAATTAATGTTTCTCTCCAAATGTTCCCACAGTCACAAAGCAAACAGTTGATTTTGCCAACATGAGAGTGTAAATCTGCCCCCAGGAAAAGTCTCTGTCACGTTACCCACATTATTGAGCCTAAATCCAGACTCTGGCCTAACTATCATGATAATTAAGAAAATGTGGATTAGGTACCTCTGAGGTCGAACTAAGTATACGACTGGCCACACCCTTCGGTTAGTGGTCCGCACTTCTGTTGTTAATACGTCAGGTAAACTTAGTTCCCTCAAATACAGCACAATTTTTTTTTTTTTAAGTAATGCTTTCCAAATATTGTGACTCAAGTCGACACAAGTTGAAATATTTTCTAGGCAAGTAAAATGGTTTAATTACGAATCACTTTCCAAGAAATAAATTGCAATGAAAGCCCATATGTCCGCAGATGGATGGACTGTTACCAACTTATGCGTTAGGGTCCCATTTATGCTTCTGCTTTCAAGGACCATCATTTAATTGGTGCTGATTATGAGGAAGAGAACCTCAACATGTCTCTTGAGTAAAATTCAAGATAATACAGAGTCTAAAATTTGCAAATCAATTCTGATTTAATACATCTGTGGAAAAATCCTACAAAATTTATTAAGTATAATTAAAGTGTAATAACTTCTTCCGAAGGATTGTTTTGTACCTTTGTCTTGCCATACTCCAGCCAACTACTATCAAGGAACAATGTACAAGGAAATAACTAATAATAAAGCAAATGTTTAATAGAACTTACTAAGAACACTGTTTCAAATGACTTAGATGAATTAACTTATTTAATGCTCACAACTCACAAAAGCAGGTCGCTATTATTATTTCCATGTTATAGCTGAAGAAACTGAAGCCTGGGCCACACCAGTGGTTGCTGGCAGATTCAGGATTCAAACCTTAGCAGGCTATCTTTTGAACCTGTCTTTTAAACATTAGGCTACTCTGTAAGGCAAGTTTCAGAAAAACAAAATATTTCATCGTTCATCTTAAAGAATCTGCTTTGAATTCTAGCTTCCTTTGCTAGGGACAGCCCTGGGCCACCTAGAAAAAAACCTAAAGGCCCACATGGTGCTGCCCACCCTTGGCCCATAGGAAGCCTGGCTTGCATGTCCCTGCCTCCTCCAACCCAGCCTGCAGTGTCTGCCCATCCCTGCATTCAATGCATCTCCTAAACAGAAGGCACTTCCTGGACCAAAATAAAGCAGCCCAAGGAAGAAGAAAAGGCCCGTCCAGAGACCTTCAGGAATCATGGAATATGTGGCTGACACTGTCTCAACAAAAGTGTTTCGGAACTTCTCGTATACTTGGGGATTTCTCATGCTGCCAGTAGTGTCCAGTAGGCCCTGTCTTTTGGTCCTTGTTGCCTGTACCTGAGCAGGTAAGAAGGAAGACTGGCAGAGCCTTTATCCAAAGGGCGAGATGATGCTTCTCTCCTCCAAATGTGACACCATCCTGCACATACTTGATGGTTACAGCCACCTTTCTTGATACCTTCTTATACAGCAGCTGGGGTCCACATCCCTGTGGGCCTTTGGAAATCATGGGGTTACCTGAAAAATACAGACCAAATGTAATCCTATGGGATTTTATTGATTACAGAATATTCCTCACTCTCTAGAGCCAGACTGAGTCCCATTCTAAGTTTGTCTCCAAAGAAATTCTTTTACCAAGGTTTCATAAATCAAACCTACCCAGGCCTCCTGCCCACTTTAACCTTCCTCCCCACAAAATCCTATCTCTTCCCTTATAACAACAGGACAGGAGTGGAGAAGGGAATATTATTAGGAGCCTCAGGATAATGAGTTTAATAACTTGGTACTTCATCCCTAGAGCCTTTTGTTTCTATTGTGTCCAATGACATTTCAAAAATAAAGGCTATAATAAGACTTTGCATGCTAAGCAAAGCAATTCATTACCTAGATTTCATTCCCCATAGGAGAGAGCAAGTATGCTTCCCCTTTACCACATTGTTATTTTCTATGGAGTTTGTATCCGACTTCAAGGTTGGGGAACAACATGTCTATTGAACAGAAAAAATCTAATTCAATTAACTGGGGAGGGAAGGAGAAGAGGTATGGTCTTATGTATATGTGTGGCCAACCTGAGCCAGAGCCAGAGCCCTCCTGGCTTGAGAAGAGCAGCAGTTGAGAGTTTATTCCTCAAGTTATTAGACCTCCTTATAACTAATATGGGTCTTTGGAGGATCACTGATGTTATACCTCAGATGCTTCATCGTTTGGACCCTTTTTTGATTGCTAGGGACTCTCGCTGGTGAGATGGTATGAATAAATATGAAGATAATTGACACAATATTCATGTTATTCCAAATAATTTATTGAACACTTATAATGCAAAAGGCATTATGTTAGGTACTGTTGGTAATGTGGAGATGGTTATCGTGTGCTTCCTGTATTTAAAAGAATGTATAGGCCTGCAGGGAATATGAAATAACTGTCATAAATAAGATCAGTAAAGTAAAATTGATTCAGAGGCATGTAAAAAACATTTAAATCACTACAGAGATTTTGAATAAAAGACCTTATTTAGCTAAGGAATCCTGGATGTAATATTGAAGGAGGTAGATTTTGAGTTGGGACTGAAAAACATGGATTTGGGGATGTGAAGGGCATTTTTGGTTTTAAAAAAACAAACAAAACCAGCATGAACAAGTCCTGATGTTAGGAAATGCAAGGTTTAGGGTAGTGTTCACTGCAGTTCCCATGAAATAAAGAGGGAAATTAGGTTGGAAGTGTAGATTGGGGCCATTTAACTGAAAACTTTGAATGCTGAGTTAAGGACTTTGAATGTTATTTTGCAGTCAGTGGGACCATAATAGAGCTATGAGATGAGCAGTACGGAAAGATCAATTTGGCAGTACTGCTTAATATGGATCAGAATAGATAGGCTGGAAACAGAGCCATGGTAGGATGGGGAAAGGAAGGAAACTAATATTTGTGGAAGTCCTACTGTGTGCTGGAAGCTTGGCTAATCACTTTGCTGTGTCAACTCGTTTCGTTCTCACAATGAATCTGTGATGGTTTTATTCCCGTCTTCATTTCTGTGCCTGGGATAACTTTGATGTCATCAGAATTCACACAGAGGTAGTTAGTGTGAGAGGCAGTTTTAAAACTCACATCTGTCTGTTTGTCTGTCTATCTATCTATCTATCTATCTATCTATCTATCTATCTATCTATCATGGTGACATTGGTTAATGAAATTCAATAAGTTTCAAGTGTACAATTCAACAGTAAGTCATATATATATCGCATTGTGTGTTCACTGCCCATAGTTAGATTTCTTTCTGTCACCACTGATTTGACCCCTTTTACCTCCCCCTTACCCCTACCGCCGGGTAACCACAAGTCCATGTCCATGAGTCTCTGTTTGTTTGTCATGTTTGTTTTTTGTTTTTGGATTTATATCCCACATATAAGTGATACCATGTGGTTTTCAACTTTTTCTGTCTGGCTTATTTTGCTTATCATGATAAGTTTAAGATCCATCTATGTTGTCACAACTGGCAGTATTTCATCTCTTCTTATGGCTGAGTAATATTCCATTGTATATATGTACCACATCTTCTATATCCAATCATTTATTATAGGACACTTCAGTTGCTTCCATGTCCTGGCCACCATGAATAATGCTGCTATGAACATTGGTGTGCAAGTATCTCTTTAGGTACATGTTTTTAAGTCTTTGGGGTAAATACAGAGAAGAGGGATTGCTGGATCAGTTTTTAGTTTTTTTGGGAGCCTCCATACTGTTTTCCGTAGTGGCTGTACCATTGTGCATTCCCAGTAGCAGTGTATGAGGGTTCCTTTTTCTCCGCATCCTCTCTAACGCATTTTTATGTAGGGTTTCTTGGCTTGGATTTCGTCTGCTCTACTGACTTACTGCAGGAGGAGCTGAGCCCTGAACTAGAGCAGAAGCATTGAAATGGACATATGGAATTGTGAAATCAAGGCACTTTCTGACCTTGAAGTCAGACACAACCTCCAGTTGTGTGGTAAAGAGGACACATATCTGCTTTCCCTGTGGGACTGAAGTCTAGAAAAGTAATCAATTGTTTTGGTTAGCATGGGCAGTCTTATTACAGAGTTGCATGAAATGACTTGACACTTGTTTAGATGTGAGAGAAGGAAGTAAAGAAGAGCTTTTAGGCACTAAAACTAGCTTATTAAAGGAGAAAAGCACAGGGGGAAAAAACTCAAAAATAGAAAACAGAAAGATACTCAGGTTTTTAAAGGAAATGCAACTTTTATTTTAAATGTATTGTGATATCAGCTGCACCCAGTTGAAAAGATCCAGCATATGACAATGACTCTTAGGAGGATGGTCAAAGATAGAAAAGAAAATTTCAGAGTCATCAGTATAGATATAATGGTGAGAACTGTGAAACTGGAAGAGATTTCCAAAGAAAAGTGTACGTGGAGTGAGGAAAATGACGAAACTGACATGCTTGAGGAAGATAAATGTATTTAGGAGGTAAAATAAGTAAAAAGCAGTTAAAGATGAGGAAGAGGCTGCAGACTAACAGTGGTATATTATGGCTATGGGAGAAAAAAGCTAAAAGGAAAAATATTCTTCTGTAAGGGACATAGTTGTTAGTGCCAAAATTTCAGAGGTCACAAAATTTGAAGACTGGGGAAATGAATGCTGATGTTGCAATTGGATAACTCTTGAAGGAATGATTTCTGGAGGAGAAACAATAAAATACTTATTAAACTTTTTATTATAAAATCACTAATTGCTGAGTTTAGATATGGGGAGTATGCCATGGACTTCAAATACGAGCCAAGTTTCTTTTGGAAAAGGATAGCATCGTGTTCATTTTAGACGTTCCTGATGGAAGGCCAGCTGTTGTCCATGGTGCTAAAAGAGTCATCTGGCATTATAATATTGGAGCAATATGACCAGTATAGTTGGAGTGAATTAGGTGTTTCATTACGTGCCTCTATTTGGGGGATTTATATTTCACCGAGATGAGATTTTTCATATATATTTCCCATCTGGAAGGTTTTTTTCAAACTCCCCAATGGTTAACGTGTAAAAAGCAATTGCTTTTTTTTTTATTATTTTTTATTTTTTTAAGAAATCCCTTGAAACAGAGTATAAGAAATCGAGGTGAAGGAAAAAAACAGAAAATGGAAGACATGTTGAAAAGGTTATACTATTTTTTCTTCTTTCAAAATATCTGAAATTGTAAACTTTCCACTTAGTTCTACCTCTGCCGGTAGTATTCTCAAAGTAAAAAAAAAGTTAAACTATTTGGAATTCAGGCATTCTACTGAAGATTACAATTAACAAGTAAAATAGAAGCAATCTAGTATAATTGTTATGAATAGCCATAAAATATTAAAATGGCTGCGAATGGAGCCATAGTCATATTTCTTGCATGTTCCTCCATAAAACACATTTTTGAATCACTGGAAAAATAGGCAGTGCAGCATTACTGCCTATTAGGCATGGTTATCACACGGGTAGGATGTACTGGGCGGAGCTGGCAATGAACTTGTGAGTTTGGATGAGTAAATTGCCAAAATAGTTTTTTCTAATCAATAGAGTTGAGACCCAAAAAGAGCTGATGACATTTCAGTTTGAGCCTGAAAGCAGGCAAAGTCTGATGTCCCAGCTTAAAGGCCATTAGCTGGGGGTGGTGGGGGGTGGGGACGTGGCAGTGGGGTGTTCCTTCTTACTCAGGGAAGGATCAGCCTTTTGCTATGTTCAAGTCTTCAGTTGGATGAGTCGGATGATTGGATACACAGGGAAGGGCTGTCTCCTTTACTCAGTTTACTAATTCAAATGTTAGTCTCATTCAGAAACACTCTCACAGACACACCTGGAATAATATTTGACCAAATGTCTAGGTAACCTGTGGCATAGTAAAGCCGACACATAGAATTAATTGTCAAAAGCTGCAAGAGCACTTCGGGCCTTGTAATGACCCTCTAAATGTAAAAAGAATATGGATACTTCTTCAATTTTGCCTGCCAAGTCATGCAAAATACTTCTTCTGGCCCACATTCATTCTTAAGCATTCATTGAAAGGAATTCTGGGAAATGTGCTGGTTAAGTAGGCAAAATACAAATCCATCACAAAGGGGTTTATCAGAACTGAGTGTAGGAAATACCACACTATTGGCAGTACAGAGAAAAGAATGAAGGTGGGTCAAAAGTGAATATCTTCATCTTCTTCAGGGAGAAGGGATGAGCACTGCACCGTGTGGAAGTATTTTGTGTAACGTAATATGCAGAAGCACAACCATAAGTGGAGTGCTTCATTCAGAGATCTCATAGGTAGGGAGTGTCCCATCACGGAGATGTTTTCAAGCAGAGAAAACATAATCTCCTCTCTCACAAATGTTTCAAGGTCATTTTTAAATTTCATGGATATTTGGGCTAAATGATTGCTAGGTTGTTTTCTATCTCAAAGAGATGGTGGTTCCTGTTCTGAAGGAAATTTCACATCCTCTAAATAGGAAAGATCATTACACTGAAAAAAAAATAACACAGTGTAAGATAGAGTAATTTAAAGAATCAGGTTGTGGGCAAAAAAGAGAAAACAAAAGTGCTATGTAAGGTGATAGAGTTGAGATACGTGTGTGTGAAAAGGAGTAGTGTGAAGGCTTCAGTAGGAACTGTAGGGAGAGGGGACCAAGCTGAGCATTAGAACAGGACCTCGTTAGGAAGGAATTCTAAAATGCAAATTCTGACCACATCATCTTCCAGCTCAATTGCTTGAAGTGCTCTAAGGATAAAGTCCATAACCATAACAGGGGCTATAAGGCCATGCTAGTTATGATCTCTTCCTGACTCCCAACCTCAGCTTGTGTCATTCTACCCAGCATCTGCTGTTATTGATATGCTGGCTTTCTCTTATTTCCTGAAGTTGTCAGACTCCCTTCCACCTCAGAGTCTTGTCTTTTCTTTGAAGTGTAATTGGCATACAATATTCTGTTAGTTTCAAGTGCACATCACAGTGATTCAGTATTTAGATACATTATGAAATGATCACCACGAGAAGTCTAGTTACCATCTGCCACCAAGCAAAGTTGTGTTATTATTATTGACTGTACTCCCTATGTCGTATATTATATGTTGTATATTGTTTATTTTAAACCAGAAGTCATACCTCTTGATCCTCTTCACTTATTCCACCTGCCTTTCAGTCCCTCCTTCCTCTGATAACTCCTAGATTGTTTCCTGTATCTGTGAGTCTGTTGCTGTTTTGTTTTTTTTTTTTAGATTTCACATATAAGTGAAATCATGTTTGCCTTTCTCTGTCTGACATATTTTACTTAGTATAATACCCTCTAGGTCCATCCATCATGTTACAGCAAATGGCAAGATTTAATTATTTTTATGGCTGAGTAATACTCCATTGTGTGTATGTGTACGTATGTATACATGTGTATGTGTGTGTGTGTGTGTGTGTATGTATGTATACCACATTTTCTTTATTCACTCATCTGTTGATGAACACTTAGGTTGCTTCCATATCTTGGCTATTATAATCACCCTAGAGATTTTCTACGTGCTACTGTGATGACCCACAATGCTCTTGACCCCACCCTTGACCTACATAAATCTACTCATGCTTCAACCTCAAGTTCAGTATCATTTCCCAGGGAGGCTGTTCTTGTATAGTCTCTCCTCACGTGTGAACTACATTAATCCCTCAGTTATACACTCTTATTGTCCCTTGTACTTCTCTTTCATCACAATGATAATAATTGTAATTCCATGGTTATTTTGGGGATCATTAGTTTGTTTCTGATCCTACCACTAAACTGTAAGCTAAGCAAGGTTAAGTGCTGCATCCCCCTTACTTCATACGATGTTTTTAGAATGCATAAATGAAAGAAAAAGAGAGACTTTTTGAATAGCTGAATCTTGGGATCTGTATCATTGTAGATTAGTCATTTAACGCAAAGGGCAAGGTGATACCAGTTTTGGTACTGAAAGCATCATTATCTCGTACTGTTTTCAGCTCTCTTTCTGTTGAAGCCAAAGCAGTTTTTATTTTGGATTTGCTAAACATGGCCCAAGCGTCTGCAGCATCAGAATAAGCTGAGCACATCCCTTGGCATTTCATATCTTCCTTGGGTTGCCTAGGAATAGTTCATCATATTCCTACTCTTGTGGTTGAACAGAACTTTGCAAACATCTGCTCCTAGTCCAAATTCCTAGGGAAATAGGATTTAAGACAACATTGTGTCTTTATTTCTGTGTTTACCTCGTTTCCTCTCTGAAGACCTTTTCCCTCGCATCCCTATGAAGCTAAGAACATTCTGCAAATCCTCATCTGGGAGTTGGTTGCAGAAGTTCAGGGGAAAATTCTCCCGTCTTGGGTTTTGAGAGTTTGGCATCATCCCAAATACTTATGCCTTCTCTGGAAGAAATAGAAGATGCATCCTGGATCTCTCTGGTTTAATCTGAAAGAAGAAAGTCAGGGAGTAAATCAAGTAATTAGTTGGTGAATAGAAATGTCTAGTCTGGTTTTTCAGTCTCTAATTCCTTTTTCAGCCAAATACAAATGTGATGTGGACAAAGAGCATGGGGGAGCCAGGGAAAAATTTGCCAAGGAGGTGTCATTTGAAATAGACTTTAAAAGATAAAGAGTTTGTCTGATGGCAAAGAGGAAAAGGTATTCTCTTCAGAGGAAGCACACCACGGGAGGGTGGAGGACATGGGGTACAGCAGGATGGACTGGGTGAGGTTTTGGGGATAGTGATAGCAGTGAGATAAGACATGTGCATTTCCTATTATGATTCTTGCACTGGGGACTGTGAGGACAGTTTCTAGCCATTGACGTACTCACTGGCACTGTGAGCTTTGCTGGCCTATAAACAGCCTCAAAAGTGAAATGCAATCTGAGACCATCTGTACCTCCTTTTTCTATCTCTACCGAGTAAATATGGAGCACCTAGCTTTGAAAGATCATCCTTTTTCTTTCCTCACTTCCGATTACCCAGAATCAAAGTATTTTAGCATCTTTCTGGCATGGACAGGCCAATGTCTCTCCTTTTGTTCTTTTTGTTATATGATTGCATTGATTATTGCAAGTGTAAAGAAATACAGTTGATCCTTTTGTGTTGATGTTGCATCAAGACACCTTGCTGGGCTCCCTTTTTATTAGTTCTAGTGACTGAGCTATTGAATATTTTGGGTTGTTCATGTAAATTATGAAGATAATGACATGGTCTAGGTAACAGCAAGCGCTTATGCAGAAATTATGTGTTTTATGCATTTTATAGATTTTAACTCATTTAATTTGCACAGTTAATCCTATGAGTGGGTCCTATTATTATCATCATCAAAATCTTAATTTTATAGGTGGAGTAATTAAAGGCATGGAGGTTAAAAAACTTGCCCAGGTTTTTTCAGACAGTAAGTAGAAGAGCCAAGGTTTAAATCCACGTGTGGCTTCATTATTCATTCTCTCTACCACTAGACCACTTGCCTCTTTATTATTTTATCTCTTTCTTTTCAACATTTGACTATTTAATTTTCTCATATTATTGCATGGGCTAACATTTTTTTTAGGTTAATGTTGAGTATTAGAGGTGCACCTAACTTTAAAAATTAGTCTTATAAAGTTTTGTCATTACATATGACATTTGCTATCCCAGGAAGACTTGCATACATTCTAAGACCTTCCTTGAACTATCAAAACAAAACAGTGTTTCAGCCTTGTTACAGCAAGATCAGCTTCACGCAGGAAAGCACTGGGCTTAAATCCACTTCCTACATGTCTCATGTTTTTCACTCCTTCTGTGCCTCTTTTATAGCTTTCTTTTTACTAAGTGAATATTTTCTGGTATAACATTTTAATTTTTAAAATATTTTTACTATGTATTTTTTATAGTATATATATTTTTTACTATATATATTTTATTTTTTTAACTATCTTATTTTCTTTATGTTTACTCTAGGGCACACCATATACATCTTATAAATGGCATGTTTTTAAAGACCCTCCTTGGCCTAACCTTCCCTAACGGTAAGGCTAGCCGAGTTCTGCCACACCAGGTCTACTGGGTACAAAATCACAAGAGCTTAAGGCTGACTGAGGTTTGGTCAATGTGTGAAGTTCATCCTGATGTTGACCAAAGTAGTTCCCTACAGCACGAGGGATCAAGTTCTACCTTTTAGGTTAGACCTTTAGATCTCACCCACAATTCTGAACTTGGACAGGGGATCCAAAACCAGTGTTGCAGCAAGCCTGCAGTGAGTATGGAAAAAAGATCCTTATTTTCACTTCAGTAATTCAGGGTTTGTGATTTCTATACACTCTCTGTGAGTAAAAGGATTTGCTTAGCAAATGAGTAAAGAAAGAAGCAAGGGAGACAATTTACGTAGTTACATAAACCAACAGCTTATAAGAAACTGTGTATATAATTAGAAAGTAAACAAATGCTCTTTATTAAAAATGAGCCTCATCTATCCATTAAAGCAGTCTTGGGTGAGCATTACCTTCTTGGGCAATCTTTCCTGGGCCTTCTGCAGTTGCACTTTCTGTGTAAAATCTGCCACAATTATTAGGGCAGAGAAAAGAACATAGACTCTGGCGTCAGAGAGACCTGGGTTCAAATCTCATCTCTGCCTCTTAGTAATTGGGTGAGTTTGGGTGAGTCACTTAAGTCGTTGTTATTCAAAATGTGGTCCTCAGACCAGCAGCATCAGTATCACCTGGGAGTTTATTAGAGACCTACTGTATTCTTAGGTGCTCTCCAGTGATCCCTTTGCACATTGAAGTTTAATGGGCAGTGACTTCAGCTCTCGAGTTCTTCAATTCTCAGAGGGTGGTTGTGAAGATTAAATGGTTCAGCAGCATCTGTGACAGAGACTAGTACACAGAGGGCTCCCCACTAATGGTGTTTATAACTAGCATGACCATTATTGTTTCTGTTGTGGTCATTTCTCATAGTCTTAGTCCTCCCCAGCCCATCACCTGGAAACATGTCCCCTAGGAACCGGAACCTTGCACAGCCGTGGTCAGGGGACTTACAGCCTTCTCTGCGGGGCTGCCATGAGGAGTAGATAAAGTGATGCATGACTCCGTTTCCAGAGGCCAGGTGCTGTGCTCCGCACTCTGCATCCCTTTTCTCGCCGAATCTCTCTGTCACCCCTGAGCAGTGGAGAAACATTCAGAGAGGTGATGGCATGCGCTCAGCGACTCACAACTAGTTCTCAAGTCTGGAGCGAGTCTGACTGCAGAGCGTCTAACTGCTTGATTCTGGGCATCACCCGAAGCGTTAATGTTGTGCCACCAACCTCCAGATGTCTTATCGATCATGAGGTGGCCCCTGCCATGAAGAATGGTCACCAATGACCGAGTGATGCATTTTGACTTTCCACTCTGTTGCGCTGACCTCACCTGGAGGCAGCTGCTTTGCTTCCTTGTCTATTTGGTTATACTCCAATCAGCCCAATTCTCTCCATCTTTCCCCATTTTTTCTGTCCAAGGTCTCTGCTGTCCAGAGTCAGTTGCCTTGGAGAGTCAGGTGTGACTACTCTGGGTAGAGAGCCAGATGCTGAGCTGATTGTAGTAATTAAAGCTTCCTATTTACATAACACGTCTCAGGCAGAAGGAACCCAGAACTCTTTGCCAGCGCCACGTAGAAGAAGCTGTCCAGGTCCCGCAGTGCTGTGCTGCTGCTCTCCTGAAGACCCGGAGCAGAGGCCTGGAAGCAGCACGGGTCCCTGTCACACTGGAGTATCTCGGATGCAGGGAGGGAGGAAGCACTGCTGGTCAGGATGAGCATGAGCCAGGCCTCCGAAGAATCTGTAAGTGGGGGCTCCTTCCAGGGCCCAACAAATCAACAGCCTGAAGCTATGTATTACCATATTACTTAGCCACCCTTGGACAGTGTATGTTTAACATTCCAAAGACAACCAGCCTCAAGTGTCTTCTCATTATTGTGTATCTCACATCCATAATCTTTAACTCCTATGAGAGCCAGATGAGTAGCCGTTATTATCCCCATTTTACAGATAAGGAAAATGAGACTCAGAAAATTTAAATAATTTAATTAATGTTATACAGCTAGAGAGTGGTGTAGTTGAGTTTTCCATCTAAAATATGTGGCATCGCAAACCCCATGAGCCAAACCACGTTGCCTCTCCCAAGAATTTTGCACGTTACCTGGCACTTTTACTGTTACTGACTCTTCATAACCTTATGGTATGGACAGATGGTATTTCTGTTTTGTAGATTAAACACGAATGAGTGTGCATGTGCACACGTGCGTGCGCGCGTGCATACACACACACACACACACACATACACACACACACCCTCGATGGAGAGGTTTCACCTCTTTCCCTGGTCACAACTGAAGAAAATTTCAGAAACTGCTTCCTCACCTGGGCTTCTTTTCACCATGGCTCAGTGCTTCCTTTGGTCTAACTTTTTATTCAATTAGTATCATCTTTTAAAAAAAAATCAATAAATGGTTAGTGATGCCTTTAATGGATATTGAATGAATACAGATCTGGTGTTATTTATCACAAAAGCGATACTTTAATTATTTATTCTCCTCAGTGACACGGGCTGTATCCAACATGCTTGATTTTTTAAAATGGAACCCCATTCCCTAATGCTGGGGTAGAGGCCAGTTCATAGTCATTTCTGACTCATCAGAAAAGTTATTTTCACACTGTTACCAGTGGATGACTACCACTTGAAATAAATCTCTTTGTTCAGAATCACACAGCTAGCAAATGGCAAAGCTGGGTCTCTGAATCCATTATCTTTCCACACATCTATATCTGAAATAATTATTAAACTTGATGGTGACCTTCACTCAGCTAATAAATAAGGAGTTACAGAAGGCCCGTTGTGCTCTGGGTACTGTGCAGAGTTTGGTATATAGTGCGCTAAAGGAATTTGCAGACTCCTGACCTCTTCCTGAGAAAGACAGATGATAAGCAAGTAACCAAACACATAAACAAATTCAAATTGGAATACAGACTATGAAGGGAATGAAGGCAGACTCAGTAACAAAGGATAATGGAGTGAGGGGGGTTATCAACTAGTTAGAACAGGTGTTTGTTTCTAAGGAAGGGACATTTAAACTGACACTAACAAGAGGAGCCAGCCAGGCCAGTTGGAGGTAAAAATACCACAGACTTAGGGAATCCTATGTGTAAAGTCCCTAAGAAGAAGGATTTGTCAAATCCTAGAAACGGAACTGAGGCCAGGGTGGCTGGAGCACAGCAGGAGGAGCAGCACGGGGTGGGACAGGATGAGGGACAGTGGAAAGATGCACAGGCACACAGCGATGGAGGGCCCCGGAAGTCATGGCGAGAATTTGGTGTTACACTTCAGAGTAAATGTAAATAACTTTCTAAAAGATTACTGTGGCTCCTTGTCTCTAGAAGAATGTAAATTTCTTTATGTTTCGAAGAATTTCGCAGTAGAGAAGAAACCAGGCTTTAGAGTTGGAACCATCTGGGTTTAACCCTGCATCAGCCACTTCTGTGCTGCACATCCTCAGTGAGTTAACCCATTCCCTGCTGACTCTCAGTTACCCCACCAGTGAGGTCAGTGGAAGTTATGCTGCAGTAACAACAAATAGCTCAGGTTCTCAAAAGCTTAATACAGCAAAAAAAATCGTCTCCTTTAAGGTCCACTGCAGACTTTATGCAAACATCTGGTGTAGATCCTTCCTCACTGGCTCAGAATTCCAGACTTCCTCTGCCTTATGCACCTCCTGTCAGTTGGCTGTGGAGAGTCGGTTACTAGGATAAAAAATTTGCTTCCGGGAATGACATCCATCATATGTGCTCACTCCTTATTAGGTAAAGCAAGTCACATGACCACTCTTAACCTAGGGGCGGGGCAGAGGCTTCTTGTTTACTGAAAGCCAAGGCCATCCAGACTTTAATGAGTAATGGTAATAATATTTCCCATACTCCTGTGGTGGCAAGTATGAGAATTAATACATGCAAAGTACCTATGCTAGACCTTGGCACATAATAAATGCTCAATGAATAGTTATGATGACTAAGTCTCTGTCTTAAATTGCTGGTGCTGCTTCTCTGGGGGATTTCTTCCAGAGAGCTGCATATTAGAGATTGTGATGATCTATACATGATAGAATAGCCCATTATGGTAGGAGGGAAATATGGGATCATTACAGATAACTTTAGAGCAAGGAAAGGCAAACTGGAGCTTATGGGTCAAATCTGGCCACCACTGTTTTTCTTTTTTTTAACTACTTTTATTACAATGCACACACACCCATTTATTTATGGATCGTCTATGGCTGCTTTTGCACGGCAGTGTGTGAGATGAGTACATGTGGCTGAGGCTATTCTGCCCAGTGCCCAAGGTCTTTACTGCCTGGACCTTTAGGGGGAACGGGGAATGTCTGCTGACTGCTCTTGATGATCTTTCTAATCTCCTGGCCCATCCCAGTCTTCAGACTCCTTCCTCTGGAATAGTCTTCATCCTTTCCTTAGCGAAGGACAATATGACTTTTCTTTTTTTAACCTGTAAGCCACACCCTTGTCCCCCGTCCTCTCAATCCTAACTATTGTCATGTTGATTCTCTCCTTTAATTTAAAAACAAACAAACAAATAATGAGAAACTTGAGTTTATCGAGGACTTCTTATTTCTCTTCTCTTGCCATTGGTGCTGCTGTGATTCAAAGAGGGCATGTGAGTAATGAGAGCCAGCTCCCTCCAGAACCGAATCTCCCCTCCCGCTCTGTTATTTATCCTTGGCACCAATTTCTGTCCTTTTATTTCTTGATGTGAGCACTGTCTTATGGGGAATGGATCCTGCAAAGATCTGGGGAATTTGTCAGCAAAAAAAAAAGTTATTTTTTTTTTTAAACCATGTTCGGGGAGAAAAACATGTTGTAAATCGTGTCCAAAAAATAACTTTATAAGAGTCCACCTGTCCACAATGGATAAACCAATTGCTCTGAATTAAATTCTCTAAACCTGAAAGGCCTGGGTCTGGTACTGGATTTATTCAGACACTAGGAAAATAGTAATTTTCTAAGTCAACATTCTGACCCCACTTGAGTCAGCCGCTGATCATGATAAAGCCTTTTCTCACTACTTGCTGCTCCTTTTGAAGAATTAGACACACAACCTGGGGAGAAAAGTACCTAAGTCCAAGGGACAGAAACTAATTAAGACGTGTCTGCCAAGGTAGGGGGCATGCCGTATCACAGACGTCCACCGCCTGGGTCAGCTTCTGCTGGACGCTGCCCTGCGTGAGGATGTCACAGCTGGGAAGTGCCTGGTAGTGCCTCTGCTCATCCGGGGCTGATGGGTCACTAATTAACCCTCCTTTCTTTATTCTTTCCTCTGGACTTGAGGACAGGATCATTGGTCCTGTGGATCCTCTTGAGTTCTGTTTATTTGCTCTTCTAAATTTTGCATGGCCCGGGGCCTGTGACAGGTGTGGTGGCAACCCTCCAATTCATACTCTGAGCTGTGACTCCGGAGGTAAACTTAAACTTTGACGTCAGTGGCTGCCCACGTGAAATTACATCAGCCTCTTAAGTGCGCTGATCTCTCACACAAACCCGCTTTTCCAGCACAGAATCTCAGCTTCGTTAGTAGATTTAATGTGTGAGCATCAATTTCTGTAGCTGGAAAAGAACTTCCAAGACCACGTGGCTTGGGTCCTTCCCTTTGCAGGGGAGAAGCTGAAGCTCCCAGAGCTAAGGTCACATAGTGGTGCAGCCACGTGTGGTCTTGCCTTTCTTTTCATGTCTTTTCATCCCCGTGAGTTTAAGTGTCACTGTCTCCCCAGAAGCACAATTGTTTCATCTCAGGAGTCTTGAACAGCGAAAGACTTTTGCAGTGATGGGGAATCAGATCACTGCAAGGACCTTGTAAGAGCATCCTCCACCTGGGACATGTGCTCCTAGCAGGAGTCACCCGCCCCCCCCCCACCCCCAGGTGTGGGCAGAGCAGTACGATGTGCATCTTACACCTGGGCTCCTGGGAGCTTCAGGGAGACCTGGAAAGGTTTTGTATTTTTTAAGGCCCTTAGGCCATTCTGGTCTCCCATCCTCCGATTCAGGTCATTTTAGAGATTGGAGAATTTCCTCTGGGAGCTACTCTTGTGATGAGGTCTCACTTTAATCCCGTGCACAAATTGCCACTACATGGCAAAAACTTGAGGCTCCCTGTTACCTGAGCACTAGATGAAATGGCCCTGCTTGTTCTTCCTCCTCCACTTTTACAGATTCTGGCCACCACTTCTAGAGGCATTAGTTTTACTCAGTGCTTTGGGAGGAAAAAAATAAGTAATTTAACTTACATGCAATTTAATATGTCTATTTTCAAATAAGGATATCATATAGAAAAGACTGCAAGGTTCTCAAGATTTTTTTAAATGAATGAAACATGAGATATCAAAGAAGCACCTGTTTGTGGCAGGCCATTTTGTTGGCAACACCCCCCTTTCCAGGCCCCCAGAAGTGGCTTTAACCTATTCTCTGTAGTTTAGTGGCACTTTAGGAGACAAGTGAAAAAAAAAAACCTTGAACGGATTCCATCATTTCATTTACAAATACAGAAACAAAGCTTCGGCATTTGGGTGGCTCATGTAGGTGGCTAGTGGGGGAAGGAGGGCTTTGGAACCCACTAGACTTTGATTTGTGTTTTTTTCAGCTGTGAGACATTGAGAAAAAATTTAACTTCTTCCAGACAATTTCTCCAACTGTAAAATGGCTTAAAACAAGATTATCTGGATGTTGAGTAAGATATTGTCTGTAAAAGATCCAACACTTAGAAGTTACTCAGTAAACTTTATTACCTTTCCCATGTGGCAGAGGCAGGAGTACAGCTACGCTTTTTAACTTCCTTTTCCTTGCACCAAGCCAAGTCTCTGGATACATACTTCTGCATTTTTATATTCCACTGCCTGTCCTCACATTTAGTTCTTACTGGCTATTAGAAGTGGTGGAGTTTTTGTTTTTATTTAACATGTAAGCTAACTCCCTCCCTCTGCCTAAGAATTCTGCCACTGGTGAATTTCCACTCCTTCATCCTTTAAATCTCCCATCGAACTCTAGCTCCTTCATAAAATATATCCCCTCTTCCTCTCCACCCTCAAGTCCTTATTTTCACCACTCTCTTATAGCATTCTGTAAGTATCTGCTTTAATGCTTAGCAGATTGTGTTGTAATTGTCTGTTTATGGATCTGTCCTTCCGCTTGCCAGAATAAGGACCAAACCTGTTTTTCTTCTGAATCTCCAGGCCCTACCACCAGGGCAGCTGTGTATAGGTGCTCATTAAACAGATGGATGCATGGATGGATGAACTGATAGAATGCATCACTTTGTCTTTGCTCCCTACAAAGGAGAAATTAAAGTCTTAAATGCCCTCAGTGTCTAAGAAAAAGTAGACCCTTGACAATAGGGGAAAACATGGTGCCAAAAAGCGAACGTCCCTGTATGACCGGCCTCCTTGCCATCTTAGTAGAGAACAGTTCCATCACCATATTCCCATGAAACATCCAGCTCCAAGTTCATTTCTCTCCCCACCACACACTGACCTTCAAGGTATTGGCTCCCAGTCTGTCTCCCATTGGTGTAACTCGCCACCCGCTACCCGCCAGTTCACCTCCCTTGCAATTAGTCCCGCCAACTCTGTCTCAGAATGCCAGGCCGGAACCCGGAGTAATTGCCGCTCGAGATTCCTCCTGACACAAATGTTGACATTCTGTTGGCATAACTTGCAATAATGTATGCAGATTGCATCCTTCCAGGGCCATAATTATTACTTCTCGGCAAGAAATAGTCAGGTTATTCCCTGACTTGATTTCTAGCAGCCAGTTTCGCTTCTGGAGCTGGCTTGTTTAGGGGAATGTGAGGGAACAGGAGAGAAGAGATCTTGATATGTACCCCAGGGAGCAGAGAGAGCTGCAGGGTGGCCAGATCTGTAGCTGGGAATCCTGGCCAACTCTGCTACCAGTTTGCCCTTATAACTGGAGCTGGGTCCCAGACATATGTATTTTATAAGATCTTCAGATTATATCTAGACATAATAAA
The DNA here is from genome assembly GCA_004027375.1 of Macroglossus sobrinus. Lineage (NCBI taxonomy): Eukaryota > Metazoa > Chordata > Mammalia > Chiroptera > Pteropodidae > Macroglossus > Macroglossus sobrinus. The sequence continues at coordinate 151,217 of PVKZ01002720.1, read as the reverse complement.
GGGTCTTGAAGAAGTTCAGGGCCCCCCACCTTCCCTTCACTTTCATGAATGAGGAAACTCTGATCTGGGTTTAAGGCACCATGGAATACATAGGGAGACACTGGGTTGACCTGTGCAGTGCTCCTAGGTTAGAGATATTTATAGGCGGAATAAAAAATGGGAAGCTGTTGGTTTTCATTGCTTACCCTATGTCCTGCAGCTGGAAAAATGTGTATTATCACATGTTGGAAAATATTATCACCTATTGACCTTTTCTTGTTCCAGTTAAATCACCAGCTCATTGCATCTGTAGAATAAAGAAGTCTAGATTCATGAGCTCTGTAATTAGAAATAGGCCCATGTTCTGTATTAGATTGAAAAGACTGAAACAGATCCCATAGTCTCACGAGGTCTATTAGCATGTAAAATTGTATTCGATCTATTTCATGACTTTTTCTGTCAGTGTTTTGTAGACTTGAAATTTCATTTGAACAATTTGGACAACTTATTTATTCTCTTTGAGCTCAGCTTGCGATGCACCGAGATCTCCACGTCTTTTAAAAATTCTTTTGTGCTTGACCAAGCTTTCATTATGTCTTTTTCTCACTGTGAGAAAGGGTACATGATGACATCTACCTTGGTCCCTGGCCATATAATAGGTGCTCACAGACAAAGCCATTAGTTGAAATTGAGTGGAATGTTAGCAGGATTGGTTGATCATTGCCTTAAAGGATGGGGCTACTTTTTATTCCTAAATTTGCATCCCATCTCGAGGCCTCAGAGAAATGATCTGTGTCTAGGCAATGGTGGCCAACCTAAATTACTCCCAGAGAAAGGGATCATTTGTCACGTATTTGTGTTTCCCTCCTTGGGTCTTTGGAGAAAGAAGTAGAGTCAGAGAAGTGAGAATAATAAACAGCACCTGGCCTGGCTCCCCGTTCTGGAGAAAATTGTTCCCAGCTGAATGCTCAGGCCACTCTAGCCCAACAAAGACCCTATGGATCCACACATCATGTGTGCGGCTGCGCCCACCTGGGGACAGAGGGATGGGAGCACATTGAATGTTCTCCTTTCCTTTCTTTTTCTTTCCATGTAACTAGAGACTCATCATACCATAAACTCTGCAGGATATCTCTGTTGGGGCCTTTTCTTTTGCCATCACTCTGGCCTCCTGAGTTTCCTGCTGCCACTGCTTCAGACCCATTGTCTAAGTGCATGAGGCAGCAAGGCCAGAAACCCATGCTCAAGCTGCTCGTTCATGTGCCTGATGGGCTGAGTCTGGATGCAGCCAGACCCAGTAGGAGAGGATGGCTCACTTGGTGCCTCAGCACCTCTGTAAGGAGGTGAGGATTCATGGGGTCGTAGGGCTGCCTGGATGAAGAACAGGGAGTGGATGGCATGCCCCGCCCCTTCAAGCCTTGGCTCTCTCCTTGTAATGGAACTGAAACTGAAGGGTCCAGCCACATTCCAGAGAGCAGGACAGGAGTATTTGCACCATCCCTCCTCTAGCCATGTCGATCTCATACTCAGACTCACCTGGTGGCTCCCCCACCATCCAGAAAATAAAATCCCAATACAAAGCATGAGTTGCAAGCACCTTTATGTCTGACTGTAAACTTTCCTTCCAACCTGGTTTGCCTTTAACTTCCACTTGCACTGCCTCCATTACATTCAAAGTGGGCTCCTTCCTACACTAACACATGCCCTTTGCGTTCTTAGTTAGCCACGTGGCTTTGCAAACCCAATTTCCACAACCTAGAGTGACCTCCCTTGACCTCACCATTTTAGTCTATCAAAAACCTACATGAAAGACTCAGGAAAATGTCATGTCCTCACTATAAAACATTCTTATTTCCTCTAACAGAAAGTAATTTTCTGTTGTTATTTTCCTTCTTATTGTATTTCCCCCTGGACTTGGAGTGGCATAATTGTGTTTCTCTAAAGTCCCCCATTACAGGATTGTGAACTCCTTGTGTGGAGTAGTAACTCCTGTCTTATTTATCTCACTTCTCCTGTGACTAATATGGAACTTGAATATTTGAGGGGTTCTGGAAATGTTTCAATTGAATAGCATGTTAAGAGGACCTGTTCTATAAGACCTGCTATTCCAAGAGTACTCCCAAAACCAGTTCTAAAAGAATATATGTTTGGCTCAGGGTCACCACCTCTGAGGGATGGGATGAGTTCAAGACCTTTCTAATTCATTGGATTATTCAGTATGGATTACCAAATCATCTTGAACTTTTGGTAGACCCAAATCGAAGTATCATTCAGGGGATTTACATTTCATTTTTCAGCATCTTTAAGTGTTCTGTACTTGGGGTACTATTGCCTGATGATTGAATTGTAAAGCAGTACATGAGGCCTTTTAATTTATTCTCTGGCCTCTACTGTAAGCAGCAGCTAAACCATCCCTAAAAGATGGCCCAGCCACATTCACCATGTAGAGTCTAAGCTGCACTCACCCCTTTCCTTTCTGTCCCAGCAAGTAGATAATATGATCAACCATGTTTTGTTAGGAAGAAATATTCCTGGCATCTCGTTTTCAGAAATTTATTAGTTTACGTAGTCATTCTTACATGAAGTAAATATGAATTGTACAGATATGTGATTATTAAATATCTAGTCTACTCATGCATTCTCCTCCAGACATCTATTTGGTATATTTCAGTTATCCAGGGAATACAATTAAAATGTCTGATCTTACCACCTTTCCAATCACAAATACATTAGCTCTTCTGTAATCCACCCTGGTCTACTCTCTGCTCCTACATTTTCTTGCCTGTGAGCCAAGGCACCAAGGCACCTGACAGTCCCCACTCCTGAAATTTGTCCTCATCTCTTCTCTTCTCAGTCTCACCATCCTTATGGCTGATTCCTATATATATATATATATATATATATATATATATATATATATATATATATATATATATATATGTTATATATTTTTAAAATCCTCTAAAAGCCTTTTCTGAGCCTAAAGACTGGGTTCATGGCTCCTCCCTGTGCTCCTACAGACCCAGATACTTTTCTGTATTGTAACAGTTAACCACATGGCATTATACTTTCTGTTAGCTTGCTTTTCTCTCCCATTAGATTGTAGGATTCCTGTGGCTAGTGATTGTATTTTGTTTTTTTTTCTCCTCGCATTCTATAAAATTGAATACCATACCTGTAATTAGTGGATGCCTAAAATATTTATTTACCAAATAGTTGGATGGTTTTAGTGCTATTCTAGCAAAAACAAATATGGTGAAGACATACTCTCTGCTTCAGGGAGTTTACATCTAGCGAGAAAGGCAGAATGTAAACAGAGAAATTATAACACATTGTTTTAAGTGCTAACACGGAACATGAATGAATGGAGGGCTACTATGTACCTGGCAGCTTTGCAGAGTTTCCTTCTGGCTCTGAGTGAGATTTCAGCACCACAAACAGCAACACCACGTCCTGTAATGAAAGTCTGCCGCTCAGCTCTGGTAGCTATCCACGGTTTTTAGGACTGTAACGCAGGCTCCTTAGGAGGTCATTCACAGCTTTTATATAATCTTTCTACACCCAAGGAATGGGATGATTTCCCCTGAGTTCTAATGTAAGTCTTACAACCTTGCCATCTCCTGCATGGACCTTCCACTTCTCAGTAGCCGACTTGTATTCTGACTGTCCTCCATTCACAACATCCAGACACACAGAGTGAGTCCTTCCACGTTGTCCTAGCTTCAGACATTGTTGTGGCATTTGAGTATCGTGTGCTGCCCACCTGGCTGTAGCTCTACCATTGGCATCATTTCCACCAGTGCTTGCATAGACATAGGAGAAGATTAGGGGAAAAGAGATCAGTCTCTGAAGTGACAGCCAGTCATGGCCCTGAGACTGCCCTTGACCCTGACGCCTGACGCAATGAACAGCTCTTGGTTACGAAGTGGGCATCTCAAAGGCATCCCAGATTCAGGCGACTGAGAAAAAGCTGATTCTAACTAACAGTCATCAGAAGAGTCAGATTTTTAAGTGTTACTGAGATGATAAAATTAGTGTTAGGGATGCTGAATACCTTTAGCATCTCCAGACCATCTTCTGTTCTGGGACCACACAAGAAGTTCAAAAGCCAAAGGTTTCCTGTTTCTGCCATATATCCCGGAGGAGAGATGTATTTAAAATACATTGTTAAAATCTAGTGTATTTATAACAACTATGTATGGGTTGTGCACAGGACATTGTGGAACACATGTCCCTTTTGCGGCAGGAATACGTATTTGCAGGGAAGTCTTGCAGATCTGAGTTTTAACAGGTAAGTTATTCAGGTTAAAAGGAGGTAAATCTCCATGAAGCAGGAAGTGCAGAAGTAAAGGCACAGAGGAAGAAAGCAGTGAGGTGTGTGTGTGTGTGTGTGTGTGTGTGTGTGTGTGTGTGTGTAAAATATAAGGAGATCTGTGATACTGGACAGTGCAGTGTGAGACAAGACATGGCGAGACATGGGCTGAAGATGGTGCTAGGGCCAGTTAGTGGAGGATCTTTAAAGTTAAGCTAATTAGTCTGGAATAGATACCAAGGGCAGTGAGGAGGCACTGGTACGTTGTAAGCACAGGGATACCATGGCCGGACTTGTTTTATAAAGGCAACTAGAGGGTGACCCTTGTGCCAAGTCCACGTTCCCCTCTGCCTTCTTTGCTTCTCATACACCACAACTTCCTAGAATCAGCATAATCTCTCCTACACCTTATCCCTGAATTCCCCATGGTGGGTCTCCCCTTCCTAAGCAGAGAGGGGAACAGCTGGTCCCCATCCCACTTAAAAACTATTTTTGAGCTGTTTCCCAAAATGTGCATTATGTCTCATTCAAATCGGGCTTATTCTGGCTTCCACAATCAGTGCCCTAGTTAGTCGTTCGATCACAGGTCCCTTAATAGATGCAGCACCATCTCAGGAGCTGGGGCTGCACTGGATGGTGAACTGTGGACCACTTTCTCCTAGGAACTGAATGCAGTCATCCCTGTAGCTAATCAGTTAAAACTCTCCCCATCGTTGCCTCTCTAAAGTCTCACACAACTGCTCGCATTTGCTTAACTTTACAGGGAGCTTTCTCATTACCCATGTAATGTAGCTTCTCAGGGAAGGTAAGATAGAGATTTTATACCTATTTAGCAGATGAATAAAAAAAAGATGTATAAGATCACTGGGGCCAGTAGAAAGAAGACCTAATTAGGGAGCAGAGTACCCAAGTCCCCATCCTTGGTCATCAACTAGCTGTGAAATATTGGTAAAATGAGGGTATAAAGGAGAATAAAGGAGTTTGGTTTCATTCATTCATTTAACACCTATTTACTGAGTATCCACTTTGCTCCAGGAATTATTCTAAACAGAACTAAACTGAACAGAACTATCCCTATGGAGCATACATTGAGGTTAGGAATTTAGACAATACACAGATAAATAAGTGAAAATACAATATCAGACATATAAGTACAATGGGAACCACAGAGAATGATGATTGGGACATTATGCTCGATGGCGGTGCTATTTTACATAGAGTGATAAGAGATTGCCTCTCTGAAGAGGTAACTTTTGAACAGAGAACTGATTGGAAACAAAGAATGTGGCATGTGCATTCCTGGTAGAAAGCTTTCCAGGCTGCACAAACAACAAGTTCAAAAGTCCAGAGCTGGAAAAGTGCTTGACATGCTCTCAGAACAGCGAGGTCTCTATGACAGAAGCCAGACCATGTAGGGTCTTGGAGGCGAGGGTGGGGACTTTGGATTTTTCTCTAGAGTGATAGGATGCTATTGGAAGGATTCAAGAAGGGACTGACATGACTGTAGTTAGCTCTTAGAGACACCACTCTATCTGGCGTTGGATAATGGGGTACTCATTGGAATGGAGGCAAGAAAGGCAGCACAAACACCCTTTAGTCTGTACGAACAGTGAGGGTTGCGGCTCCTTCAAGCCCTACATTTCCCAGTCTTGTTTCAGACTGCATATGATCCAGCTAGAACTGGGGTCCAGTGATTTAAAGTTGTGTTTTAATACACTCTCTCTTTGAATTTACTAGATACAGTTCAAACGCATCCGTTGTATCCTCCAACCTAGCGTAAGCCATTTAGGGGCTCTGTTCCCAAGCTATAACTCACTATTTTAGAAAAAAAATCCATGTACATATTCTAGAGTCCTCATGTATGTTTTCTGAACATGGTGAAATGAAGGAAGGAGAACATCAGAGTTCTCACCTCCTCATTTTTGCTCAAGCTGTTTCCTCTGATCAGAATTCTTATTCTAATCCTGCCAATCTTTAGGGAGGCCTTTTCCAATTATCAAACTCCACAGCCATTTCTCTACATCGGGCTTCTGCTCTGTACCGGGTTCTAGGTGCTGGAGATTCAGCAGTGAAGGCAATCAGCATGCTCCTTGCCCTCGCAGAATTTTTTATAATAATAACACTGATAATATACAAACAGATAAGCCAGATAGTATCCGACAGTGATATATTATGAATGAGAAGTGTGTCCTTAGAGAAAGTCTCTGTAAGTATATTTTACACCGAGTGGTCAAGAAGGTCTGTTTTTGCCCAGGTTCCTTATCAGTTTAATGAAAATAAAATACGCAAGGTTGCATTGACTGAGAAATCATGGTAATGTCCCTAACCAAAAGCCTTATACACAGTGGACAGTTGATCACTGTTTTTAGGATCTGAATGAAAGAGGACAGAACAGATAGTAATAGAGAGAAGAAAACAAGGCAAGAAAGGGACAAAAACAAGCATCCCTCTTGGTGCCACAGGTAACTGAGAAGACACGTTGCCAAGCAAGTGTATCCTATTTCTGCCTTTAAAATGTGTCTCTGCAGCAAAGTGACAGCAGAGGGATGCAGAGGGAGCACCTGTGCGTGGGACTATGGAAAAGGTTTTAATGTGTCCCCACAGATGGGGGCCTCCTACATACCCTGGGGGCCACAGATCACTCTTTGGTGGGGTGTCCAAAGGTCATGCCAAAAGAGATGGGAAGAGACCAGGGTTGTCTCATTTGTCCTTCTAAATAATCCGGAGTTCTGTATTCCATTGGAAAAGTGGTGGAGGTGGAGACACTACTTTCCTCCAACATTGATTCCAGTTTCTAATTAATATGCTAGGAAGAGAGAACGGACACAAGCCCCTGGGGAAACGGTACTGCTCGGTGGCATTTGTTAAAATTAGCTGAGGGGCATCCGTCTTTATCCCAGTAGAGACCATGAAAAGCTCACATCCGCATTCATCCCTCTGACCGCCACCCCCATCACGTTCCCGGGCTGAATGAAATGTGACTTTTCTCCTAAGTAATTGATGTCCTGCCTCGTTCCCCGCGGCAGTGTGGGCTCAGCAAAGGAGACCATGTCTCGTCTGCCCTGCTATTGGCTCTAATGAAATATCCTCTGGTTAGCAACTTACACAAAGGAAGGTAATGAGGATGGGGCTCTAGTGAGCCTTTTGCTTGCCCAGCCCTGACCCATGGATACCAATAACTCCAGCTTAAAGAGAGGGTGTGAAGAAGCCAGGCTGTGGCCATATTCGCTTGCTTGCTCGCTCACTCACCCACCCATCTATTCACCTATCTTCCTTCCTTTCTTCCTTCCTTCCTTCCTTCCTTCCTTCCTTCCTTCCTTCCTTCCTTCCTTCCTTCCTTCCTTCCTTCCCTCCCTTCCTCCCTCCCTCCCTCCCTCCCCTCCCTTCCTGTCCCCTTCCCTTTCCTTCTCTTTCGTCTTTCTTTCTTTTTCTTTTTCTTTCTTTCTTTCTTTCTTTCTTTCTTTCTTTCTTTCTTTCTTTCTTTCTTTCTTTCTTTCTTTCTTTCTTTCTTTCTTTCTTTCTTTCTTTCTGTCTTTCTGTCTTTCTGTCTTTCTGTCTTTCTGTCTTTCTGTCTTTCTGTCTTTCTTTCTTTCTTTCTTTCTTTCTTCTTTCTTTTCTTTCTATTTATTTACTCATTTGTTCATTCATTCATTCATTCATTCATTTATTACTAACTCACCTCTTCATTCATGTATTCAGTCAGCCAGTCAGTGACTCACTCACTCACTTTACCTGTCAAATTTCTTTGATTATAAGCAATCTGATTCTGAATATTTTTAAGAAAACAAAAGAAGAAGCATTGGGAAAACACCAGAATAACTCAGTCTCTAAGAGCTTAAAAGATGGTTATAGGTTGAATGATATGCCCCCCAAATTCATGCATCAGATTATTAACCCCCAGGACCTCTGAATGGGACCTTATTTTGAATTAAGATTATTGCAGATATTTCTAGTTATGCTAAGATGAGGTGGTGAACCCCAAATCCAATATGTTTGGTGACCTTACTGAAACGGGACATTAAGGCACAGAGGCAGTATGAATACAGTATGGAAAGACACGAGGAGAGGATGGCCTTCTGCATGCCAAGGAGACGGGCCATGAACAGATCTTCTTGTCACAGCCCTTAGAAGGAGTCAGCCCTGTGGACTCCTTGATCTTGGGTTTCTTGCCTCTCGAATTGTAAGACAATGCATTTCTGTTGTCTATGTCACCCAGTTTATGATGCTTTGTTATGACAGCACTAGTAAACTCAAATATATATATGTATTCACAAAACAGAACCAAACCAAACCAACAAACAAAACAACCCATGAAGAAGATAGGACAGTTCCAAGGACTTCAGCAATTAGATGTCTGTGACCTGCCCTAGAGTCTTCTATGAGAAGATGCAGCCCCATTGTCTTCCATCACTCTGCCCCCTTATTTTGAGCCCCACAGAAGGAGTTTAATTGACCCAGTTTATCAGGTGCCTCTGCTTCTGTATCAGTTGGCCTTGGCCAGCCGCGAATGGAGTGACACACACACAGCCTCTGAGGAATCTCGGAGAATTTGGCAAACACCTGAGAGATCTACTCCATTCACATTGACCACATGCTCTGGTGCCAGTTCTGGGGACACTGTCTTCCTAGAAACTGGTGGAGGAGACAAAAGACATGTCCATCTAACAAGATAGACAGGGAAATGTGACCTGTACATGATGCAGGTGGAGGGACAGGAGTTCACAGATGATGTCCACAAGAGTTCAGGTGGAAATTTCATGGAGAAGTGGTACCAAATTTAGACCTGGAGGTATGGGTAAAATTTGGACCTGAGGATATTGAGAGAAGGGTTTTCATACATAAAGAAGAGCACAAGCTGAGGCATGGAAGCAACAAAGGATTATTCATGATGGAGGGGAGAGTTCTGTCGAGCAGGTAGTGAGTGAGGCAGAGCAGTGGTGTGTTCATTCAGAAACACTGCGACCAGATCACAAAGGCTTCGGCTGCTGGACTGGGGCCTTGAACTTCATTGAACTGGTAGTGGGACGTCATTGTATGCTTCTGACAAAAGCAGTGCCATGGTTGGAACTGTGCTTCAGGAGATAAGGCCAAGCCAGCAGTGGTGGGTAGGATGGGTCAGCTCTGGGGTAACTGAAGGCAGAGATATTAGTTAGGCGTTAGCTTAGTCAACAGGCAAGAGAAGAGGGGCTGGGGCTATCGGAATGAATCCTGTGCACCTGACCCACACTTTCCTGCCTCTCTGACATCGGCTTTGCTGAAACCACCATCAGGAATGTTCTATCTTTATCTTCTTTTCCTTCTAAGGCTTCATGAGTCAACCTTCTTTCTCCACAAAGCACTCTCTGAGTGTCTCCTTTGACAGGAATTTCTTCTTCCTCGGAACTCCTCTAGTGCTTTAACTGTAGGAGGAGAGCTCAGGCAACCCGCCTCTCATGGCCGTGCTTTTCACAGGCTCAGAAAGCTGTTGTTCAAGGATTGTTTTGTAAAGCAATTTGTGAGTGCCTACTGTATGCCAGACACTGCGTTAGGCAGGGCCCAGGACTTAAGGGGCCAGCCAGCCTTTGGTGGTGTACAGAAGCTGTTTTTGCACAATTCCAACCATTTCCACTAGACTGGATGATCTTTGAAGAAAGAGGCCATACCCACCTTGTCCACTGGTGCCTCATAATGCCCCATGCCGTGTTGACTCCCTATACATTAGCCAAATCGATGACTGATAGCTGTGTCGTTTTGTTTCAGTAGAGTGCTTTAGTTCACGTTACACATATAAATCCACAAATATGTACTCTATGACCTTGAATGTAGCCACTTGTCATTTGCTTGGGCTAAGCTTATAAAAAAGAAAGAGTAGGTTGATTGATTCTTTATCTTAATTACAAATCTTTTTATGCTATACCTATAATATTATATTACGTATCTGAAATGTCTGCATACAAGTACCTCTCGATGGTGATTGAACATTCAACACTGAGCTCAGAAGAGTGACAAATGGCCTCACTATTACCTATGGCGTTGTAGTGAGGTAGCTTAGAGACGGACAGCATTTTCTATGCTTCCTAAATGAGGAAATAGGTAGGTGCAGGTAGTTCTAGAGAAGGGGTCAAGGGCACTGAACTACTTCTACATTAGAACCCAGAACCACTTCATGGTCGATGTAGAAATGTTCTGAAAGACTATCAAACTCAGCCCCCTGGTCATAGATGGGGAAACTAAGGCTAGGATGAGAATATAACTGAAGATTCAGATTGAGTTAACAGAAATCCTGGGATGGAAGCTGCTTCCCCTTTTCCATCAACAGTGATGAACTCTCATTCCAGACTCTTGACATGCAGTGGTCAGAAGATAATAACTTCATATCTTCTTCATATCCTCAGTAAAAAGGACTTGTCCAAAATTGCATTAGCTGTAGCTATCTCCTTTTATCTTTCAATATTCCTTTACCCCAACTTCTGGTCCCTAGGGGACTCTTACCACACCCAGCTCCTAGTGCCAGGGGAAGACATGGAATCAAATAGTTGATATTAAAGTGTTAATGATTTCAAATTCATAGAACTTCAGACATTTAAAACTCACTCATCCTCCCATCTAGTGAAAAGAGTCCTCCACAGATGATCACCTAAGATCCAAGAAGATGAACTCACTGTCTTTTGAGTCAACCCATTTCATTGGTGGACAATGCTTTTTTTTTTAACTCTTACATTTTAAAATATTTTAAAGTTGAGGCTTGTCAAGTAGGAGCTTTTATCCTTTGGACCTGTCTCTGGGGACAGATAGTATAAGTTTGTTTCCAGTCCACATGGAAGCTTTTAAGGTATTTGAAGACACTTGGCAAGCCCTCCAGCCAGCCTTTGCCTTTCCAGGCTAACCATCCTCAAGTCTTGCAGGAGATCTTCCTGTGAAATGGATTTTACCCTCTCGTTATCTAGCTCACTTGTCAAAGGACAGAGTCTAGCCTCTCAAGGCTCTTTTCAAAATGCAGCCTCCAAAAACGAGGCCGTCACCCTAGCGAGGTGTGCCTGCGGTTTCCTCACCTCTGCCCCAGTTCTCGTGCCTTTTCCCTTGTCCCGGCCCCACTTAATTTGTTCGTGCGTGGGCTCACGTTGAACCACCAATTTGCAGAAACTATTAGTTCTTTTTCGTAGGGGCTGTGCACAGCCACACTTTCCATTTAATTATAAAGAACTTCTCCCAAGGGTATTTACTTTCTGAGAGGCGTCTGTGTAGTCTGTGTACTCCGAGGAATGGCTTTCTAATGGCAGCCATTTAGACACTGTGGCCCTGAGGAGAGGTGACTGTTTGGAGGCAGGAGTTGTCTTTCACTGTTTTTCTCCTACTTCTTCCTTCTTCCTCCACCCCCGCCCCATATCCGCTGCATAGCAGAGGGGCGATGGGAGAGCCCACAGAGGCACTGCAGGCTTCTATTCAAATGTGGAAATACTGTCTCCTCAAATGTGGAAATACTGACTCCAAAAAATATATAATTAACCATAAATCCATGTAACTGTCTCCCAAGTGGCTGCAAATCCTGCATTGCTGGCGGTCATGGATTTTTATGGATATTTCATTAACGCCGGAGGATGGCATTTTCCTGCTAATGATCGCCTAACATTTAATAAACACAGCCCAAGAGTTTTACAACCTGTTAACTCGCAAGTGGCAGTAATTAACCAAAAATGATAAATAATTAAGGCCTAATTACATGGTATCAGTCATTTCACTTTGCAGCCTGCGCAGTAAGTGGGTCCGAGTGGCCGATCAGGGATCCGTCTACCCCCTCTGCCGTTGCCTGAGCTGGGCTCGGGGAGTGCTGGGCCAGTGCTGGACCACACGTGCCTGTATGGGGGAGATTAGATGAGAACGGGTGTGACTAGACTGTGTTCCTCCCTGAGGCATGTTCCCGTGGCATTGTTTCTGCACTTTGCGTTTGAAAGAAGAACAAATGGCCGCATAAGCGGTGCCTGGGTTCTTGGATGGGAATGCGGAGGGCTGGGAGAAGGCAGCTGTGAGGCGGTACACTTGACATGTATATAATTTTATTAACCAGTGTCAGTCTAATAAATTAAATTTAAAAAAAGAAAAAAAAGAAAGAAAATTGAGGCAAACTTGTCAGAGTTCTCCTCCAATTTGTGGGGGCCTCAGGCAAGGTACCTCCCCCACCCTACCGGGGCGGGCCTCTTCCCTGGTATGCACTTTAGAATGTGTGATCATGTGTGCACGTGTGGGTGTTAAACAAAATATTGGTGGGGCTCACTCATGGAAACGTCCAAGAGGTAAACATTACCTCTTCTGGCTAGTTATAGGTGCCCAAAGAATATCAGGATCTCTCTTTTCATCTCTCAGCTAGGCTTATTTGTGTTGGCCTCATTCACAGATTGAAGGTCCTCTTGTAATCACAGGTGGCTTCTTTCACATTCTGGGGCTACAGCATTCCAAGTTCATTTCCAGGGGAAAGAGGGAAGTAGGTCCATTTTTTTCAAATGAGTAACAACTTAAGTGATGATGATGGTGATGGTGATACTGGTGATGGAGAAGATGAGATGGAGGATATTTTTTTGAGCACTTCCTGCCATGGAAGCAATTGGATGAAGCATACTTCAGGCATTATCTCTCTTAAACCTCACAATAAGACTTTGAGATAAGTGCCATTATTATTGTCATTTTACAGGTGGAAAAACTGATCTAGAGAGCTTCACTCACACAGATACAGCTGGTGGAACTGAGTTGTATACGCCACCGTGCTCCCTTACAGATGTGCACAGTGGTTAGCGGGGTGCTTTTGCATCAGGACCTCATCAGGCCCTCATGTCAAAGGAAGGGGTTCTTCTGTAATGTAAGGGCCCTTCTCAGATTCCAGGCCATCAGGACAGTGCTCGGACTCTCCTCCTATAGGATGGGTGTGAGTATAGCTATCCCTTTTTCACAAGTGGACCTATAACCTATTTGTAAGAAGTTATACTCAGGCATGAGGCACAGATGCTTAGGCAGAATAAGAGGTGAGATCAGAGCTTCAGTTTTTTTAGACTACAATCCTCAGGTCCTGAAGTTCCTTAGAGAGAGTTGCCCCAGGGAAAAGGGTTGGGTCCATGTGACCTTTAAAGCTCCACCCTTGACTTAAGTCAGGGCTCCTCAGCTTTGCTTATATTTATATACTGTGGGTTTTTTTTTGTGTGTGTGTGACTTCTGTAGGAAACTGTTCAAAGAAGAAAAAGTTGTGACACTCCAAAAACTTAAGGTCCCTCCAAAGCTCCTGACGGCTAAGAGCCCACAGATATATCTTGGGCTTGTCCATGGGGCAGACTCCCGGGGCCCTTGTCCCAGTCTGGGAAGCAGCAGGAGAGGACTATCTAGCACCTGTGGTTTCAGCATTAAATAAGTGGTAGGCAGGCAGGAAGGTGGGTTCTGAGCTTTTCCTTGGTGCAGCACTGCAGGGAGAGGAGGGCTGAACTGAGGGTTCCTGGGGTGGGGATGGACACCTTCCTTCAGGCATTCGCGTGCTTTCTCAGAGGCCATGTGGGGTCATTACAGACAGCAGGTCTGAGTCTCGGTTCTGCTGCATTTACTATAGGACACTCAGGATATATTGTGTTGTCTCTTTGCATTTCATTTGCATCATATTTAATTATTATTTATGGTAATTTCATTGACTGCATGTCTTTTCCTCCTAAACTATGTCCCAGGAGGGTGAGGGGGTCCTGGCTGTACCAGCCCTCGGAGCAGTGCCCACACATAGGCGCTCAAAGGCATGTGTTGAGTAGTCCTGTAACAGGAAGGGTTTGTGACATGAGGTGTGGGGTCCTCAGGTTTTACTCCTCCAGGAGGGGTTTGGACTTTATTGAGTATGGATAAGTCTTGGGAGCTTCATCTTTGGATGAGCAGTTGGTAAGTGTCAGGTAGAGAGAAGCCAAATGACACTGAAAGAGAAACTTGGAGCTCCAGGTCCTTACCAGGTGAAGGAACAGCAAGGAACTCAGATGCAGCCCCTGATGGTGATGCTGGCAGTCCTCTCAGGGAGGGATGAGGGCTTCGGAGTTCTGGTCCAGAGAGAAGCAAGTTCTGGGTACCCTCAAGACTGGCCTCCACCCCCTCTCCCCATGTTCTAGGTTATCAAGCTTGAGGCTGGGTGGAAGAAATGAGAAAGATGAGAACAGGCATCCAGAGAGTGAGTGGGGGGGGGCTTCCATATGTCTGCCTGACTCCCTGGGGTCTTAGGGCCCGAAAGACGAAAGGCTCGGTTGCCTGTTATGCATTAGGGGTTGGAAGGATTGTGCTGCTCACAGTAAACAGCATCTGTTGCCGAGTTTACGTGGGGACTATTACTCGTTCCGGGGAGGGAGATTAGGAAATACTTGGCTCACCAAGAGTTGGGAACACCCACCACAAAGATCTTGCCTGGTTCACCTTTCCAAAACATCTACCGTCCCACCCCCTTAAGAGAGGAGGCTTGCACACGTTCGAGTGGGATGGTTGCAACCAGCCCAGAGAATCCCAGATGGCCCCGGGAATCTGGCTCCGCCTCCGTGAAGAAAGGGATTGGGGAACCTTGGGTGACCTGCTAGACCTCTTGTGCAATATTTGTCAAGTGAGAAGACTAAAGCTCATTCCTCTATCTTCCAGGAAGCTAATTAATAACTCAGCCTGGCAGAAAAAAAATAAAAGTTCCCCACCCACACCCCTGTTCCCTCACTCTGCTGCTGTCAGCCTTAGCTTCTCCCCAGGGGAGTGGGGCTGACAGATGGTGGAAAGAAACAGGGAGCAAGGGGGGCTTATGTCTATTTTTGGTTCCTGTTTTAAAGTTCTTTAAGGAACTTCAGGAAGAAGCATTCTCTGCTCTGCTTTCTACCTGCTCTGCACTTCACTCAACTGCAAGGACACACTTTTCCAAGGGCTAGAAACTGACATATGCATAGAACATTTCCTGTTTACATGTGTATGTTGGCTTTAATTATCATTTATTAGTTAAATTGACAATTCCTTACCTTGGCATTCAAGACCCTTTTTTAGTCACTGCCTTGTGGATTCCCCTTCTATGCCTTTGGGTCTCTCTCTTCATGAGGCTTTTCATTGAACTCAAAGAGCCAGACAAATAAACAGATGATTATAGTGTCAGCAAATTACCCATCAGGGTGTGACCTGGAAGCTGCTTCCTCCAGGCAGTCTTCTGGGATTTAACCTTCATTTATCCGTGTGCTCCCATAGCTGTTTCCTAGTCATAGTGCCGATTACACTAATTGGTAGTTTTTGAGTTACATCCTCCGCCAGGCAGCAGTGAGCAATATAATTAGAGGGCCACATCTGTCTTTCTTCATTCTGTGGTCCTAGCACTCACATAATTGTGGCTACATTCAGGGTTCATGAAAAATAGAAGCTGTCCTTGCCGCTTTCCCAAGAGCTGCACTATTTACTGCTTTTCTCTAAATAAGCTTCACCTTCCCAAATCCATCCACCTGTAAAAACAATTGTGCCCTCTCAAGGGAATGCTCATTTCATCCCACCTAGGTTTTTGTTTGGCTTGTGCTAACTTCCTCAACGTTTACCATCTTCCAGGTAAATAATCTAATGCTGTCTTTCAAATAAGGATTGAAAGTGATAATAGAAATACTACTTGCCATCATTTCCATAGCAGTTTACATTTTTCAAAGCAGCTCATCTCTTCTCTTAAGGAACCAAGTTGGTTTCAAGGGAGACCCAAGTTCCCCTCAGAGGGGCTGGTACCTTTTGGACCAGCCTCACTCCTGCTCCAACTCAATTGTCTTCCTGTCTAGAGCATCCTTCCCTCAGCACACTCCCACCCTCATATACCTTGATGTTGCTCCATTAAATATTTATGCTGAGATTCATTACTTGTCCATTAAATATTTATTAGCCTATGAGCCCGTATCAGACGATATGTATTTTTCTTCTTGAGGAAGAGTCTGATAATTAAGTCTGCAATCCATGAGTTTCTAGGCAGCCTGAATTTTTTCCTCTCTGTCCTGTCCCCAGAAGACTGGCCTATCCTTCACTGAGCCATTTTACTACCTGCCATAGCTGTTCCTTCCTGCCAGGTTATTCCTGCCACCTGTGGAGTCTTCACCAAAGGCAGATTATTTTTTTTCTTCAAAACGGGTTCGGAAATAGTCAGACACTCCCAAGTGCAATACTTGTGGTTCCTGGGTAAGGCAAGGGGTGAGCTTCCTGTATTAAGTAAGGTTTATGGTCTAAGCACACACTGCTTTCTGTGGCTTGAACAGACAGAATCAGTGTGTTGGGGGGCACTTTCCTTTGGAGGAAGGGTGGTCCATAAAGATAAAACATTGACTTGCCTAATGAAAGACTTTGCAGAGGAAACAGTACTTCTCTTAAGCGAAACCCTTTGGGTCCCTGAAAGAATTAGGATGGGTTTAAAAGTCATCATTCCAACTTGTGGGTTGTGGACTCAATCTATGTATCACCTCTTTTTTCAAACGCTTCCTCCTTACGTGGGGAGAGGAGAACTGGATCGAGTCCTCTGTTGAATGTGTAAGAATAGTGCTCTGAGATGTGTATCGGGAAAGAAAGGCAAAATAATGTGAGGATTCAGGGTCAGAGATGCTGGGTTTGACACCTAACTTGGTCCAATAGTAACGCTGTGACCTGTGTTATGCTATTGACCTCACTGACCTGAGAACTGGGGGCTTACTATGTGCTGGGCACTCTGGTCCTCTCCCCACCTACATTATCTCATAGGATCTTCACAGTGACATGACTGATCCCCATTGTACAGATGATAAAATAAGTGCTTGGAATTTCTGTGATGCACCCAAGTTTAAGGGCTTGCCAAAGGCAGAGCTGGGATTTGAAGCTAAGAGCACCTGTGTCAGCCAAACTCTGAGCCTGAGTCTGCTGATCTGTAGATCAAGATGATTTTACTTGCCTTGTGGTTTTGAGGGTTAAATAAGAGAGCATAGTTATCAGAGTTCAAACCGTGACTGAGTCAGAGTTCCTATGAAATTGTAGCCTCAACCACTAGTATTCTTAATTGCTAGCATAATACTAATGTTTTAGTTGAACCGGTTGTCCCTTGATGGAGTGGATTCCTGGCATTTGGATTTGTTCAGGGAGGGTCTGGTCAAGAGGATCACAGTAATTGATGGGAGTTTGGTAAAAGGTATTTAATATTAATCAGAGGTTTTAAGGTCCCTCAGATCCGTAGTTCTATGATTCTAAGGATGAAGCACTCAGAAAGTAAAATAGTGTAAGTAATGTTTTAGCCTGGATCCCCTCCAGCAGAGGCAGCCCCCCAGGGAGAAAGTCTGGCTCCATAGCCCTCTCTTCTCTCCTCTTCTCCCACCCAGGCTGCTCTGAGCACTCAAATTGTCCTTTCTAGACCCAGAACTTTCTCCCTCCCTGCCCCAACCAGCTCTGCACCCTCACCTCTAGCACCCAGGGATCTATTTCTAAGAAAAAAAAAAAAAGCCTCTTGGACAGGTGGAGGCTGGACCCAAGCCCATGTGAATTTGGGGTAGTGGCATAAAGATGTTAATGAAGTGACACAATCCCTTCCAAGCACCATGCTGGGTTTTTAAGCAGCTTTCTCAGACACAAAGGGAATTGTTTGGGAAGGAGGCCTTTAATCACATGCGGACATTTGCTCTATTTTGCAAATGTGATGGGTCGATTTATTTAGCAAAATTTATTGAGCACCTGCTATCAGCAAGGCACTCTGCTCAGTATTGGGGATACAGTAGTAGGGAATGAAGATTGATCCTGTTACTTGTGAAGCTCGCAATCTAAAGGGAAAGGAAACACTCAAATAATTATTATGCAGCCTTAGATGTCATATCTGAGTAGAGGAGCTTCAAATGTATTAACTCACGTTCTTGGTGAAGTTGTAAGTGTCGACTTTTATTATTCTTATGTTATAAGAGAGGAGATCCACCTCCTCCAGTTACTTAGAGTTGAATCTCAAGAAGCATTTCATACTTATGTGTGTTCAAAACAAAATTCTTATGCAAACGGACCATAAGCACATGATATTTAACTCTTTAGTGAGGAAAACAGCTCTTTTTGGTCCTTTGGTTAGCTAACTAGTCCGTCTTCACCTTGACCCATGCTAATTTGCGAAGTGTATGGCGAGGTTAAATGTGACAATGCCACTATTAATAAATATCAAGCTCCTGGTAAGGTCCTGGCTCTATTAGTAAGTTCTCAGAAATATCAGTTCCATTCAATCTAGCCAACTCCACCCTCCCACCCTGAAGTCGGTGCCCTAAATATTTTCACTTAGTAGTTGCCTTTTCTTGGAACAACTCAAGTGACTGACGAGTTCCACATCAGCGGAGGCGAGTGGACCAGCAGCATCAGCAGCACCTGGGATCTTATTTAAGATGCAGATTTAGGGGTACACCTCAGGCCTACCGAATCAGAAACTTCTGTTTCAAAAAGCCTTCCAGGTGATTCTGATGCAGCCCAAAGTAAACAGCGTCTGATCTACATCACGAAGAAAGAAGCCCATTTCTTCTTAAAATAGATCTCTCCTGCCTTCTCCAATCTCAATTACTTCACACTCCCTTTAAAAAAGCAAGTGGCAATAGCATTATTGTGCCTTACAGAGGATGACAGAGGCCTTAGATTCCTGGATCATGAGGCTGCTTTTCCATTATCATCACATTTAAGAAAAGTATTCTTGTCCATCAGATTCAGAATGACTGGTCAACCCTTTGTCTATACAGAAGACATTCATCACCGGGCCCATTGTGTTTCCATTAGGTCCTCTGGCTCCACAAAAACATATGCTGTGCTAACAGGTAGTGATGAGGAAGGTAAGGGGAGGGTTTAGTGGGAGCTTCTTTCTGTGTAGTCTAATTTATGTAACTCCTCCAGCTTCTGCAGCCTCTTCAGCCATGTTTAAGCGAAAAGATCCATCTCCTAACACACATTGAAGCATCGTCTCGATGACTGTTGTATCCCAAACCTCTAGCTTGATGCCAGACACATGGTAGGTGCTTAAGAAATACTTGTGACTAAATGAATTGCACTATACTTTATAGCTATTATCATTATGATCAGGAGCACATTAAGAAGTTGCTAAAATTGTTTTTGAGGAAAAAGAGAATCATCAATAGTAGCTGACCCCTTAAAACAAGTCAACTGCTTTTAATAAATTCAGCAGATGTCTATCACCCAAATAAAATACCAACTCCTGAGCAGAAATGTCAGCATAGAATATCATTTGCCAAATGTTGATTTATAGAACTTATTGTACCTTCATTCAGATAAGGTGGAGTTTTATCAAAACTAAGAATTTAGCAAAGAGTTACAGATTCCATTATCACAAAAACATGTTTCCTTAGGCTCTCTAAGAGCACAATAATTTAGCAGGTGTAATCTGTCACACTTTAGAAAGGGGAAACAAGTGATAGGAATAAATTGGAACTTTTCTAGCTTGAGAAGTAAAAGAAAGCACATGTGCACACATCCACACACCCACACACAAACACACATACAAAGCCCTTTTTTAAGAAGAGGTGTTTGCTGGGATTGAGCGCATTCGACAGTCTAGACATCATATACATTCACAGCAGAATCTCCAGCGATGATTCCACCAATCATGGGAAATCCTGCAGTGAAGGATCTTGTCTACCCAGTGATTTTCATATGGAATCGATCAGAGAAACCTTTTGCTTGTGTATCAACCTTATTTACACTCTACAGAACTAGTAGTCCACCAAACATACTTTGGGAAACAAACGATATCTCTGAGACGTTGATCCAAGTTAATATCCTTGGTAAAAGATCACTTGTGCCTGGAAAAGCAGTAGAATTGCTGGTTGACCTGTTTGTATTCCTCATGTGCAGAGATGGCAAGAGAGACAGAGCAAGGCCTGTATCCTCTGTGTGTCTAAAATTTCAGCACGCATCTCACAGTGCCTGACACATAGTAGGTAGTACGAGCAGATATGATTTTGGTAAGTGCTGGTCATGAGGTAGAGCTTACGGAATTTTCCTTTGCACAGGAGACTTGTATGTTCCTGGAGCTCTCTCTGGCTTCTGCTCCTTGAAACGATAGTAAAATGGATTTATGTTAGAGAACAGTGATTAAAATGGCCAAGGGGAAGGAGGGCATCAATTATATCTTCTGGAGGGAGGGTACCACTTTGTTTCAGAAAGATGAAGATTGATAGAGAATAATGATTCATAAATTTGGAGAGCACAGAGCACTGCTCGGCTGAGGCACTGTGTATGATAGCTAGTGAGCTGTTGAGTTCCTCGGGTCTCCATTATGTGTATCGGCCGATGTCTGTAAGAGTGTAAAGATGAACAGAAACCCACGCTCCATGTCTTATATTAGAGTACCTGCATAAATTTGCCCGAAACCAAAGCTTTGAGTTAATAAAAGAAATTGTAACTTCATAATATTTAATACACACATTGACTGTATTTCTTCAATAGATAGAGTGGGAAGAAAGGAGATTCCCTATGAAACGTTCATAGCAGATAATATGAAGGATTTGGGGAAAGAGTTCTGACTTTTTTTGCAGTCATATCAGAGAGAACTAACCTCTGATATGGTTCTCTTTGTGGACCCATCAGAAAAAGAACCCTAGAATAAAGAAAACATGGAACAAGTCTCATGCTTTCCCCATTATCTGTCTAAAGATAGAAGCAATTGTCATGCCACACCCTCATTAAAACTTTCTATTACCAACAAGTGGGTGGTTTACAAGACCCATCGACTTAATTCCCAGATTCATCTGCTGGTACCATCCTCTCCTTTATGCAGCTCTTTTTGATTATTTTGCATCAAAGACCCATTGAGATGATCTCTTTTCACTACATGGGGCTCTTTTCTTTGTTGTGGTATATGCTTTTCCTTAAAGCCTATCTGGTAAACTACCGCCTAAGTTTTTCAGATTTGGCTTAAGAGTCCCCTTCTCTGAAGCCATACATTATTTTGTAAGACTCACCTCTCCAGCCAGGGAAAATTCTCCCTTCTCCATCCTACTACAGCTCTTTGCATATGCTTTTATACTGGAGTTATCTCAAACATAGACCAGTTCGAATGGTTCCAACTGTTGATCTGGAATAGGTTCCTGGGTGTCCCCTGCCGGTCCATGAAGTCCAAGGGGTATAGAGGGCCAAAGCCTGGTTAAGCACAGTAAAAAATGAAACTAGTGGTCACTGGCGAAAGCAGATATTTACAAAAGGATTTGAGCGTTTTCAATATTTCATCAACCTGCGTGGGCATACCAGGGCCCTCCAGTTCAATATCGGCCTTGCCTTTTTGTTGCTCATCATATAGATTTGGAATTATTTACTTGTCTGCCTTACCCATTAGATGGAGGATTCTTCCAGGACAGAGACTTTGGGTCTTGTTTATCTTTATGTCTCCAGAGCCTAGCATGGCGCCTGGCATGGAGCGGGCCTATTGATTTCTAGGAAGAACTTAAGGGCTCTCCCTAATGAATCAAAATGAAAGCATTTTACTCCATCCCCAAGGAGGAGGAGCCCCCTGAACTTGATTGGTCACATGTAAATTAACCCATTGAGCTGTTTTGGATTTTTGTTGTATGCCAAGAGTGGGCATTTTTCCCCGTGATTGAAAAAAAATGAGCAATTATGGTTGCAGCTTGCTGCTTCTTTTCTCCCTTCCTGGAACACTGTAGGCCATTTCCCTAGTCATGGCAAAAGTGGGTCGGATCAGCTTTTCTTTATCTCCTAGTGATAAGATTCAGGGATTGGCTTTGGCCTCTGCAGGTAATGAAATAGACAGAACAAGCCCCATAGTCCACTTTGATCTGAAACTATTTAGGACTAACAGGATTAGGAAAAAGAAATGATTGGCCCCAGCTTACTTGAGTTTTCAACATTGGGGTTTTGGGCTAAAACCAGAGCTAACAATAGTGTCCCTTTGCTTCATATTTTGTCGGGCACTTTGTGAATGAGGGATTTAGGGCAGTATTAATGTTCCCAAGTTCCCTGATCAAATACCAGTTTAACAATGCCTTAATAGCAGCTAAGTTTCACCCTAGTTTCTAACACAGAATAATATATATTGAAAGAGTAAAGGGAGGGGAAAAGGAAGGAAGGAGGAAAGAAGGAGAAGAAAGCTATCTGTCAGTCATTGATGAGCTAATGAACAGACTAAACCGGTGGTGGTGGGGAAATGTGCTCTCTGAGGTGTTCTAACAGCTACTAAGCCCACTAAGATCTGTTTTGAGAAAACAGGAAAATCTGCAGTAGATGAAACAGAAATCCTTTTTTTTTTTTTTCTTCCGAGAGACAGAGCATTGGTATTCCTCTCAGAATCTAGGAGCTTTTAGTTCTGTTACAGGGTAGTGTTTCCTTCACAAATAATATTTTCAACATCATAGCCCTCGGCTAACATTGACTGATCCAGATATCTCATTTTCAGGTCGGCAATGCGTCCCTTCCCGTGCAGAGCTAAATGCAGAGCTATCGAAGGGACATTGCAAAGCAAACCTGGCCCTGGTTAATCTGTTTGCTTTGCAGGGTTGGCTCTGTGGCATGGGAATGCCACCCTTCCCTGTGACTTGAAGTGGGCAGGAATCACTTGTTGAGTCATTAATAATGAAGCCAAGTGGGGTAGGGAGAACCAAAGGATCTGACAGCTCAGGGATGGGAAAGTTAAAGGCTGGATTTGTACTTAAAGAGTGTAAGATTTAGTAGGGAAAGTATCCAGGCACACACACAGTTAAAAGGTAGGAGGTGGTTAAGAGTCATATAAATCCAAATAATGCACTGGGGTGATACGGAGGAGAGAAGGGGTCTCAGGTGTTTGGAACATAAGAAGTAAGATGAAGGAAGGACTTCACAAAGGTGGAATCAGTTTGAATGGGCTCAGAAGAGCAAAAGGGATTTCAATTAGTGACAACTGGTATAAAGGGCATTTTAAGATGGAGGGAACAGCATGAGCTTGTACATGAAATTTGAAAAGTATAAAATGTGTTGAAAATCTATAATGATGACTGATTTGTGCCTAGAGTACTTATTGAGAGCAGGAGTTATTTCTGAATGGCTTTTTCTCAGAAGAATGACAAGATTAGAACTGCATGTTGGAAGGTCTTTAAGTCTACTGTGTATGGATCAGGAAACCAGGATGACACTGAGCTAATTCCTTGTAATAATGGGATTAGGGGTTTGTATATCTATATATCTGTCTCTCTGTTTACTTCTATCTCTGTACCTATTGTGACTGTAAACAGAAGTCAGCTAGATATTCTGTCAACAAAAGGAATTTGTTCAGAGGAAAAACAAAGAATTACCATCCCATAGGAGCAGCCTGAGAGAGCCACATCCAGAAAGAGGAGAGCAAGAAGAAACAGGAAGTCCTTCACAGAGGGGAAGGGACAGTTAAAGGGAGGGGCTGTTATAACTGCAGGGCTCTATGGTAACCATTGAGTTCTTCCTGTGAGGCTTTCAGGACCAAGCTCTCAAAGGCCCTCCCACGTCCTGTCTTGGTTAAGGTCTCTATCATAAATTTTGACACTATGTATAGAGAGATCCTATTACAACATGGGAACATGGACTAATGAGAAAAAATGGCAGGTTGCTGTAGTGTAGCAGACAGAGAAATGATTTCAGAAGATTTGTATTGAAATCCCAGCTCACTTAACTTCTTAAGTGTTGGTTTTCTCATTCATAAGATAAAGATTTTAAAAATTCTTTTGAGTATTTTGGTGTATGTTAAAGGATGATACCTGGAACATATCAGATAATTGGTAAGTGTTTTTGCTTCATTCCAGTCTAAACATCAGATGCTTACATCTTATATGTAAGGATATTGGCATTAATAAGAGTAACCCAAATTATTCACCATCTGATTCATTCCCTCCCTTCATTCTTCGCAAACTAATTGAAGACAAAATGGGTGCTGAGTTTAGTTCTTCAGAGACTCAAGATACTCCATGAGAAGGCCACCATCAGAAAGAGAGAGTTCTTAGAGGCAAATAAACTCATGGGAAGGAGAGGCCTGGGAATCCACTGGTTCTGCCCATTTCACCACGACTGTGTAGTCATTCTCCTTTAAGATAAAAACCAAACTTAAGCAGATATTCAGGAGTCCCCCGCTTCACAATTAACACGTCTGGGGACCTTAAAGTATTATTCAGAATGTCTTTGACTGGATGAGTCCATTTGATTCCCCTTTCAGGTCCAGACATTAGACCTTTTAGCTCTCAACCAATGAAGACCTTTTTTTCTTAATTAGTGTAATGAGCCTTTTGGCTCCTGCTTTATGACAAGAAATGAATTTGCCCTTTTGGCGACAGGTCCTTCAGGGAATGATCTGAAGACTTGTGTAACAATACCTCCAACATACTAGGTCATTAAAAATAGGTGTCCAACTATGAAATTAGTTATTGATTAATATTGCAACAGGAAGATCATTATGTCATGAAAGAAAGAGAAGTAACGTTTATGGTCTTGGCCATATCTTACTGAGCTTTAAACGTGGAGGGTCTGAAATTATTGCCACTTGGCAGGAAAAACTAAAGTTCAGATACTCACATAAATTTTAGAGGACTAAGTGGTCATCTCCAAGAATGATCATCTAGAATCTCAGAAGTGTGTGTGTGTTTGCGCGCGTGCGCGCGCCCGCGCATGCGCCTGTGCCCACGCGCATGCATATATATGTATATATATACACATACATGTATATATATGTATATATATATACATGTATGTGTATATATATATGTGTATATATATATATATATATATATATATATATATATATATATATATATATATATATATAAAACACTTAGTCCCATTCTGCACTCCTCTAGAGCCACATCTTGGCATTAATTTCAGTAACACTATTTTAGACCTGAGGTTTTCCATCATTTTCTTCATTCCCACACAGTGGTGTACCTTTCTGTGGTACATTATAGAATGTTCTCTGGAACGATGTTCTAATTTCCAGTAACGGGATTCATGGTGACAAACAGGGCTCTCTGCATGGATCTCCAGGAGAGCAATGGAGAAGGAATGAGGGAGGCATGGCCATGTGGTCTCAGGCAGCCTTTTCCCAATCTGGGAACATTTGATTTGAGCTTTGACAACAAGTAAAATTTTTTTCCCAGGGAAGGGGACCCGAGTGTACCTAAGTAAAAGGAATAACATTAATTTATTCAACAGATAGTTGGGATTATGTGGAAGTATTGCAATAGGAAGTATTGCCACAGAGAGGACTGAATTTAGTCTTGGTGATGAAGGAAGGCTTCCCTAGTCAGGTGACGAGAGGTGAGACAGTGGAATTGCAGGCAGAGGGATCAGCACATGGAGGTCCAGGGCTGAGCGAAAATTTATCTCCTCTGAGAAAGTGAAATTCTGACAGCAAGTTTAGAGCGTGTCATGCAAGGAAGCAAATGATGCAGGATGACCTAGGAGCAGTAGCTAAAGGATAGTGCATACCGAAGAATTTGGATTTTGTCTTAAAAGCAATAAGATAACAAAGAAATTTAAGAAAGAAAGACAGGATTGGTTATATGATTATGAAAAATACCCTGGCAGCTGTAAAGACAGTGGATTAGAGTGAACAAAGACTAGGGGCAGGTTGACCAGTCAAGAAATCCTCTGACTAATCCTGTGTGGTGAGCGATGATGATCTGGAATAGTTGATAACAGTGGGATGGAGAGACGTGAAATATGGAGGCGGAAGCAACAGAATCTGTGTGCATATGAAGCAGGAGAGCCTGCTGTGTACGGAGAATGTCAAATGGCTCATTATGAATTGAACACAGGGTGTGTGAGGGTGTGTGAGGAGAGATGATCTTGAAAAGACAAGTTGGAATCCGACTGTAAAAGGCCTTGAATGTTCTGAGGAGCTTGGCCTTATCATCAGAATTTACGAGCTATGCTCTCCAACTTCCCATGTCTTGGTAACTTAAACTGTTCTAAACATCTATTATAGGATTCCAATTTCATTAGCATTTTAACATATTACCACATTTTCGCCCTTGAGTAGCCAAGCGTGGTTATATCTTCATATTGGAGAATAAGTCATAATCAGACAATCCAATACTTTCCACTCCATAAGGTTATTTTCTCGACATTTCCCGTTGTGTAATCGCCAGCTATCTGTTCTGTTCGTGTTGAGGTTTCACTTAACTTGCACTGGCAATTTCCATATTGTATCGCCACACAACAGAGTGCTCAGGCTGGGGTTACAGAGCGTGGGAGCTCGAGGTGATCACTGCGAAGCATCTGGGTCAGTCTCTTCATTTTACAGTTGGGCCAGGTGCTGAAATGATTGGTCCAGGCAAATGCAACTATTTCAAGCCCAGGTAAGACTTGAGTCTTTCTTCTAGCCACTATTCCTGGAGAAGACAGTATATCCTAGGTCCTGAGATTAAGACCGCTGTCCACTCCTTGTCTAATTATCTGGGGTCATGGAACAATTCTGGTTGTATTTTCTTCGGGCAGCTTTCTACCTCTCTATTTTGTTGTCTCCTTTTCTGCCTTAATTATTTATCATACAAACTCTGCTTCAATCCCTTGGGATGTGAGAATTTTAAATGAGCTGTTGGGCCTTTCTGGGAAAGTATGAGGAGAGCCGTTAAGAATAGCAATTCTCATTCACACGTATTAGGTCACTAAAAGTGCCAGCCACTGAATTAAGTGCTTTTAGCTATGATTACCGTACATTATTCTTTCGATAAACCCACGAGGTAGGGAGTATTATTTACACACATTGTAAATATGGAAACTGAAGCCTTACCATTTGACCTCATTTTAATTGTGACTAAGTGATGGTGACCAAATGATGGTGGTGCTAGAATTAGAACCTAGGCATTTGCACAGTGGAGACTTAACCGCTCTTCACCACCACATTGCAAAGCATTCAGATTGAACAAAGCATTGAAAACCGAAATGCCAGTTTCATCTCATCTCATAGCATTTGCCAATTTGTTGATTTTTGAAGCTTATTAGCATAGCATTTATTACCTGCTGTATTGTTTTTGGAGTAGTTTACCTCATGAGCCTATAATAACAAATGAAAAATCTTATAAGTTGGGACTGGAGTGGCTGTACCTGGGGCATTCATGAGCTATGATGAATAAAAGCGATCTGCAAAGAAAGAGGAAACTGAGGCTAGCCTGAAGCAGTGGCCTCAGGGAGAGCAGCTGATCCCTGATGGCTTCTCAGGCTGCTGGGCTACTCCTCTGTGAGGCCCAGTTGAACTTCATCTTTGTAGCTACTTTGGGGTATCTTAGCACATTGCCTCTTTGTTCTAGGAAAGTTTCCTAGCTCATCTGAAACATTCCCATTTCTCAACAGTAGAGTCACATGGGACAAAATTGGCACCGGGAACCCTCTGCAGGGGCTTAGGGAAGGGATCTGTTCTCAGAGAAGGAATTTTGGGCTGGGACATTCCATGGTGTCTGTCCCACCTCGCATGTGAGTAAAAATGGAAAAGAGCTGACATTTAGCTCACTGCCAACTGCTGCTGGAAACACAGATAATTTATCTACATAGAACATTAAAAAGGTGGGCTTCCCTTTTAAGGCAATGCTCTGAATATTGGGAAGGTTGATAATTATATTCATCAATTATTTTATGTAGTATTCTTGATTTTCTTTTTCAGGCCTTGTTTGCTGTCTCTCACAATAACCTCGTGATGTAAATAGGTAGTATTTATATTTTATATACAAAGAAACCAAAACTCATAGAAAGTGCTTGAAAGACATGGAAATCTTGAGAACAATAAATACTCTCCTAATGAACACCAAAAAATCAACGGATTGGTGGACAATCCTAGTGTTGATACAAATGTGCAGTGACACTGGCATTTCAGTATTGAAAGCTTTGTTCTTGGGATCTAGTAGCATGGCAAATTTTGTTCATGCTCTGTATGGAGATAACTATGTTTTTATATTATAATTTCAACTTCTTACCTGTTTTTTCACCTAGTAAAATGAAGTTAATAGATCAAAAGTGGATGCTTTATGGAGACACATTATTCCTGGTCTGGCCATGACTGGCGGAATTCCAAGACCACCTGGTAATAATCCATCACCTCCAAATCTCATGCCCATTAAAGAGGAACAGTAGCCAACACGTCCTGGGTATTTATTATGTGCCCGACATTCTTTGTTAGTTCTGTGTCTTATGCTGATCTAATCCCCTCACCCTCAAAAACACTCCATGCAATTCTTCCCCTGGGCCATCTCGTACTCCTCATCTGTGACTCATAGCCTTCTTTATATCCATAATTTCTGTTTGGAACATTTCTTTCCCCCTCTTGCCTTACCTGAAATATGTCTGTACCCCGAGGGTGACGTATCCTCCACAGCCTTATCGAGAGCGCAGTTTTTCTCACATGTCACATATTTCCAGATTAGTAGTTGGAATAACTGGATTGCTTCCATCCGTTGCTGCTCCCCTGCTTTTTGCAAAAGTTTATGTTCTTTGAAATAGACTAACTGCTGCTTCCTGCTTCCTTATCATGGTTATCTACCAACACTCTCATCACTCTTCAGCAGAGCTCCTGTGTCCTAGTCTCTCTCTCTCTCGATGCCATTGCCTATTCTCATTCTTGGAAATGTCAAAATCCAGATGGCTGACTCATCCAGCATTCAAATCTCTTAGTTTCTTGACTTTAAAACTTTGCATGAGCTTTTCTTTCGTTCTCCCTCAGCCACTTGTTCCCACGGCCACTCTTTAGATCCATGTCACTTGAAATCACGGTATCTTCACAATTTCTAATGCAGACACGCCATCCTGAATCCTCATGTCTTTCAGTCCACAGGCCCCACCATTTCGACGCTTGTTATCAATACCTCCCACCTTTGCTTCTTTTCTGATTCAACTTGGATGCTGTGGGCCCTCATCATCATCACCATATTGTAAAGCTCTCAGTGCCTTTGCTCCTCACTCCCTCATGTCATCTAACACCTAAATGAAATTGATCTTAAACACCTCCTCGGTGGCTACACACAGGCATTTGAACACATCTAGGGAAAACCATCGTCACACACCTCAAATGCGCTCGAAACCCTGTGCCACAAATTTTTCTGTCTTTCTGTATGTAGTCAGCTCTTTTCTGTAGACATGGAGAGTCACATTGCAGTCTATTTAAGCTTCACTAATACGTTATCAGTAAAGTAGAAAACATCCACCAAAGCTGTAAATTCATCTCTGCATATACTTATCCCCTCCATCCTTCCTATTACATCTGAGAAAGGCTTCCCCCACCCACCTTTCCACCGCCCCCCACACATACAAACATTAGAAGCTAATCTTTCCAAAAGATCACTGATTTGGCCCCTTCTCACTTCCTCACTTCCTTCTACCTCTTCATCCACCTAGACCCTGTCTCCTCGGCCATTCCTGTAGGGATCCATTTCCTTCCTGTGCAGATGTACTCTGCAATCCCCCCTTTATCAGTTAGCTTTCTCCTGGATTCCACACTTCTCACAAGTTACCACCTCACTTCTTGTCTTATTCTCACAACCAGTTTCAGAGAACGGTTGTCTGATCATGCTAACTATACTTCAACTCCCAAATGCTTCTCAGTGTGCTCCAGTCTGGCTTTTCCCTAACAATCCACCAAAACTGCTCTAGTCAAGGTCAATAATAATCTCAATTTTGTCCAGTCCAATGTCAAGTCCATTTTCTAGCCACATCTTATTCACAATCTTAGTAGCTTTAATTAAAGTTATTCACTCTTAATAATTCATCTTCTCTCTTGCTGCTTTTACTGGGTCTTCTTTGTATATTTTTTCTTCCTCTATCTGAGCTCTACATGTTGGACTGTTTCTTTCTCCTTCCTTCTCCTTTTACTTTCCCTAGGAAAATCTGTGCACTTTCATTGCTTTAAATGTCACATGTATGTGACATTTACATATATCAGAAAACTCCTACACGTAAACCTTCAACACAAATTGCTCCTTGAACTCTAGATTTGTACATCTTTCTACGTGACATTTTCACACATTCATAACCTCCAAGAATCTTCTTCTTTCTCTATCCTTGCATCTCATTAAATGGTACTGCCATCGTTTGGATGTTCAGACCGAAAACTGAAGTTACATTTAAGGCTTTGCTCTCTTTTGACCTCCAAATTTTTCTCAAGTTTTCAGTCAGTTGTATGAATGAAAACCAGATCTGCAGATGTCTGCCTATCTTTTCATCCTCCACGCTTTCCCAGGCCTCTGTCATCTCTCCCCTGGACTATTATAATGGCCCCTTTCTTACTCTTATCAAATCTCTTCCTCATAGAAGAACCAGAGGAATGCTGCAGGTCCCTAAATCATATGAAATCAGTCTTCTGCTTTCAGTGTTCCTGTGGCTTTCCTTTGCAGTCGAAATGAAGCTCAGCACCTTTTAACCTGTAGACTCTACATAATCTGCCTCCTGTTGATTTAGCCAATGTCACCTTGTATCCTTTCTCTCTTGCCCCATGACTATGAAGGAAGGGTTGGGCCCCAGAATAGTTTTAGGGGTCCTCTTGGCAAAGATAAACTCTTTTCTTATTCCCCTTTGTAAACCTTGCCTACTTTGTCATAGTACTCACAAATTACGATTTTAAATGGAACGTGTTTATGTCCTCATTATCTTCCTCTGTCACTAAATTGTAAGCTCCACGACTTCAAGGTTTATATCTCTTTTAATCACTAATATATACTGGTGAACAGTTGCTATTTTATAAAATAATCATTGAATGAATGAGTGTTGATGGACCATAATTATCAGATAGAGATGAAGATAAATGGCATTGTCTGATGTTTAAAGTGTCAGTGTTTAGATCGTATGTTGGCTAACTTCAAAATAAATTTCAAGCGAGTTGTTCCCCACACCACTTTAAACCATCTAATACATTAAAGACACAAACATTATTACTGGTGGTTTAATTTCATCATCACTGTCATGTGGTGATTACTGCCATAATAATCAGCAGTTTATCGAGCATATATTCACTGAATTCCAAGAACTGTGCTAGGTAGAAGGTTGAACAAAGAAGGGCGACACATTCCTTGCCTCAGTGATACAAGAGGAAGAGAAAGTAGATATTAAAAGACAAACATGAAATGAAGAAAAGCATCTGCGATTCGGACTTTTAATCGGGTTGGTTCCCTTTGATGACATAGGAATAAGGGCAAGTGGCTGCAGGTAATTTTACATGCAAATATTATTTTGTACTCAGAGCAGCAGCACTTTAAACTCAGAAAACATAAATATAAGTCATAGTCTCTTGTCTCAAGAAATTTATATCCTGGAGAAATTAACTCTGGCATTCTTATTATATTAATCTTCTCTCCAAATAGAGGATGTATTTCTGTTTTTATCCATAACATTGCTGCCAGATTAATAAGAATTTTTAAGATGTTAATGGATTGATTTCAGCATAATTGTAACTATATTAATTCAGTGCAATTACCTCTCTGTAAAATTTAAATGAAGCTAAATTAAAGAAATTAGAAATATTTGAAATCTCTAGTTGGAAGCCTGAAGGCATTGTCTGTTCTCATCTCAGCGCAGTCAGGCTCTGGGAAAATGGCAAGTCCCTTTCTTGCAAGCTGAAGAGTTTCAAACCCTGGCAGCACTTTAGAACTTGGATTTAGCAAAGCAATCAGTAGGGGTTGGGGGGGGGGGGAAGGCCTGAGCTGCCCATTGAGACAAATGTGCCCAGTCGTTTAATGCATTTTTGAGTGCTGTATTACACGTGGACACCTGTAAGAAAGTACCCAGACATCGGGAAGCTGATATGGGAGTAGAGTTGAAGCTACAGGGGAAAAGCGTTCAAAATGCAGCATATCTTAATAAAGAATTCTTACTTAGAGGCATCACTGTAATGTGGTGGAAAATGCCCTGGGCCCAGATTTAGAGGATCAGCTCTGCCATTTATTAGTGGTTCAACCTCGGACAGGCTACTTTGTCTCTTGCTTCAGTTTTCTGTAGATTCTTGCTCTTCTAACTTTGTAGTGCAATTGTGAAGATCAAAGGGATGTTAAAGCACTTTGTCAACTATTAAAAACTTTACAGATGTAACTGAAGGAGATGATTGGACGAGCTCCTCAGAATTGTAATTAAATAAGTCGAAGGAATCTGGGAGCAGAAATTCCTTGAAGACAATGTCTAATTTGTAAAAGATTGGCTCAAAAATATCCCAGTGTCCCCTGTTCTTGTAAATATGCTTGTTCCACTTCTTTTGGTTACTTAAGAAAGAATGTTGACTAAACTCTCTATGGCACATCCACCACATGCAAGGTTCTCTGACAGGATCTATGAGAGCTAGAAAGGTAGATGTTATTGACATTTCATGTGCTATACGAGTTCAAATCACAAAAGAAGGGAAGGTAAAGTGAACTTTTGCATTGTGGTAGATGCTCTTCATACTATTTCTCATATGAATGTTGTAGTAAGTTAGGGAGAATTTTTTTTCCATTTCATAGATGCAAATGAGGTCCACAGGTGCTAAGTGAATATCCAAGATTAGTGTTCTACAAGTTCCAATTTGAAAAATCAGTGTTTTTTTTTTTTTAAAGTTACATACTTTCGGTTATACTCAGTGCCCTTCTATTTAGAGTTATAAAATAGATATTAACTGTTAAGTTAGTGGTATAAGCAATAAGCTCCCTGAATCTCTTGCACTCCCCACCCCCACCCCTACCCCAGGCCCTTGCATGGCTATTTTCCAGGTTTCTGCTCAAATATCACATTTTCAGACAGACCTTGCTACCTGCCCTATCTAATGACAGGTCCACACACACCAATTATTGACATATTCTCTTAAAGTACTGTGTTATTAATATCATCACCCTCCTCAATTATCTTTTTAAATTTCTTTCTTTACTAAGGAGGTAATACAGCCTAATGGTTAGGAGTGCAGAGTAGTGGACCAGTACTATTCAACAGAAATATAATCCAAGTCACAGACAATTTTGACTTTCCCACTACCCATGTCAGAAAAAGTAAAATAAGTCACATTAATTTTAATGATGTATTTTATTTAACCCATTATATATAAAATATTAATATTTTAGCACATAATATATGCACATCAGCAAGAAGATATTTTAACATTTTTTAACTGCTTTCAAAATTTTGTGTGATTTTATACTTACGGCACTTATCAGTTTGGACTAGTCACATGTGAAGTGCTCAGTAGCTGTATTTGGCCAGTAGCTTTTACATTGGACAGTGCAGCTATAGAGTCAGACTGTTAGAGTCCCCTCCCCCTCAGCTCTGACATTCACCCTTAGCTGTTTAACCTAGAAATTAAACTCCGTGAGAAAAGTGACCTTATCTGTTCTATAGTTTTGTAACTCCAACACGTAGAACAGAGATGGGCATGCAGTTGAAATTATCAAGGAACCTGATTAAAAGTCCAAATGCCTCTGGTTTACATGCTGGAATAGGTAAGCTTTAAGCTAATCTTGAAGTGTGAGTTGGCCTGTGAGACAATCAGAGAGGAAAGTGAAGACAGATCCAGGAAATTCAAGGGGCACGGGCAAGATTCGTGACAAATGGCCTGATTCTTATTGAGAGAACAATATACAGAATCATCTTTCATATGAGGGAATGCAGGAGCCGAATATTGAATGGAATGGCTGTTTACAATCGACACTGAAAATTCTGCTGAGTGTTTGTGATTCTGAACAGCGGATTGAGGCTTGAGTTGGAATCCCGATTCTATCTGGTGATCTTGGCAGACAACTTGCTCAGTCTGTCTGTGGCTGGACTTTCTCATATGCGAAATGGAGAATGTTAATTCTTAAACTAAGGATTAAATAAGATACTGCAGGCAGATCATTAGATGTATAGTGTACATTCAGAAATGTTCATCAGTGTTGCTGATCTAACTCAGTGTTGTTGTTTTATTCATCTTTCTGTGTAGATGAAGCAGTGACTTGAAGCCTTGAATGCCAGGCTGTTTTGCAGACTCATTGCTTTGCTGTCAGTGCGTATCTGCCCCTGTTACTCCCCTGATTCAACTCTTCAAAGACTCTTTATCAGCTCTGGGCTGATGCCCACACTCCTTGCCAGTGCACTTAAAACTTTCCATGTCTCCCTAACTCTTTACCCATTACAGTCCAGCCGTTCTGAATCATTTAGAATTTCCCAAATAGCCCAGACTATTTCATGCAACTCTGTTTTCAAACACATCATTCCTCTGCTCTTGTCATTCACTTGTCCATCTGGAAAACTCCTTCATGCACTCCGAAATCCACCCCAGATTTCTCATTCTGAGGAAAGACAAGAATATTACGTCCCGTCTTCCATAGCGCATTTTGTAATGCAGTTTCTTGTTTGCGTGTCAGTTTCCCTCACTAGATTGCCATGTATTAGAGGGAGGGAGCCATCCTCTATTTGCGTGTGTATCTCCAGCATGCAACCCGAAATAGATGTTCAGTAAGTACTTGTTAAACGAATGGATGTTGGTGCTCCAGGCGATGGGAAACTCGGCTGGGCTACCAAGGTTTTGTTAATGTCTGAACCACTGCATCTCAATTCCTATTTGCATAACTCTTGAACTGATTATCTGTGAGCCCCATTCTCTCTGCAGCAACTACTGTCAGCGCTTCACATATGAGAAGGAGATTAAAACCCAAACCGGCTTTCCCATATTCATTTTCCTCAGCAAAGCTGTAACTGCTCCTGGCTTATCAGGTGGGGTTTCCTGATTGTGTTTAAATCTCCTATCTACTGCCGGCCATAGATGTGCTAACAAATGAAAGTTTCTGTGTTGAGGAGAAGAAGAGAAAGTTTTGCCTGTTATAGCAGGGAAATAGTTTGAGGCTATGGTTTAATTAAAATGAATATCTGCGCTATCTTAATGTTATTGCCAGTTAAGTGTAGCAGGGTGATTTAGAGTTCTATAACACAATTATGCTCTGGTAATGAAGCTCTGCAGAATTATCCTCAGAATTTAGAATGCAGAAGGGAGCAGTAGCTCTCATTTGTAACCATGTTACGGCCTTTATTGTTACAGTATTTTCTGTTTTCTTCAAAGATTAACTCAATCGTATTTAAGTCTCTGGCTACATTACAGAGAGAGAGAGAGAGAAAATGGGTGATGGGAACTGTTTAACTGTCCTGCAGCCCATCCTGATGTTCTAATGGGAAGACAAAATAGCGGGGAAATGTCACCATAGCATCACCATCACCACGCTCATTGTTCTTGCTCTAGCTTTCCTGACTCAGCGCCCTGCGGGCTGGTCCATGCTGTTCCTGGCCGATCTCACTGGGCATTGCGGGGACAGTGGAAACAGTGTAGAACAGAAGCCGGGGCTGGATGGCTGCATTCCAGGAGGAAGAAAAGCAAGCGCAGGAGGCTGTGTGGTTCTTGGTCCTGAATGCCCCTAAGACACTTGAGGTGGGATGAGGGCTGCTTTGACTCCGAAGGAGAATTAATAGTAGTTAAAAGTGTGAATTCTGGAGACACATCCAGAAACCATCATATGTTAACTGTGGGATATCAGTCAAGTCACTCAGATTCTCCAAGCCTCAGTTTACTCATCTGTAACATGGGGTAATGGTAGAAACTACCTCACTGAATTTTTGCGAGAGTTCACATCGGAGAGATGTAGCACATGCAACTTAGAAAGGTAACTAGTATATAGTATGTGCTCATTAAGTGATAACTAACTTAATTACTAGAAAAATACTCAGTCTTAAGCAACTAGTTGGGAGTATTGTTTCTCCCCATTGGCATCATCTGAAGATTGGCAGAACCCAAATTATACATGAGTATTTTCCCTAAAACGCACACTTCTTGGAACAGCTCAAAAAACAAATTTTGATGCAGTTTAACCAATATTTAATACCTGTTATATGTAAGACCTTACCCTAAACATTTCCAGTTCTTACAGGCATGAGTTGGTTCCATCTTCAAGGATCTTGCAGCACAGTAGGGAAAAGAAGGCATGCAGAGCGAGACATTATAAATACAGTAACATGCTGAATAGTAATGCAAGGGAAGGCATCATTTACCTCAATTAAGGAGTGTTTTAATGACGGAGTGACATTTGAACTGAACCTTGGGGGACAAATAAGATTTTCATAGGCGGAAAATATTGGGAAGGGACTCTAGGTTGAGAGGTAATCTGATCCAAATTCAGAGTTAGAGAAGTACAGGGAACGAGGAGAGAATAGGAGAAACCTATTGTGACTGTAGCACAATGCAACATGGGTGATTTCGCAGTTAAAAGTCAAATCATTTTTCATTTCTGAAAGGCACGTGGAGGCGTTTTAATGTAACTCTGTGGGGAGTGGCGTGTTTCTGAGGAGGACCAGCCATAATTTGACCTCTTCTATACTTGCTTCTGGGTTGACTTCTGCTCAAGGATACAGGATGCTATAATCCTTTCATGCTGTCGTCTTTACATCAGCACACTCAACTCGGACAGATGTGGCAACCTCACCTTCCTCTTGTCCCCACCACCCTCACCACAAAAGAATTTTGTTAGCCTAAATTTTAATGTTATGAAAAAGAGTTCATTTTTCTCCTCCTCTAAAATCCTGCTTCTTTCTTCTCCTCCATCATAATAAGTAATGTTTATTTAGCATTTACTGTATTATAAACCTGTACTTAACTATTTATGTACGTTAGCTCATAGCAACTCTGTTTAGCTTCCTATTATCATTGTGCCAGTTTTTCAGATGAGAAAATCGATGTTTATAAAGGTTAAGTAGCAGGCCTGCCAATAACTCTGTTAGTAAGCAGTAACACTTGAGATACTATCCACTTCCAAACCCCATAAGCATCGCTCTCCCCTACCACGAATAAGGTCAGGTAATTGATAGGTTGTCAGGGTTTCGAAGGCTTTGTTAGGGTTTTTCATTGGCTTTGACTTGAGAGCCAAGAGATGTACGTTACAGCTGACACCAACCAGTTGTGTGACACTTTCTAAGTCTCTTGATATTTCTCCAAAAGTAAAATGAGGTGATGGATCTAAAACTTTTCATATTTGCATAGAACTTAGCTGTTTGTTCTTCGATACATATTAGCTTATTAGCTTTTGTTTTTACAGCAACCATGGAAAGGGAATTGCCCCCATTTCACACATGATGAAGCTTAGCTTAGAGACGTGACTTTCTCAAGTCCCCGTAGCTAGGAAGTGTCAGAGCCAAGACTTGAACACAGGTCTAACGCCAGCAAGCTCAGTGCTTTTCCTCCCACTTAACGCTCCCATGTGACCATTTCTGAAAAAAGTCTTAATTTTAAATTATCTCTTAAATTATTTTTAAAACTTTTACTGACCCTTTTAAGATCAGCACATAGCACCATTCCTTCAAGTTATTTTTACATAAGTAAAATCAAGGCGCTCTAATGAGTTGGGGCAGAATGCTTTTCTGCAATGTGTATGCTCTGGGTGGAGAGTTATAACACATTTATTTTTGTGCCACTGAATAGATGGTGTTAATAGTAATGCCCCTAGATATTTATATCACAAATCTCCCTGTGTCCACCCTCCAGTCAAACGCTATTAAGCTAAGATTTCATACTGGTTCACGGTGATGTCAGAGAATATTGTGATGACATAGTCAAATCCTCAAGTCTAAAACGTCACCCCAAAACACCCAGGGCAGTGGCTGGCTAGAGCATCCCAGCCACAGAGCCGCTAGCAGCAGCCCATGTAATTCTGTTTCTTGGATGGAGGAACATAATTATATGTCTGGAAAAATCTCCCTGGGTCCTAAAATAGACAGGCTGTAAATAATTGTAGCATTAATGAATTACAGTGAGAATCTACCCAGCTCGTTAGGATCCCACCTCTCGTTTTCTGCCTGAAAATCATTTCCTTTATGGCAATTTAAAAAATTTAATCAAGTGTGTCTAAGTCGACACATGGAAATATATAGCAGTTTACTCTGCTTGGGGTACCTGAAATTGCCACCTCTTCCATAAGCGTGGTCCTCTCTGCCTGCTTCATATTGACCTGTCTGCCTGTGCACAAAGCTGATTGGACAAGTTAGGGACACCACTGGGGATCCAATCCGGTGGGTGGCCTTTGCCATTCTGATTCTTTCTACTAGAAATTCAGAGTTGGGATACAGACTGGTAAGAAATGACAGGTGCTATTGGCTGAAGGGCTCAGACTGCTGCTGTGTGCTAAGGGCGTGATGAGTGTGGCACAGGTGGAAAAGCCAGCCAAGGAAGATGGACCCAGGAAGAGGAGAATGAAGCCAACAAGCAGGGCAATAAAGACCTGAGAATCCACGCGACCTTGAAGAGCAGAGGAGAGAAAATATGTTGCCAGTTTCCGGCCCTGCTCTTTTGGTGAACCGGATGTACTTCTTGCTCCAGGTTGAAGAGAGGAGTGTTCCCAAGCTTTCCAACACATTTCAGCATTTTACTTATGCTAGCTTGAGAGATTGCCTTTTCTCCCTTGCAGATCCTTAAAATCCAAGTTGTCTGAGATCCTAAAAATTAAACATGGTTAATATGCATGGAATTTCATGACTGGCAAAGAAATGGATGTCTGACTGGTTATTAAGACTCAATGCCTGATTTCTCCATAATAGTCATCTGGGGCAAGTGGCTGCCACTGATTTGTTTTCACTTTAGTTGTTTATGCCTTGTGTGGTGTTCTCTGATAGTGGTAATAGAAAAATTCATGTTAACAATGATGTCTGCTGTTCATTAAATATTTATTATTTTGCAGTGATTGGCCAATTTATATGAATTAGTTAGTTCACTTACTTCTCAAAATTACTCAATGGGGTAGGTATTATTATTACTCCAGTGTGAAGATTAGCAAAGTGAGACTTAGAGGTTAAGTTAATTGTCTGAAAACTCACATTACATAAAGGATCAGGGTGTGGGACAGTGAGGCAAAGTCACCCAGACCCTAGAGTTTGAGTTCTTAATGCCTCTACTGAATTTTTTGAATATAGCTTATGCTTGGGGGAAAAAAAAATCAGACACAAGTAAAGTCTCTGCTTTGAAGTGACTGGTTCAAACTATGTCCAATATGAATGCTTTATATTTAATACTGAAAAATAATCTAATGAAATTCTTGGGGGAAGTATAAATAGCAGGTTTATCACAGAGAGGGATTCTGCAAACAGGTGACTGTTCCAAGTGATTTTGAGCCATTTTCCAATAAGCTCATGTTGCATGGTAGTGAAGGGCATTCATTTTTCTTTTTTTTTGGTCGAGGGAGAGCTGTGTGCCAATATTGGAATGAGCATTCATTAGCTGTAGATTGGGAGAGTTACTCTGCCTGCTGCACTC
This sequence comes from Macroglossus sobrinus, assembly GCA_004027375.1. Taxonomy (NCBI): domain Eukaryota; kingdom Metazoa; phylum Chordata; class Mammalia; order Chiroptera; family Pteropodidae; genus Macroglossus; species Macroglossus sobrinus. The sequence goes on along the minus strand of PVKZ01002720.1, from coordinate 111,759 downwards.
CAGTCTCCTCATTTATGAAATGGAGATAATTAAATATCTATGTCAAAGGTAATAGTAAAAATAAAATAATAATATAAATAAAATACTTGGTACACAGTAAAGTACTTAATAATGAGAATTTTTATTATTAGATCCTTCATAAATGATGATGATTGACATGACTGGGGTCGAGATAACTGTACCGTTAAGATATTTTCTCTTTTTATTGAATATTCACATATGCCCTTATAATCTTCCTAATAAACACTCATTTTAATAAATAACCTGACTGTACCTCTGGCACATGTCCCTGACAAGCCAGATCAAGAGAACATGGTCCAACACCAATTTGAATGTTGGAGACAAGAGCCCTGTGAACAGAAACCATAATCTCTGTTTTACAGATGAGGAATTTGAAGCTCAGAGAGGTCAGATGATTCCTCAAAGGTTATACAACAAGAAAGAGCCAAAAGGGAGGCTTGAATCTCGCTGTGACAGTCTTGACAGATTGCTGAGAGAGAAAACGTGGAAGACTGGTGAGATCTGGCCGAGGAATGTGTGTTCAGAGGGAGAGGGGAGTGAACAAATCAGGTGCTGAGAGAGACTGTGTAACAATGACAGCGACACATTTTGTTTCCTGCCTAGAGAGATTTGGAGATATTGCCATCGAGAGAATAGTTATTAGCACTTGGGGTTGTCAGGAAAATTGTGAAAGATTTTGAAATGAGCAAAAAAAAGGTGATTGGAGGTTTTGTCTGGACCATCCTTCTGGGTTATATATATGCCTTTCATTGTCTTTGAGCTATTTTACCATTCTGCAATTTAAAGAAAACTGATAATGCAAATAATTATTATTCAAAGAAATAAAAATTAATATCCAGTGAAGATGAATTGATTATTGTCCTGGTTAGTAGATACTAACCAGCTTTGCATCTATTTGTCATTTATGTCAGCCTTCCTGGTTGCCTCTGTATATTCTTTAAATTCACCTTTGAATGGATTGCAACATCTTCCTGATTCCCTCATTAATTCATGAGTTAAAGAAAATATTTGGCATGTGTTTGGTTTATATTTATCCAGAGTCATGATTTTATCTTCTGCTAAAATTATCCATAAATGGGACAAAGCTGCTCACTGCATTATACAATAAACCCAATTAGGTATAAGCAACTGTTTTAGAGGGCCATCAAAAGCTTAGCAGGTGCAATCAGACCAAAAGCACCCTGTGCATTGGATAGAAGGAAATGACAGATGATAGCTATGAGGGACAAGGAAGAAAGGCTTTCCTATCTGTTACCAGGGGTTGGTTACTGAAAACCAAATGCTGCAGCTGTGTTGGTGATGGCTGAGCAGCCTGAGGAGGCAGTATGGGGGAGTGGACAGACGATGGGACCTGGAGTCTGGTGAACTGGGGCCTAGATCCAGCTCTGCCATTAACCAGCTGCGTGACCTTGGGCAAGTCACTTAACACTCTGTCTCTCCATCTGCAAAATGAGAGGCAAGAACTAAATTACCTCCAAGGCCCCTTCCAATGCTAAGTGGCTACAGTCCATTGATTCTGAAGACACTAGGTGGTCATGGCCCAGTGATTCCCGAGCAGTTCTTAGTCTGGAAATTAGCAGGCTTGTGGCAGAAGCCAAGGGTTCCATGGTCTGTGGATCTGGAATGAACATCTCCATTGTAATCTTTCTCTCCATCATGAATAATGGCCTCTGGCTAGGGGAAGAACATCGGGTGGGACACATGGGACCATCTACATAAAAGAACTTAAAAGAACTTAATCTTCACAACTAGACTTATTACAAGAGATGTCTTTGAATTGCTCAGCCTTCTGTTGTAGGGGCTATATATTAATTGCTTCTAAAAGTGGAATTGAAAGTCATCGTTGAGAGAAAAATGATGTTTTTGAGAGGTTTTGCTACTCACTGTTTACTTTTACCTTAAATAACCCGTAATCCCCCATTCCCAGTGTTTTTCCTAGAGTTTGGGTAACTTTAGCTGAAAAGATGATAAAGGATTAAGCATCAGTTGGGGAGCTGGATTAAATGACCTCTAATTTTTCTGTACCTCACCTAGACCCAAGTATTATGATGGCAAATAATCATTCTTTGTTTCCTCTTTTATTTCACCTTCAATTCAAGTGGCTGTGCATTATATGCAGTGTGCAGAGTAGGGCTTTGGGAGACTTTTATTTAGAATGCCACTTAATCTTGCTAAGCCTCATTTTCATACCTGTAGAAGGAGGATACTGGCTTAGATATCATCAAGGCCCTTTAATTTCTGAAATGAGAGTCTTAGTTAGCTCCTACAGTGTGCCTGTATCATTGATAGGAGACTAGAAAACAGAATTTGAAAACAAGACTCTTGACCTCAGGGTGTTTACACTTCATTTTTCCAGGAATATTTCTATCCCTTGATTTCTGCCTATACATTTAAAAGGCACGAAGAGTTTTTATTTCATCTCAGAGCCTATTTCAAATTTCTAGATTGCCTTCAAATTCTCCTTTCCAGTCCCAGTGAGGTATTTTTGAGATATGCAATTGATACATCTCTTTAAATGTTTCTTCCACATGACATTTGAAACTTCAGAGTTCAGAATCGCTTTCGCTTCCATTCCAGGAAACTCAGTGGGGTGAAACCTCAGACTTCTCAGGGTACAGGTAGTGATGGAAGAATTTATAGAGTAACAGCAAATCTCTGGTTTTCTCTCAGTCAGAAGCAGTGCCATGATTTCAGTGAGAGTGTGACCTTATCATCCAGTGTTGCACAGTAGTTAAACCCAGGAGGTTTGGTGTCAGCCAGAGCCAGTTCCCAATCTCCACTTCCCCCTCTTCCTAACTATATAACTTTGGTTTATTCCTTAACTCCTCTGAGCCTCAGTTCTCTCATCTTAGAATTTTCTGTGAATTAAATGAGGAAATGCATGAAAAAAAAATAAGGTGAATTTAAAATGTATAAATTAAATGAGGAAAAAAAAAGCATTTAACACAGTATCTGACCTATAATGAGCATTCAATAAATGGTAGCTCTTTTGAAGTTTATAACCAATAGTATGATTCAGTGGTCACCAGAACAACTCTATTTCCTACGAACCATACTTCCAAAATATGTTGATCTTAGAGCACTTCACTGTTCTTAACCTCAGTTCCTTCATCTGTAAAAACGGGGAGAGATGATTGATGTCCCCCCAAAGCACTTTCTAGCAATAATGTTTTATAATCAGAGAAAATAGGTTTCATCACTTCCTTCTATTCTGCCAACTCCAAAAGCTGAGAAGTGGTTTTCTAGAATATTCCCTTAGACTAGCATAGCAATTAAGAGCACAGATTCTGTAGCTGAGGTGCCTCAGACTTTACCCATGTTTTCTAGCTGATTTACCATGTGGCCTTGAGCAACTTAATCTTGCTTAGTCTTGAGTTTTCTCTTCTACAAAATGAGGTTGACAACCCTCACCTCATAAAGTTATTGGGAGGGCTTACCGAGTTCATCTATCATGAGCCTGGAGTGTCTCACATAGGGTGAGTGCTATGTAGGTGCTTGTTATCATTGTATTATTGTTTTTGTTGTTGCTGTATGGACTGACGAGGAAAGAGCACTGTGACAGGCCAGCCACGTCCACCAAAGGCCCGGGAGGGGGAAGGGACAAGGTTCCTTTTCCGTGGGAACATGAGGTCATATGTGATTAAAACAGGAACATCACCAGTGGGTCATTACGTAGGTCGTTAGTGCTATAGGTGAAAGAGCCTGTCCTGCTGTAGAAAAAGCTGGCTTCCTTGAAGGAGAGGATATTGGGATTTGGGCTGTGAAGTTCAGATAAGAATCAGAGGGAGAGGTAGAGAGGGAGCAGAGAACTTTCTCTTTTTTTGGGTGTGCGGACTTGAATCACATATGGCAGGACATGGCATGCAAAGCAGGGATGCACAGAGAAACGCGTTTTGTGGCAGAGAGTGTGGGAGAACTGACTGTATTCTCGGGTCTCTGAAAACTCTCAGATAAACACATGTCCTGTTCCAAGGTCTTATTTCTGTCAGAGCCTTTTCCTTTGAGTTGTTTCCTCAGCCTCTCAAGTCACAAATTACCAAATTGGGTACAGTACAGAGTTTAAACCTCTAATCTTAGGTCCCTAGTGGAAACAACGGCAGGCTTCATTTTGTCCCATTTTCTCTTGCGGAAATGGGGATTCTCACTTTAATTAGCCACTCTCTGATGATGTTAGAGTTTACGTAATGCAGTAATTACCAGGTACTTGGTGAAACGTTGAATTTACAGTGAAGCTTCATTTGTTTGGTGCTGTGCGTGGGTAAATGTGGTGGAAAAGGGTGTGACACGCTGGAATCATGGGATGCTTTTAAATAAATACAGCTTTGTTAAATCTAAGTTGAATTACTTTAGTAAGAGCAGCCATTAGTAGAATAATAGGAATATCATTATTCCCATTTTGCACAGGAGGAATGGAAGCCAGAAAGGTCTCTAACTCACTCAAGGTCTGTATCGGTTAAATGCTGCTTCATGCAAAACCACCTTCCCAGAGCTCAGTGACTTAAACAATAAACGTTTATTATTTCTCATAAGTTTTTAGGTCAGTTGGGTGGTTCTCTGCAGATCTGAGCAAGGGTCGGCTCACCTTGACCGAACTCAATCATGCATCTGGTGGGTCAGCACGGGGCTGAAAGGCCAAGGATGGCCCATTCGTGAGTGTGGCATTGCCTCGTTGTCAGCTGGTGACAAGGGTGACTGGACCACATACCTCTCATCTTCTAGCAGAATAGACGAAAATTAACGTGGGGGCGGAGGCAGGATTCTGTGTGTGTGTGTGTGTGTGTGTGTGTGTGTGAGAGAGAAAGAGAGAGAGAGAGAGAGAGAAAGGAGAAGGAAGAAGAGGAAGAAAAATAAGGGGAAGGCAAAGAATTTACTTCAGGGCCTAACTTGAAGTTGGCAATGTCACTTCCTCCACATTCTGTCAGTGGGTCCAGTCACAAGAACAGCCCAGATTCCAGTAGTGGGGAAAACAGACTCTTCCCATTTATGGGAGAGGCCTCAAAGTCACGCTGCAGAGGTCACGGATATAGGGAGAAATGAAGAATTACAGACCTCTTTTTTTTTTTTTTTTTTTACAATCAGTTAATTATAAGGTCCTGTAAAGAACACAGGAGTTAATCCCAGATTGAGTCACTACAAAGTCCATGCTTTTAACCACTCTGCTGTATAGATTTACCACGTTTGTAATTAGTACTTGAATTGCTGGCTAGCTTATTCCCTTCTGGGAAGGCTTCCTCTCAGTCTTTCATTTAAACCGTGGCACAGAGGGTTAACTGTGAGCTCCAGCTACACCAGTGTAAGCAACCTGCTCATGCTGATAGAGTCTCTTCTACACCTTTTTTTTCCCCCAAGGTAAGAAACAAAACAAAACAAAACCAGTTGACAGGAATTGCTGTTGTCTGGCAGAGCTCTGTGTAGGAGGACAGGTGACAGTAAACTAGGGTTCGGTAATCAGCGTGGGAAGGAAAGGCACATGTGTCCTTTCAGTTGATTTTTGGATTGAGAAACCAAATATCCATCAGTCTTTAACTACACCCAGTGAACCAACCTGTCTTGAACCAAAGTATTTTTTTGGAAACGGAAGAAACTATTGCTGGAAAAACAAACAAACAAACAAACAAACAAACAACAACAAAGAACTCATTTTTACCCTGACGGCGGAAGTAGCCCGTGAAGGAGCACAGCGTGAGTGTCACAGGTCCCTCCGCTCTGCGAAACTGGGGCCTTCGGTGGGCGAGGGTTTCCTTCTTTCCAAGGCAGTTTCACTTTCGTTATCTTGTTTGATTTTCCTCAAATGCTCTTCGAGGTACACTGAATAGAAATTAAGATTCTCTCTCAAATGATAATTGAGGAAACTGAGGTATGGGAAAATGAAAGGTTCTGCTCTATCTTATGGGATTAGATTTGAGCTGGAGAGAAAAAAAAAAAAAACTTGTGACCTTAAACTCAAATTGGCGCATTTCTTTTCTGCCCCACCTCACCTGGATATCGAGATGAGCGACCCATTCCCCCTCGTTCTGGTGCCTGGGGAGGCAGCTAGGTGAGTGACAGGCAGGCTAAGATACCAGCATAGAAAAGATTTTGAACAGAGATTGCAAAATAGCAATTCATGAGTCATATCTTCCCTGCAGTTATTGTATTTGGGCCATACAGTATTTAAAAGTAAAAACTAAAAAATATTTAAAGATTATGAGATTTCTTATAAAAACCTGGATTTTGTATCCTCTTGAAAAATAAGATCTAGAAGCACTGGCCTCACTTTCCTATGCACAAGGTAACAAAAGGGCAGAGTGGGAAGAGGCAGGGCTTTGGGGTGGCCACCCCTTCTTGAGTTTCCCACAGTCTCCACCTGGCCAGGGTCACCTTGATGGTAGCTATCTGCCTCCCACAGGCATTCACATACACAGCCCCTTTAATGAGTGACACTTAAAAACAAACAAACCATGATCCCATTCTGATGTTTCCTTGTATCTTCTTGGGACCATATTATCTCATTCTGTTGTTGAAAACAGCTTTACCTTCCACCTTGAGATGAAGATATCAGAGAAAATTCACTCATCTGTGAATAACAGGCTCTGTGCTTTTAATTTGACCCTAACCTGAGGTAATGTGGGCGGGGCGGGGGCTTCCTCTAAGAGGTAACCGCTGAACTGGGTCTTAAGAGTTAGCTGGATGGAGAACAAAGGTAAAGCAATGCCAGAAAGACAATATAGACTCAGCAATATTTGTAGCAGAATGTTGTGTAAGAGGAGATCCATCCAGCTTTTTTGTGGAGGAGAGGAGAAGCCGGAATTGAGACCTGTGATAGAGGCATTGCTTACCGTGCAGGAGAATGATAGTTGTTTTATAGTCAATGGGAAAACAGCTAAGTGTATTAAGCAGAAGATGAATTTAACCAGAGGATTACATGGTAATATTTGCATTTCACACAGATTATATGGTGGCCGCAGGAAGCTAAGGAAGGGGTCACGAGAGACTCATTTGAGAAATCCTATGGGAAGAAAGACTGGGAAATCGGAAGATATATTATTTTGGCATTTATTGAACCTAATTGGTGCAGAATGCTATGGGAGAAATTTACTATCTGGTCCAATTTTATATGTGATGCTTTAATCTGCTTTGCAACCTTCCCAGTAAGTGGTTCTCTGGCTTCTGATTGGACACTACTTAATGCCTGGGTACTAACTCCCTCAGGCCACAGCCAACTCCCATTTTAATTATTAGAAACTACTTCCTTGTATTATTGCTTCCTCATATTGAGTCAAAATTATAACGCCTTTTACAACTTCTGGTTCTGTCTTTTGGAGCTGCAGTGACAAAACTTAATCCCTATTCTGCATGACAACATTTCAGGTATTTGATGATAGGAATCATGTTTCTCAAAGTTCTGTCCTTTTCAGAAAAACAAAACAAAACAAAACAAACCTTAGTCCTTTGTAGGAGTCATCATCCTCCGCCTGCCCCCAGCACGCAGCATGTTCAGATTCTACCCACAGCTTCAATGTCATCAGAATGCCTGCAGGTCATGTAAATATGGATGGACTCCAGCCTCTCGTGGGCTTACGATGTAACTCAGGATGGCATAGTCTTTCTGAGAGTCTAACCAGCACGAATTTGAACAAGCTTCCCTTCTCGTCCATCTTTTCCATTTTGGGATACAGTGTCATTATCGATGCCCTTATACACAGGAAGGTCAGAAGGTTCAGTTGGGACGAGACTGTAGAGCCGGCATGCTCAAAGTCTCGTCTTGGGACCAGCAGCATCAGCATCATCTGGGAGCTTATTCAAAACGCAAATTCTCTGGCCTTACCCTGATCTGATTCGGATCCCCCAGGGCATGGGCTCAGGAATCTGTGTTTTCAAAAATTTTCAAGGTGATGCTTACATATGCCTGTTTGAGATGCAGTTTTGTACAGGGCCTTTGACTCTGCACCTAAGGATCTTTAAAAAGCTCCGTTACTTAGCTCTAAACAAAATCCTGCTCCTCCTCTCACATGGGCGCTTAAGCAGCCTCTCTGGGACCATGGACAGCGCCAGCATAATCCTCACATCTTTAAACACTGGGGGAGGGAACCTCAATTAGGCTAATTAAAATGTACAATCAAGTGCTTGTGAGAAAGATTTTTTTAAAGAAAAAAAGAAGAGAGGAAAAAGAAAACAAAACAATATGCCTTTGGTCAATCCATTACAAAGAGGACTGAGCCGCTGACCTTTTCATTCTGCCTGTGCTGTGTGCGTGGCAACTCTGTAACCTTTTCCAGCTGGAATAGAAAGTTCAATTAAGTTTGTTGGCTCAGAAATCTGCCCGTGTCCCGGAGAGCAGATTAGGCACTTAGGGGCTGCAATTATCCATCTGCTGCTTCTGCAGAACCAAAAAGAATGCACACGTGCTGTACCTATCTCTGGGCATATGCAGAGGCGGATATATGTGCATCCGTATGCATGTGCGCTCGTGGGGGCGACAGACAGGCAGTGGCTGCAGCTGAGAAATTCAGTCGTTTCCAAATTTGGGTTCTTTATGCATAGCTGGTGATGATTCTCAGCGAGACAGGAGCCTGGGAGTTGGGGCCTGCCCAGTTCTCGGCCATCCCATTCATCTTCTTCTCCTTTCTTCTTACCTGGGTCTTCTAGCCAGCATTTTGGTCCTCACCTGGATTTGACGGGAGAGCATGACCTTGGTCACGAGTAGGAGCATTTAAGAAAGCTACTTTCAATATTCGGGTGACTAAACATTGTTTGGGGGAGGCTTTATGTGCAGTGGTTAAGAATTCCGTCTGTGAGGATTGAGTCTGAGCTTAGGGCAGGGAGAACGAGCTGTGTACACTTGAATAGATTCCTTTCACTCTGAGCATCAGTTTGCTGGTCTGTGAAATGGGATAATGGTATTCAGCTCATAAAGTGGTTGTGAAGATTCAATAAGGCAGCATATTTAGTTGTTGGACACAGAGTTTATATTTAATAAAGGATAGCTATGGTTTTAATGAAATCATGGAGAGTCACTCTGACATTAGTCTGTGGTTTTAGTGCCTGGGTCTTTAAATTTCCCCTCTGACACCTATGTCCCAGGTCTGGAAACTGAGTCATCATATCCCTTTTCAGTGATAACTTCTCAAGTGTGTCACTCACTCTAGAACTATACTCTGTTCTCCTGTCAGAATCTAGAGTCTTCTATAAATTTTACATCCACTCCAGCATGTTCTAAAGGTTTATACTTTAAAGACCAGGGAAGTGAGCTTTCAAAAGTGTAAATTAGAGCAAATCAGTCTCCCAGCTCCCAGCTCCCATCTCATCGCCCAGCATAAAGCCCTCCAGTGCCTTTATATCAATTTAAATAAAATCCAGACTCCTCACAGAGGCCTCTAAGGCCCAGGAGAGTCTGGCTGTATCCTGACTTCATTTTGCCTTTCTTGGCATCTGGCTGGCAATGCTTAGAATGCAACAGCTTCTTTTTCAGGCTCCGAAAGTATTCAGATCTTCTGGCCTTGGGACTTCGCATGGCTGTTCTGTCTGCCTGATGTGCTCTTCCCCTAGGCCATGATGTCCTGAGCTCTTACTCCCCATTTAGGGCTCCTCCTTGGAAGGCCTTCCTAGGCTGCCCTTTCTAAATCAGTCCACAGGGTCATCCCACCCTTCCAGCCCCATGCTTTATCTTCTTCACAGCATACTTGTTATTCACATGTTATGTATGTATTATCTACCTCCTTGTCACGAGATTGCAGACTTCATGGAAGGAGGGGCTTCGTTTGGTTTGTTTAACACTGTATCACCAACACTAGAACAGGTCGTGATGTATAAAACATAATCAGTTATGATCTGTTAAATTAATAAGTTAATGGGTCCAAGTCTAGGGCCTAAAGCCCTTCTTTGATGATTTTCATTGGGTCTTCAATTATTCTTTGCTTCTGGATCATCTTTATTGGCTCCAAAACCCAATGATCAAGGCACGTCAGCCCTTTTTGTTTAACCGCCCAATCCCTTCTGCCTCACTAGTCTATTTCCAGCTATCTGTCGTTATTGTTTCTGGATGCCCTGTTTTATGTGATAGCTTTAACTTCACCTCTCTTTCATATATGTGTCTGTATGCCAAGCACAAGATCAGCTCCATTTGGCATGTCTGGAACAAAATTCTTAATGAAGTCTAAAATACTTACAGAGGTGAGATTTACTTCTTGTCTGCTCCTGCCTCAGTTTATACCATGCTGCCTGGAGCACTGAATATGTAAATGAAGAATGGCCGGACCATACATGACAATAGAACTCCAGGAAGCCAAATTAACAGCAGCAGGCCCCAAATCATCAGGTTTGAATCAATCACTGCCAGCTTCCTTAATTTTTGCCCGTTTCCAAGTCAAGACCAACAAGAGAAAGCCAACTATGGTCCCCAAAGAGATCATATAGGGTGCCTATCTCCAGCTTCCCATGCTGACAGCTCCGGTCAGAGCACACCTGAAGTCATCTTTTTTTTCCACTCTGAACCTTTCCTACTCTCCTGCCTGCCTTTGAGTCTCTATCAAACACTTTCCGTACTAAGTTCTGAATAAACAGATTCTGTTTCTTCACGCTTGGGTTGTCTCTGTTTATTTCCACATGCTTGTTCTGGTTATCTATAGCTTCAAAGCCAATTGTCCCCAAACTTATGGCTTAAAATACATACGTTATTTTCTTCATATGTTTGGAGGAGGAATTAGGAAGGGCTCAGCTGCATAGTTTCTCTCTGATCTACAGTGTTATCTGGAAGGCTGGGTCTGGGGGCTTCACTTTCTTATTGGTCCTGGATGGGGCACATCTGACCCTTCACTGTACTTTGGCTCCTTTTCCCCTTCATAGTGTTTCTTCGTTTAGGATCCCAACATGTGACATGCTCATTACAGCCACACGTTTTTACATGGAAGCTGGCTCTCTGTCACAGCCGCCATATGTAATTGGTCAGATCAGATCACTCAGATTCCAGGGGGCGAAGAACATCGTGTCCTGAACTGGGTGGGGGGTGGGAGAGTGGCAAGATCATATTATAGAAGGGCATGTGGCATGGGAGATATTTTTGTGGCCATCTTTAAAAATACAGTCCACATTTTTCCTTTCTTTCTGTCTTCCTGCCATGCTAGCTTTATTTTGTTGTCATAGAGGTATGATGTTTCTTGTGTGCCCAAGGTTCACGATCTTTGCAAACACTGTTACCTCTGCCTGGAATGCCTTCCTTCCTGATCCTTGTCTAGTTAAATTTGACTTACACTATAAATTTTAGCTGCAATGACACTTCCTTTCTTGCTCTCAGGGTAAATATTTCTTGATACCCTAACCCAAAACCCACACATAGAAACTAAATCAGATCTCTGCCATTTTCTTCCATCATGGTGTTTGTCAAAGTTTGGAATTATATTCCTATACTATCTTTGAATTAATCTCCATCTTGCCCTCACGTTGCCCTGACATGGATCTGGGTCTAGTGGTCACTGTTTTATCCCCAGTGCCAAATGTAGCTCCTGACACATAGTAGGTGCTTAATAAATTTTTGTTAAATAAATCAATGCATTTATTTAAACTTTTTCACCCCTTGATAAGAGCCTGGTATTTGAACTTGCGGTAGGGTCTTGCGCCCATTGAAGAAGTCAGTTCATATGGAATTTATTCTTGATTATGACATTAAAATGCAAAAATATTTTACCAGTCATTATTTTCACTTAGCCCCTAGTGAATGCTACTGACAATGGTTGCTAAAGGCCTCAGTTTAACTTAAGGTAGTGAAAATAGCCTTGAATTTGGTGTCAGGCAGACCTACCTTTATAACTAATTGTGTGAATTTAGGGATTTGTTCAACATTTTTGATCCTCCTACTTTCTCCATTTGTAAAGTAGGGATAATAATCTGTGCTTATAGACTCTTCTTAAAGATTATGCTTGGCAATAATCACAAAATAGTCCAATGTTTAATGGAATAATAACCACAGTAGTTTAAAGTTTATACAAAAATTAGAATAGCAAGCTTCAGCATAACAGCTTACATTTCTTGATATCATCTATGCCACTGGATACTGTAATTTTTGCTTAATCCCTGGTATTCTAGCTTTACTCTGATCTAAGCATGCTTTTTAAAGTAATTAGAAAATAATTTTTAGACTTTTAAAAAGTTCAAACTGACTTCTCTTAAAATCAGCATAATTGATTCATTGACTCTCATAGAAGAAAAATAGAAAATTTGTCCCATACAGTTATTCTGATTGTTTATGTATTCATTGACTTGGTGTTTTAGTCATTGGATGAAGCAACAGATTAAAAAAAATTTTTTTGAAGCGAGTGCCCTTATTTGAGGAAAATAGAATATATTTGGGGAAGTAACTGCTATTTAGGAAAACTAAGTTGTTCATGTTAGAAAGTTGATTCTTCACAACATCTTCTAGCACTGGTGATTTAGGTTGCATCCTATTCCACAGAGAGGAGCTTTACATATGTGCCAAGAGCCTGACTTCCGTGACCTGTGCATGAAGAGGCTGAGGGGCAGGGGAAAACATGGCACATCTGGTAAATAGTACAGCAAAAATTCAGATCCAGTTTCGTGTTAGCATGAGCAGGCGCTTTTCTCCTCTGAATCCTTTCCCTGCCTGCTCCAGCCATGAAGAGATAGGCACCGCAATAGAGAGCTATCACAGCAGGAAATTAATTTCAAGTTGCCTTACTCATTGCTGTCAGACTCCAAAGCCCCAACATGGATTAGCGGCCTGTCCACTTCCTCCCCTGAGAGGAACCACCAGTCATGCTCGTGCGTGACCAGGGTGGCACCCCCAGAGCCTCTGCCAGTCCCGCCATCAGACAGGACGTGTCTGGGAAGAAGAATTTGCAGCCGACTGTTCTGCCATTCAGGTCCCCATCTGTGTCAATTGAGTAATTTATGGATGCACTTTTTTCCTGTACTGCAAAGGAGATACACAGGACCTTTGGAAATAATTCAGTCTCTTTCAAGGGAACACATTTGGGGAAATTATTGTTAATGCATCTGAGTAAGAGGTGCTCAACCCCGACAAATATTTCATGCAATTATAGCAAAGATGAGACAGTGACAACCAGTGACCATCAATCATTCCCCAGATCAACAATGACCATGGAACATGCAATCAAACCTAATCAACACCCGGTGATTAAGGAACAGGGCCTCTCTTCTTTGCTCTCAGGGTCATTGTCCCTTGAAAGGATTGGCTCAGTGTCCTCGAGGCATCACATAATACAGAAACAAACATAAAAATATGGGCTTTAGCATCTAGCAGATCTGGGTCAGCTCCTATAAATACTTGCTTCTCAGTCTTGGCCAAAATTATATAGTAATAATGATTAACGCTTACCACACACTGGTTTTGGATGCCATATGGTACAGTAAGCATTTCATCTGTATAATCTCATTTAACTCTATATGTATGAGGTTTGCATCATGTACCTTCTCTACAGTGAGAAAAATGAGTCTCAGAGAGATGGATTGGCTTGCTCAAAGTTACATTCACAGCAAGTGACAGCTGTGACTAAAATCCAGTCCTGCCTGACCGAAGCTTTAATAATTTGTAAATTGGCCCCACAATAAAATTACCTGCGGAGCTTTTAAAAATAATCAGTGACTGGGCCCTACCTGCCTCGTAACACCTGAATTGTCATCTTTGAAGGTGAGGAATAGGCATGTGTTAATAAGTAATAGCAGACATACGGAAAAGTGAACACATGGAGTATAGCGCAGTGCATTTTCACAAAGTAAACATTCCATGTATACAGAACAAAGTCAGCCCCCACCCCAGGGTCTCTTCGTGTCCTTTTCTGGTCACTGCCGTCCTGTTCTGCCCAAGAATAATGCCCATCCTGACAAAGCAGAGATTAATTTTTCCTGTCTTTGACCTTTACATAAATGGAGTTGTATAGTTGCCATACTCGTGTGTATATACTTTGCATTACATTTGTGAGATTCAGCAATGTTGTGGAGGATAGTGCTGTTCCCTCCATTTTTGCGGCTGTTGAGTATTCCATTGTTTGAATATACCACAATGCATTTAGCCAAACTAAATCTTTCTCATTCTGGGATATTACAGATGCTTCTACTAACATTCTGGCTTAAATCTCTTGGGTAGCAAAAGTGTGTGCATTTCTGGTGAATATCTCCCTAGGAGTGGAACTACTAGGTCATAGGATTTGCATGTGTTCTGCTCCAGTACATCCAGACCTGCATTTCTTTAAAAGTTCCCAGGTGATCTGACACACGGTGAAGGAGGAGAAAGCCTGCATAACGCTGTCTGTTATTCAGAACTTGATTGTTCTTCCTTTCTGGAACAACAATATAAAATCATAATAAAGTTCTAGATGGAATACTTTAACATCTTACTAAAGACAGCCTCTCTCTTTCTCCCTCCAGTCCTCTATCCCATTCCCCTGAATCAAGGCGTTCTCACTTTTCAATGTCTAAACTTCTAAGGCCGGCTGGTCCTGGGAGAGGAAAGAGCCTGAATACTTGTGCCTCTTATTCTTGGAAACAGGAAGATTTTGTCATTGCAAGGAATAGAATAATGTAACAGTGTAATTTTGGACACCAAACCTCTTAGCCGCTGAAGACCCATGAAAGGAACTGATGGTGTCAGGAACGACAGTAAGTACACAAAACGCACAGCACATAGCCCGGCGCTTGATACATGGTCCTGTCGTTACGATTAGGATTATTACTATTATCAGGAGCAGCAACAGCAAGGAAGTAAAAATATACTGGTGCTGCGGGTTCGTCATGAAGCAGATCTGTTCTGTCATTTCTGAATACCCACAGTGCATTCTGTGGGCCAGACAGCATGCATGGCATGGCAAATTCATGGAGGAAGAAGCTGGGCTGTCTTCAAGACACTCACTGCAAGTCCTATGTGGTGGCGGTAGGGACACTTAAAGAAATGGATGTTTCATCCCTGTTGTTGTAAGAACGTAGGGAAGCAGATACTTACTGGGAATGGGCCAAGTGCTTTATTTCCTGTATGAAGAAATCTATATAGAGACCTTTTTTCTCAGAAACTGTGTACTTTAGTTGGGGTGGCTTTGGTCTCAAACGAGAGAGAATAGCTCAATTTGGCTCAAGAAGAAAAGGGTGGAAAACATTTTGGTTGGAAGATTTCACATGTACAGGAGTCTCTGCAAAACTGGACCACTGGGCTTTAGGCAGGGGAAGTGAGCAGCTCCAGTGATGGATGGGTCTGTCTGTTCCGGTTTCTTTGATCTGTTTGTGTGTAGCTTTGTCTGGCTGTCTGTCTTTTTCCCTATATCTCTCTCATACTCTCTCTTCTTTCTCATCGTCTTGAAGGTCCTCTTCATCTCTCTATGCCTCTGTTCTTTCAACCTCTCTCCCTTCTGGATTCCTCTGTTATTCACAGTTTGTTTCTCAGAACTTCAGTTTGCACAGGACTTTGGCTCACCATGGTCCTTAAATATCTCAACTCAGCCTCAGGGTGCCTGGGCTCCTGTAGCCCCTGTGTTCTTATAATCGTATTCTGTGTCTCTTCATAGAGGCTCCCCAGAGCATCTGATTGGCTCTGTTAATCTTTTGTCCTAGCTTGAACCACAAGTTGCTCTCTGGTATATGGAATGGTGTCCCCTGAGCTTGGGGCCCAACTCTGCTACAGTCAGCCATAGCTAGGAAAAGAGGGCTCCTTGATCTCATGCTCAAACTATTCAGCTACAATATGGGAAATTCTCTTTAAAGAATGTGTTGAGTGCAACAGGCAAAATCAAACATGGTAAGAAACTGCTTAAACTTCAGAACCTTAACATCTGAAATTTGCCTGGTGGGTGACCAAAAATTTCTTGGAGCAAGAAATTTTTTTCTTAGATCTCTTGGAATACTCAGCAACTGATTCATAAGGCTCAATAGTACTTTTTTGGGATAATGATGAGTTCATTTCTCTTTACTCTATTTCATGCCCCAAGGCTTGGGGTTTTGCTTGTTCACTTACTAATTTAACAAGTATTTACCAAGCATCTATTTCATGCCAGACATTCATTTATAGACTTGAGATTTGACAATGAATAAAATAGGCAAGAAACCTACCTTTGTGGAGCGTAGTAATAAGTATTAGGAAGAAGAATAAAGTGATAGGATGATGATAGGGAGAATACTTTAGATAAGGTGGCCAGTGAAGTCTGGTTTGAAAACATAACACTGAGTAGTTAATTGAATAAAACAAGGGAACAAACTTTGCACAAGTCTAGGGAAGGAATTCTTTTCATTCAGAAGCAACAAGCAACAAGTGCAAAGCTCTGAGGTGGCCATAAGCTCTGCAGGATTATAAGACAGCAAGGTAGAGGGATAGCCAGCTTCCAAGATGGCCCCAAGTGATCTTTGTTTCAGGATATTTCTTCTCTTGTCTCTTATCTTCCCACATCGATTTAGATCTGGTCTGTGTGACCAATAGAGCATGTCAGAGGTGATGGTATGACTTCCAGCAATAGGTCATAAGTGACACTGAAAGTTCTGCCATGGCCTCGTGGGTCACCCACTCTGGGATAGTCATGTACTCCATGCAGACACACAGAAGCCCTGTGGAGTGGCTCATGTGGAGAAGAACTAAGCCATCACCAACAGCCATCACTACCTTGCCAGCTTTGTGGGAAGCCACCTTGCAAGTGGATGTCTAGCTCTGGTCAAGCCTCCAGATGCTAACAGCCTCAGCAGGCATCTTGGTTGCAACCATATGAGATCCTAAACTAGAATGGTCCAGCTAATCTGATTCCAAACTTCTGACTCGCAGAAGCTATGAGATATTATTACATCTTTACTGTTGTTTTAAACCTCTAAATTTTGAGATAATGTGTTATATAGCAACAGATGATTACCATAGACAGCCAATGAGTCTAGAACAGACTGAGCGATGGGGCAACGCTGTAGGTTAGGTCAGAGGGTGAGCACAGGGTGATTTCATATAAGACATTGCAGTTTATGATTAGGAATTTAAGTTTATTCTGAATTTGATGGAAAACCAGTAAGGGGAGCAGGTTCAAAGGTGGGCAAATGCAGCATTTAGAGGTCAGTGAAAAGAAGAGGAGCCAGCTGAATTTGGCCTGATGGGTATTGTTGCTAACCTTGGGGATACAAAAAGCCTTGCAGATATGCTTATAAAGTTATCAGCCCCAAAGTATATTTTGCTGGTATTCCTCTTTCTTGTGCTATGATAAAATCTACGTAGTAGGTATCATTTGTCTGCATCTGTCAGGTTTACACAGCGGCCTTCATTTTTGATTCTCCTCAGCACACGGACCTGTCAACAGTGCCTGAGCATTTACCCTTGGAGACTGATAGTCAGAACCCAGCCCGCATTGGAACTTGAGAGTCCTAAGTGCATATTGGAAGTAAGAAGAGCTGGAGATGAGGGGGCCCCCTGAGGCTGGGCTGAGGTAGTTAACCATCACTCTGGCCTGCGGGCCACAGGGAGCCCCGGAAAGGTGGCCTGCAGGTATTTGATGTTTCTACCTGTACTTTGTCAATCTGCCGGTCAGAAGACCAGAGAGTAGTGGAGGTGAGAAGAAGGGGATATTAACTAAAATTAAGAGGTTGCCTGAAACTTACTGGATTTCATTAACTAATGTCACCATAATAAAAATAAATAAAATTAAGAGGTTAAAAAGCTTTTGGGTCACACAGCTATCACTAAAGATGAAGAAAAGGTTTTGCTGAGACTTAGGGATCTATAAAAATCCAGGAAAGGGAATAAGGATGGTATCATCAGAGGATTTATGTGGTGAAGAATCACAGTTCATTCTGGATGAGACAGTTAAAAAGACAGCCTCTTGTACATTCTTTACCTCAGTTTCCCCACCTAGAAGCAGGTTTCACACCAACACCTGATTTTTGATCACAGACTTCTCTGAAAGAGGCCAGGAGAATTCCTACTTCCTGCCTCAGCAAATAGCCATTTGCTCCTAGAGAGAACGGCTATTTGTGCAGGTGAAAAAGGCAAATCTGGGGAGGAGGTTAAGGATGCCTCCTTTTTCTCTGTGACTCCACAGTCTTGCCATCTCTTCTCTGGCACTTTGAGATAGGCTCATACATGTAAGGTGCCTGCCCTGAGGTGGTGCCCAGCCAACGGCACTTATCAGTATTGAGATTGTTTTCTTTATTGTCTAAGTATCTTTATATTCTAGGTAACAATTTCTTCCCTACCAGGCTGGTAGCACCTGGAGGAGAGGACTACTTTTTATTCACCTTTTATCCCCATTGCCCACCGCAATCTTTGTTGCATAGTAAATGCACAGGATGATGGGGAATTTAAATCTGAACTTAACAATTCTCTCTGTGTTTTACAGTTTTTACACTATTCCCCAAAGCCCACCTCCCTTAATTATTTTTTGACTTCCCAGACAATGCTAGGACATTGTGGTCATTCATTCATTCATGCATACATGCGTTCACCTAATAGATATGTGTAGTTGGTCATGCCAGACATGGCACCCAAGTGAGTAAGACAGAGGTCCCTCCCTTCACAGAGCTGACAGTTTAATATCGTCACGTCTCCCATCAGATTGGGAAACTTTTTAAAAAATCCAACTCGGGAAACTTTAAAAAATCCAACTTCCATGACCACATTTCCATCCTATATTCAGAGTAGGATCTGGGGATTGGTTTTATTTGAACAAATCTGATGTGATTCTGTGGGTAGGACAAAAGGAGTCGTCAGAGATCATGATGTGTATATTATTCCTGATTCTTAAACATTGGGACCTTAGTAAAGTCTTTTTTGTATCTAAATGTCCACTTTCTACCTGTAAAATGGAAAACAGTTCTCTCCTGCATATCTCCAAGGGCCAGTGTGGGGAGAATATGAGATAATTAATAGCATTGTGCTTAGCGTTTTTTACATTTCATTATACACAGACTATAGATTGTTATTTGGCATTAGCCAGTGTTTGAGACTTACCTGTAACTGATTGTTATGAATTCACAAATATGTAATCAGAGCAACTACCGTGTACAATTCAGGGTCTTTTATCTTCCTTGGACTCTTGATAGGGATTCACTAAATTGGCTGTAAAATTAGTAGCTGATGACATTTTAATTTACTGCCACTCCAAGTATGTTGCATTTAACATCTTGAAGAAAATCATAATATAATTGGTAATAGTAATTGTGATTGTTTTATTCAGTCGTTCAGTGTATCGGTGCTGTGATAAGCACTTTACTTAGAGCTGAAAAGGACTTTTGGAACTGCCTACTAGAGGCTACAAATCAATGTCTATTTGATCATTTTTTCAACCTTAATAGGGTTTTAAAAGGCAATGTAACTGAGCACGAGACACATTTAATAAAATATAATAATCGCAATCCCCTCTGTTTCACAGAAGATTCATGGCACACACCTGCTGGAGTCTCAGACCTAAGCTCCATCCTCCCATTTTGCAGATTGAGGATCTGATGCTCAGAGAAATTATATGGCTTACTTAACATCATTTAGGTCTGTCTGAGAGCTCTGGCTTTTTTACAAAATGGCTTCGTCAGTGTAGAAGTCGTCAGATTGTCCCGTTCAGTCAATTAACCTGGTGCCTCCACCTTCAACTCAGTCATCCACTACAGACTCAGCAAGGCCTCTCCCTCATAGCCACGACCTGCCATGACCTCCAGCCTTTGCTGCCTCTTTCTGGAATGCCCCTCAAGCCTTGTGTCTTTTACCTATTCTCTCCCTGCTCCCGTGAACATCACAGAGAAATGTCCCATCAGGCATAAACTCCTGGCATTTCCTCTCATGAGCTCCTCCTCACCTCATTAGCCACTTAGTATCCTTTGTCTGGAAGACGAGCTTCTGGCATGGTGACTGAAGCAGTCAATTTAATTGGAAGATTAGAAAAGACCTGGTCCAGGCCCTCACTGCAGCATAGGCTGAAGCAATAGTCCATTTTAAAGTGTATTTCCGGCTCTCAATTCTTGCATATTTTCCACAGTTCCCAAGCTCTAGAAATTTTAAATTATTTTTGAACCAGTCGTGTCTTCATTGGTTCATATCTCTGCCCAGATACTGCTTTTCAGAGAGGCCTTCCTGTCTGTCCTGTTTAATGTGGCCCTCCGTTACTTCCTGCCACCCTATACTATAGTATGATGGTGCATTGATTTTTGGTCTCAGATGTCACTCTAAAGGGGTTGTGGCAGATAGGCTGGAAGGTGGCCCCCAGGATCCTACCTCCTAATCTTCACACCTTTATGTAATTCCCTCTTGTTAAGTGTGGGCAGGACTCATGGCATGTTTCCAACCAATAGAATATGGCAAAGGTAAGGAATGTGACTGTGATTATATTATATTGTATAGTCTCCACCTTGCCAGCAGACTTACTTTTTCTGCATGGCTGGTATTAAAGAATCAATCTGCCATGAAAGAAGTATATGCCCTGTTGAAGAAGTCCATTTGGTGAGGAACTGTGGGCAGCATCTGAGCAAGATGCTGAAGTTATTGGACTTACAACCACAAAGAAATAGATTTGTTCAACAAGCTAAGTGAGCTTGGAAGTCCACCCATTGTCATTTGAGCCTCCAGATGAGAACTAAGCTTTGGCCATTCAGAGAAAGCAGCTAAGCCTTGCCCAGGCCCTTGAACCACGGAAACTATGAGAAAATGAATGTGTGTTCTTTTAAGCTATGGTTTGTGGCAATTTGTTGCAAAGTGTAGAAAACTAATACAGGCTATTTCACCACTCTTTTACCTCGAGTTTGGCTGTGTGACTTCCTTTGTCCCGTAGAACATGGCAGAAATGTCACTGCTGGCTCTGTGCATGAACATTAAGAGATCTCATGTGTTTCTGCTTGTTCTCTTGAATTTTTGTCATATCATCCGAATCAGATGCCCAGCTAGCCCACTGGGTCCAGGAAGAGAATGAGAGCCCTGGAGAATAGATAGTACCCAGGGAAGTCCAGCCTAGATCGTCCATTCCTCAGGTGACCCACAGATACGCAGAAACAACACTCTTATTGTTGTAGGCCAGTGTGATTCAGTTTGGGTTAGTGTGATTCAGTGGTTCACTGGGCAGAACTAAGGCTGGAGTTCAGATTTTCTGATTCTTCATGTGGTGAGTATCCAGTAAAAACAACCTAAACTAAACTGTGAACTTTATATTGGCATAATACTTTGGGGTCTAGGGTTTTAATCTGAGGTTTATACATAGGAGTTATGGGGAGAGTTCTTTAAAACACTTAAAATGACATACTAAATTTTACATTTTGTGCATTTTGTGGGAGAGACAGTCTATAATAGCCCAATATTTTGAAAGAGCTCTGTATCACGTCACCTATTAAGAACCACTGATACTTAAAGAAACCACTTTCTCCCTTGTTAAGTCCAAGGGATGGTGTTGTTCACTTAAGAAAAACAATTTCCAGCCTCAATTTATTTCTCTTAATTATTTGTCTTAAAATTTTATAGATTGGTTCTTGGTAGCTTTCGGACAAGGCACCATTTCTTTATACCCATGCATTTTCTTTATCAGTTAAAGGAGAGTGCCAATAAAGGCATTTGTAAAAAATCCCACCACCAGGACATATTAAGAATGCTAATTCCCTTACGTTATTTCAGTTCTCTGTCTCCGAAAGATATTACTGTCATCTATGTGAGTATGACATGTTGATAGGAAGCATGATATTTTCAGTTGCCAAGAATAAAATATCAGGGAACCAAAGGAGCATGGGGTTCACATCCCCACTTTGCACCCACTTCCTAGCTGTATAGCCTCGCAAAAGTCATTCCACCTCTACATTTCAATTTTCTTAAGCTCCACGTTGGGACAATCATAGCTACATTGACAGAGTTGCTATGAGAATTAAATGAGCTAACAAATCAAGCATGCTTGGCACATAGTAAGTTCTCAATAATGTTGACAATTCCAATACTGTTACCCCTCCTGCCATTTCTGCTCAACTTGGGAAGAACAACTTCTCTGTCTCAAAGTGACCACACAGGGAGTAAAAACAGGTTGCTTATTGACGGTTCAGCCATGCTCCTCCCTTCTGGAGACAGGGGCTATGCAAGTACCAGTATCATTATATTGTCCATCTGGTACTCTGACTTTGGAGTGTAATTAGCTATGGTAGTAAATATATTGAAGAAACAAGGATCTAGGATGATTTAACAGTAATAGTGGCAATTAGCATTTTTTTGTTTGTTTATTTTGTTGAAGACATAGATTTTTTTCCCCCAAATATTAGACCTAAAGATCAGACAACTTTTCTTCATTCCCACCTCTCCAGGATCAGCCTGTCTCTTGTCCAGATTATTCCAGTGGGTCCTAACCGGTCTCTTTCCCTCTAGTTTTGCTCCCTTTTAATTCATTCTGGGCACTGATGCCAGAATGATCTTTCTAAAAAACAAATCAGATTATGTTCCCTTCAAGGCCCTTTGGTGGCTTTTCAGTGCCTTTACGATGAAGGCCAGACTGTATCATGCCGTGTCAGAGCTTTTCCAAGCTGTCTGTTGCCTCCTCTCTCTCCACACTTCTCCTCATTCTCGGTACCCATCAGATTAGATTCGATTTCGTTCTTCCACGTACTCCCCACGGTGGGTGGTTGAGGGAGTCAGGCATGTTGTAGCTCTTCGTTCCGTGTCTGGCCATCGGGGATTGCCACTGGAACGGATGATGCTGTGAGGGAACGTGGCTTCAGGTCTGCTAGCCAAGGGTCTTTCTCCTCCTTCATCCCCAAACTGTTCAGACTCACCGCCACCATCCTATGCAGAGCTGAACAATGTGTGCAGGAGGAGCAGAGCAGACATTTCTGGTGCTCTGAAGATTTCTTAGATAGGACACAAGAAGCACAAAGTCATAAAAGAAAGTAAATTATAAGTTGGACTTGATAGAAACGACTGTTCTTCAAAATATTGCATTTAAAAAAAATAAAAAGGCGAGCCATGGACAGGGAAATATCTGATCAAGAACTTATATCTAGAGAGTATAAAGAACTTGCAAAACTCATTAATAAGAAAATAAACTAATTAAAAAGTTAACAAAAAATTGGAACAGACATTTTGCCAAGGCAGAGATATGGGAACAACAACAAAAACACATGAAAAGAAGCTCCATGCCGTTAAAGAAATATAAATTAAATCCACATTTTATGAGTATTAAAATGGGGAGAAAAAAGTGAATACAAGTAAGGATAGGAGATGGAGAAACAGTTTCTCACATTGTTTTTGAGACCATGAAATGGAGCAGCCACTTTGGAGAACGTTGTGGCAGTTTCTTAGAAAGTTCAACATGCACTTGTCATATGCATTAGTTTTCCAGAGCTGCCATAACAGACCACCACAGCCTGGGTGGCTTAAACAACAGCAAGTAATTTTTTCCAGTTCTAGAAACCAGAAGTCCAAGATCAAGGTGTCAGGTGGGCCGTGGGCCAGGTCCTCCACCCTTCCTTCTCCCTGAGGCACAAATCCAGGGTGGAGCCTAAGTTACACTCAAGTAATGAGCTGTGTGTACTTCACAGTTCCTCGCTTGCACAGCCCTCCCAAGGCCCAGAATTTTTTTTATTCATACTTTGGCTTATTTTTGTTCAATAAGGCTCCTTCCCCCAGCTGAATAAGCCTTAGTCTCCACTCTTAGGGTTCCCCACTGGCTGGGGGCCAAGATTCTTGTTGGGAACATTTTCTGGGCTCACAGTGAGAACCCAGGTGAAAACTCAGGTCTTCTCTTCCATCATGCATCCTTTCTCTCCTCCCTTCTTCTCTTTTCTAACAGTCACAGGATGTGCAACCACAGAGAACATCAAGTTTTACCTTCGTATTTTGGAAACAGAGGAAGGCATTTGCTCAGTGGCTGAGTTAGGCTAGAACTTCGTTTTCCTGCCTTCCAGTTTACAGAGCGTTTTCTCGTACTGTTCTCTCCATCCCTCCCATCCTTCCTTATTCCTTCCTTTCTTTCCTCCCTCCTTCCCTTTCTTCCTTCTTCCTTCCCTCTCTTTCTTCCTCGCTTCCTTCTACTTACTTCCTAGAAATAAAAGAGTTTTATCTTTGTCTAAAATGAAGTCACTTCATGAAAGTGGCCAACAAGGCACAGAGAGCTGTCTAATTTTTTTGGCATCCTGCTCTGGGATTTAGTTGTTTTCACTGGCCTTTTGTGCTCTTAGTTTATGAAAAATCAATAGTTTAATATAGAAAAAAAGTCCCCCGGCTATCTATTTAGAGTCGTATTACCTTCATTGCAGGACGTTGGCTCTGTCTGCCTGCCTGCCAAGAATTTCTAAGGCAGATTGTTTTGTGCAGTGTCGCCTCAGCTGTCTGGAGCCAATCCACCAGACAGAGTATGATAACAATAATAATACCAGCAGCAGAACTCAGACACATGTCTGGGGCTGAACACTTCTCAGAGACGTTTTGTGTATGATGGCACTCACATACATAGCCAACAATAAAGGTTTAACTAAATTGCTTCAAATTAATAATTACCCAAATAGATAGGATAGACAGCATTATTATAACAGTAAGAGAAACAGTGAGGTAGTGAGTGTCTACCGTATTTCACACTGTTGAAATTAATTTTCTCTTTTTCAGCATACTTAAAAGAGCAATTATTATCCCCATTGTAGAGATGAAGAAACTACAGCTTAGGGCATTTGTGTGACTTGCCAGGGTCATTGAGGAAAAATACAGCTGGATGGTAGCACCCCTTTATCTTGATAAGGTTTGTATTTCATCTGCTTAACCTTCGGGTCTCTTGGCATCTGGGAAGAGAACCCAAGAGAGCCTTGATGATCTTCTAAACATCCATGTCTTGGACTTAACCTTTTCCCTCGTTCTTTCCCCAACTCTAGACAACAGAAGACTGGATTAAGCAGTGTGGATCCTTGAATGGGAAGTGACAGATCCTTATGTTCTACAGTGACCCGCGATCCATGCTGACTCGAGATGAGGTAGGACAGTGGGGTTCTTTCCTTAAGATTTTGGTTGTGAGAAACTCAGAGAATGAACCAGTTGGTAGTGGCTTCTGGTTTTGGAAAGTCTTGGAGATGCTGTGGCTGGCACAGCCCTCATGGATTATGCTCAGGAGGAGAGAGCAGAGCAAGTTTGGGGCTGGAAGGGGAGAGAGAGGGAGTGAAAAAGAGAGAGAAGGTTGTTTTACACATGTGGGGTGGGGGGAGAGAGTTGTAGCCAGCCCCCTAGCTTCTTGCTCCCTCCGAAACCTGTTTACTTCATTCTCCTTCTGAAACGTAGTGAGTTTTAGTCTTCCAAGATTCAAAAGAGATGCACTCTTTCAAAGTAACCTCCTCCCCTTACTTCCTGGTAAAAGAACCAGGTCCAAAGAGGGGACTCGGCTGGGTTTATGGAACGTGGTAGCTGCAGAACCAGGAGCACTCTGGCTCAGCATTCCTGCCACTAAGCCAGGGATCAGCAGACCACAGTCTGCAGGCCAAGTCTGACCAGCCACTTACTTTTGTAGTTTTATTGGAACAAAGTCATATCCTTCCATTGACATATAGTCTATGGCTGCTTTCAGGGTAGAGTGACAAAGTCGAATAGTTGCAATAATGACCAGATGGCCCACAAAGCCTAAAATATTTACAATCTGTACTTTTATAAGAAAAGTTTGCCTACCTCTGAACTACACTCAAGAAATTCATAGTGTTCTTGGACAGGACTCTGTCTATAACTAGGGTCATTTAAAGGTTTTGTAGACCTTGGCTCCGACTTTGGGAAACTGTGAAGAACCTTCATGTTTTACATTAAATTACTTTTAAAACTGTCAAGATGGAACCACAGTTCACACTGTGTACATAATATTATATTTTAGAGACATTTAAACAATTGATTTGATCATATAGATCATATTTATTTGTATTTTGAACCTAATATTTCCCCCTTTCTCCAGAGTTCTTTGACCTTTGCATATTTAAAAGGTTTCAGGCTTCTACCTGTAGGCTCTTATGAATAAAGTGGCCTGGCTCATAACACCTTCAGTGGCGCCTTCTCCCTTTATTCTCTCCATCCTGTTTTTCTAATAGCTTTATTGAGATACAATTTGCTCATTTTAATTGAACAGTTTAATATTTTTAGTAAATTTACATAGTTGTGCAAGCATTACTGCAATCAAATTTCCATCTGATTTTAAGGTGGCTGTCAGTCGTGTCTTGTAGTGAACTTTTCTTCCCAAAGAGCTTCTCACCTTCCAAGATGTGTTCCTTGAAGGTTGGCCTGCATTTTCTATAGCTTTAGCAGCTACCATTTGCCTGGTTACAAGATTTACACTTTATCTGAATTATTTCATTGCGTTCTCACAGGCCTTGATTGTGGCAGGCACAATCGTTCACAAGTCGCAGATGAGAAATGCTTTGTGTTTAATCATTCAACTGGTGGTGACCGTGCAGCCGACAAATATAAGGCACATTCCTAGGCCATGTGAGAGGGTCATCAGCATGGCCACATCTTGAGAAGTTTGGGAAGAGATAAGTGATATTATATTCATAGATAACAAGTAACTGAAATGAGAAATCTATGCCCTGTGCTCTTTAGGATTATAGTATTATGGTTAAATCTGGGTTAGAATCCTTGCTTTGCCTCCTATTAGCTGTGAAATATTGGGCAATATATTTAGTTCCTTCAACTATAAAAACTGGACAGTAACAGATATATGATTACTGTGAAGAGGAAGCTAGTTAGTCCACGTAAAACACTTGGAGTGGTGCTCAGAACATAATAAATTGTGATAAACTAGAAAAAAGCACTCAGTGGCTGATAACTTTTCTCTTAGCATGAACAAAGCCTTGAGAAAAATAAAAGTTCTACGTCAACAAGGAGGAGGGAATAGAGATAGGACACCTGATGCAGGGGCTGTGTCAGATTCCCTAGACTTGAAGTTACGGGGCTTCCCCATTCTGGGAAATTGAGGTGTTCAAGTATATTTTGGTTAAAAAGTAAAGACAAGACAATCCCCCAGCTGACACCCAACTTAAGAAAGTGACACAGACAGGAAGTGCAGGTATCATTGAAGGAAAGGGCTTGTAAATGGCCCTATCTTCTAAGTGGCCCTGGGCTTATCAGAGGGGGAAGAGGCCACTTCCAGCTGAGGGATCTAAGGAAGGCTCTCTGGAAGAGGAGGCTTTTAAATGCAGTCTTGGATCATATGTAGAGCTGTTCTTATGCAGATATGAGGGGTATTTCAGAAGATGAAATAATGGGTGTAGTCTGTGGCCCTGCCACCCTGAATAAGCTTGATCTCATCTGATCTCGGAAGCTAAGCAGGGTCAGGTCTGGTTAGTACTTGGATAGGAGACCACCTAGGAAGACCAGGTGCTGTAGGCATAAAAAATATATATACATGTGTGTGTGTGTGTGTGTGTGTGTGTGTGTGTGTGTGTGTGTACGTACTGGGTATAAAGGGGAAAAATTGGGACACTACAAAGGCAGTCTGAGTAAGAGCAAATTCATTTTTGGTTGACTAAGAATATAAATAATAACATGTATTATTTTGTGTCATAAACTTCATATTATCTCATTTGTTACAGTAATACTGTAAGGTAAATACTCTCTTAGTTTTATACATGAGGGAATTGAGGTTAAGAGAGATTTAGTAATTGGTTCAAGGTCACATTGCTGGGATACCAAGACCTTTTGGATATCAAACCTGCTTCAGTGTTCAAGGTCACATTGTTTCAAACCTGTGACCTCTGTGTCTTCATGAAGAGCTGAGATGGGACTTCTGTTGGGTGACATGGGCTAGGGCTGGGCAGACGACTACTCTGAACCCCAGTTAGAGGAGTTTGCTTAATGCAGATGTTGCTTGGACCGCTTGGTGAAGGAACTCAGTCATCTGTGTTTTAGGCAAGGCGACTCACTTCTCCGAATATGTCATTTCCTCATCCACAAAAGGGGTTTGGAGAAACCGCCTTTAAGTCTTAATACAAGGATTAAAGGAGATAGCGCCTGTGAAATCTCACGGGGGGAAGTACACGAGAAAGGACAACTAGCGTCGCTGTGTACAGTTTCTCAGGCTGCCCTCGCATTTTAAAACGGCAGGAATGGATTCTCTCCCAGTTCTGGAAACCAGAAGTCCATTATCCAGATGTCAACGGGTCTGTTCTCCCCTCAAAGACTATAGAGGAGAGCGCTTCCTTGCTTCCTTTTGGCTTCAGGTGGTCACTAGCTGCCCTTGATGCTCCTTGGCCTGTGCGTGCATCTCTTCAGTCTCTGCCTCTGTCTTCAGTGATGTTCTCCCTTTGTGTCCGTCTGTCTGTCTGCATGTGGCATTCTCGTCTCTGCCTATGTGTCCAAATTTGCCTCTTCTTATGAGGGATACCAGTGATTAGGTTTAGTCTCACCCTAATCCAGTACGACCGTCTCTTACAAATAAGATCACAAATAAGATCACATTCTGAGGTCTGGATGGGCATGAACTTTGAGATGGAGAGGGGCGCTATTTCAGCCCTGTACAATCATCATCATCTTCATCATTATATAAGAAGTGTAAAGTGCCTAGTAAAATTCTGGTATAGCATAAATGCTCAATAAAAAGTAGCCTTAAATAATAACAATAGCAGCAACAATAGTGATAATAATAAATCAGATAACGTGTATAGGGTATCTAGTATCATGCTTAGCACGTAATAGGATTGTTCTCTTCTTCCCCGAAGGCCCTCACACACAGACAGGTACATGCAGCAGGGTGTTCAATAAACATTGGTTGAAAAAACGGCACATCTTAGCTTCTTAGAAAAAGCCCCACTATTTGTCTCCAAGAAATTGTCATCAGAGGTGGCATGGAGCCGCCGGTGGGGCTGTCACCTGCGAATAGGAGCTGTGAGTGGATGATGGGAGGGCTCCCTGCTGCAGGCGCTGACGGCCACTCCTAATGAGACAGAGTGAGAAATGAGCTCAGTCTGTGGCTCTGTAGTTTAATCCTTCCTGAGCCCACAGGGTCCCAGCATGGCGACACCAGCCGTTTTCAGGTTCCTTTCTGGACAAAGCACGAGCTGCTTTTGGTTTGATGGTGCACAAGGTCCCCTCAGGACCTGGACTGGCCCTCAGCATGGTTTCCGGGTCTGCAAGGTGGAGAGGGAAGTGGGGAGGCCTGGATTCTAAGCCTGACTCTGCATCAGGGATCTGAATGATGGGAGCTAGTTCCTCTTTATCTGTGACCCTCAGTCTTCTCATCTGTGAAGTGGTCATGACATACATAGCACACTGGCCTGTCTTAAGGATTAATGAGACTATGGTTCGAGGAGACATTTATAACCTGGAGAAAAGTAAACATGGGGTCTCTGTAGCAGCCCCTCCCTACCAGGTCTAATCTCTTCCTCTTGTCCAGCAGCTCTCTGTGCCGATGTGGACTGCTTGTCCTATGTTCATCTAATCAATTTGAAACTGATTTGACTCTGATATTCAAGGGCGAAGACAAGTTCAAGTGTGACTTCCCTAGGGGTTTCTTCCCAATTGGGACCAAAACCTTAAACAAGATGAATTCATTCATTTATTCATCTGTACATTTATTCATTTATTGTTAGGTCCATTATCCATTTCACTATTATTTATTGGGCATTTGCTCTGTGCCAGTCATTTTCTAGGTCTGAAGGTGAATTCAGCAAGGACTCTGTTTTTGTGGCATTTGCAGGCTCAGGAGGAAAGTGTGTGGGCAGAGATCGCCAGGGCAGGGTTGTGATGTGATTCGGGGTAAGTCTTTTCCTCTCTTTGGGTCTTGATTTCCCATCTATGAGATGAGACAACTGGTTGGTTGTTCTTAATTGCCTCACCAGCAATCTTAGAAACAGTTGAACTATGGGAAAAACGCCTAAACTGGGATTTGTGGGGCAAATTCCAGTTGTGCTCCTAACTCTGTCACCCATGCAGAAAGGTCCGAAGTCCCTTCCACTCTGCAAGCTTCAATCTCCCATTGTATGCGTGATGAGACAGGGTGCAATAATCTCCAAGATCTTTGAAGCTTTAGAGACCTTTACTTCATGAGATCACTACCCTCCTTGTCTGGGTGCCAGTGGCACAGCAGTTGTAGCTGAGCAAAGATGCAGAAGAAGACCTCA
Organism: Macroglossus sobrinus; assembly: GCA_004027375.1. NCBI lineage: Eukaryota > Metazoa > Chordata > Mammalia > Chiroptera > Pteropodidae > Macroglossus > Macroglossus sobrinus. Next base: position 81,753 of record PVKZ01002720.1, on the reverse strand, counting down.
AACAAATGCACAGGAATGGAGCTCCTGGAAGCCTTTCTCAATTGTCAGTAGGCATTTTCCTAGTATACACGGAAACCTGCTGAGGCTGGTGATCTCCGTCTTCTGCTCTCACAGGCTTAGTATGGAAACGTCAGAGGCAGAGGCCAGATACCTCCTGTGACTGATGGAGAGACCCTACCACATCTCTGTATCCTAAGCCAGGTAGTGTGATTGTGTGGGAGGCATGCTGGGACTTCAACAGCCTGGGCGGGGCTAGGGGCCTGGGCAGTGGGTCAGGCAAGGTCTGGCTGACTCAGACTTTCAGGAGAGGAGATTCTGTGATGGTCATTCCACCACTGATTTGTCTATTGTTCTGGCTGCTTTTGGTAGCCAAGGGTGCCCAGTCCAGTGGTGGAGCAGTAGGCTCTGCAGGGTGGGTGCCGTGGGTGGGTGATGTTACACAGCTGTCTATGTACAGCAGTCCCCCAGCCAGTGTGTGCAGACTTCCAGTGTGAAATCTCAAAGAACTGCAGGGATTCTGGAGACTTTCCCTCTCTTTGTGCTCCCTGGAACATTAATTCTTTGAACTGTCTCAGCATAATTTACTGGTTAAGAGCCTAGGACCTCACCTGCCTGCATGGAATTTGCCTCTTCTACTTTCCAGCTGTGTGAGCTTTGGCAAATGGCTTACCCTCTTCATGCCTTAGAATCTTCATCTACAAAATTACAATAATTCGCACAGTTTAAGATTGTTAAAGGAGTTGATGCTCAGAAAGCACTTAGAGTAGTGAATGGCATCTGCTGCATAGGAAGCAACAAGAAAGTATAAATTCTGTATAAAGTGGGAAGAGAAAAATACTGTTACTAATACTAGCAACAGCGATAAAAACTCCCTCTCGGAGCTTCCCAGGGCATAGCAGCCAGGTCAGGGGTTTGAAAAGTAGTTTCACAACACAGAAACTTGATGAACTTTCCTTAACCCAGTGTTTTCTCAAGTTAGAATCTTTTTCTCCTTATATAACATCCATGAACCCTTCAGCAAATGTTCTAGCCCGGCCCACTCATTTTAAGAAAACCCGAAGCCCAGAAGAGTGAAGGGGTTGCCGACGGTGATTGCATTCAACTTTTGCTTGAAGATCCAGGGCAAGGCTGACTTGAGAGTGTCTCTCAGATTGAGGCAGGTGAAGGCCAGGACTAGTCGAACCACGAGTGTACACGGGAGGGCCCAGGAGAGGGGTGGCCCTAGACCACCTAGAGGAGGGACGCCTCCTCCTGCCTGGTGGATTCAGGAGGGCTTCCTGGAGGATGTCACCTTGAACCTGAGATCTGAAGGACCAAGGGGGTTGGGGTTGAAGGGGTGGAATTGACAGCACGGTGTGCTGTCGAAGTGATAGAAGTTCAATGTGGCTGGAGCACTGATTGCTGAGACAGAGGCACCGAAATCTTGGCCAGGTCTCGGAAAAAGACGACCAGTGCCCCAAGCGCAGGAAAGCAGAGCATGCTCACAGAATAACCTGAGTGGCACCTTTGAATCTCTACAAGCCTCACTTTCCTCCCATATAACACAAAGAATGCTTTCTCCAAATGCCAAGTCCTTATTTTAGGTCTCTAATTTGGTGGAAGCCTCTCTCTAATGTTTTCAAGGTATCTGCATGTGTTTAATGTGTTTAACTTTCACCTCCTCTGCTGCCTTCTGGCACTGGAGACTGAATCTTGACCTGAGTTCAGTCAGATACTCATCTGGGTGAAAAACCAAAACGCTGATTGGATGTCTACATCCGGGGTTCTTTTCTCTTTGCTCTTCCTGCTTTGTGACGTCCATTTTTCCCAAGAACACTTCAAAACAGATGTGATGAGTGGAGCCATTGAGAGGAAGAGGCTGAATGGATGGCCAGGGAGATTAGATTAGAGAAAGAACAATCTATGTTACTTTTCAGGTTAATGTGAGCAGACAAAAGAGGGTTAGTCTGGAAAATCAGGTTAACAGTGAGGAGATGGAAGAGGGATGCATATTAATGGGGACAGGTGGAGAGTTGCAAAGGACATTTAAAGAAGAGGAGGCAGAGTAGAAGAGCTGGAAGGATTGGATAGAGATTCTACAGGAGAGAGGTCTGCTTCCAGGCTGACTAGAATGAGAGCTGCTCCTGGAATGTCCTCACCTCCACCTGAAGGTCTTCTCAGAAACCACTTTGAGGGGAAATGGAAGGAGCTTTGCCCTTATCCCACTCCTAGGTCAGCCCATATCACTACTCACCTGGCCTGCCAGCCTCTAGGTTATCTCCCTTTCTCTGCTGTGTCCCCTCCATCTATCCCCACAATGCAACCGAAGACCATTTACAACATAGATTGGACCATACTACACCTTAGATGGAAAAATAGGCTTCCTGCTGTCAATAACAGGAAGTCTAAATTCCCTTAGTTGGGCAGCAGGGATCCTTTACAATCTGCTCTCGAGCTGCCTCATCTCTCTGTTATCCCATGACATCTGTCTCTGGCCACATACATATCTGGCTGTTTCCTGAGCATTTTGTGTCATTCAGTGCTTCAGAAGTTCTAAAAATCCTCTCTCCCCACGTGATTGCTATTGTGGGTGGAATGTGTCCCTCAAAAAGACATGCTGAAGTCCTAAACCCCTGTCTTTGTGAATGCGAACTTATTCAGACATAGGGTTTTTGCAGATGTAATCAAATTAGGGTGATGTCATACTGGAGTAGGGTGAGGCCTTGATCCAGGGGGCCAGTTTCCTTATAAGAAGAGAGAAGAGAGCAACCATACTCACAGGGAAGAGAGCCAAGTAATGATGAAGGCAGAGATGGACTGGAGTGATTTCGCTACACGCTGAGGAACACCAAGAACTGCCGCCATCCACCAGCAAAGCTAGGAAGGGTCAAAGGCAGATTCTTCCCTAGAGCCTCTGGAAAGGGCATGGCCCTGCTGACAGCCTGTTTTTAAGGCTCTGGCATCCAGAACCGTGAGAGAATAAATTTCTGTAGTTTGAAGCCACCTGGTTTGTGATACTCAGTGTCAGCAGCCCTAAAGAACAAAGAGAGTTGCTTTCCTGTTTTGTTTGCTTGGTGAACCACTATCATTTTTTGGCCTATTCTGTGTTTCTTCTTACCCTGATGAGGACACCTGATTTCCCTTTTCGAAGGTAGCCCTGCCCCATTGTGTGTGCCAGAGGGTGGACTCTCGACCTGCTAGGCCATTCACACAGTTCCTGCAAGTTAGTCTTACTCAGAGTGGTGCTTGCTGGATAAATGGCTGGAGCTCAGCTCTCTGTGTGGCATGGCCCTGACTTTCTCATTTGTTCCTCCTCCCCGTGTACCTGGACCAGTTCCTGTTTCCACCTTTCCAAGGCCAGGAATCAATCCTATATCCTTCTAATGATTTTTCCTGTTAATTTGTTGTTGTTGTTGTTGTTTTGTTTTGTTTTTGACTCTTCCTGAGTTAGCTGGAACCGAATCCTGCTGTTTGCAATCGGAGAAAACTGACGTAGTGCAGGCCCCCGCTCAGGTTCTTTCTTCCCGTGCTCACTCTCAGTCGTGTAGGTGGGCTCCTCTGTCACTCAGGCACTTTGCACGCACACCTCCCCTGCAGCGTTCACTGGGGTCAGTGTGTGACACCTCCAGAGAAGAGACCAGGTCTCTTTGTGTGTCAGGAGTACTGCTGAAATTAGAGACACTCAATCAATGTGTTGAATAACCAAAGAAAAAATTCCTGCCCGGGATTCCTCTCTAGTGCGGTACATGTTTTCGGTGCTAGGAGATGGCAAATTGATGTATTTAATGACACTCCTGTGACAGCCCCCACAGGACGTCTTTTATGGCTTCCATGTGACCAGTGCTCACATGCTCCAAAGCCAGGGTGAAGGGAGTCAGGCTCCTGGGGGGTGAAATTTAAGGAGGTGCTTCTTTTCATCACCAGGGTCATGCAAACACCGTCCCTAAAAGTCAGTGCATCATTAAATCTTGTTCTTTAGTCCTGGCCCAAATATGCTCTCTGCTTAATTAAATTATCTAATACCTCTGTGCTTCAATATCCAGTCCACATGCCCCTCAACCTAATAACCTTCCATTTCTTTAAGTAAAGGACAGACAAGTGACAAGATGCAGTGAGTGCAGTAGAAAAATACTCTAGACTAATTGGCAGGAGGAGTGGGTCTTATTTCTGAGCTTCCATATAATAGTTATGTGATTTTAGTGACATCAGGCTTCTGAGTGTCCATTTTATCATCTCTACAATAGGGGTAATGATAAGACTTACTATTATTGTTATGCTATATTGTGGAAATTAAGTAATATATTTAAAGTGGTTAAACAGTTCCTAGCTCATAGTAAGTGTAAAATAAACATTAGCTGTTATTGCCATCATTAGTTGGGCTAGATGATTCTGAGTTAATCTATTTTCTGTCTTTATGAAGTAGGGATAATAATATTCATGCACAAAATGTATAGGATTGTTTTATAGCTCCAATTTTTTAAAAAAAAGAGTGGGAAAGTGAAAAGTATGGAGCATTACATCTTTGCCAATGAAGATGGATCACAGATCTGTGATCTAAGCGTGTGGGTTCAAACACTAGAGAAAGCTCAACTTCGACACATTTGTCTTATAATCTTGAGCAAGTTGGACTAACTTGCCAAGACTCCATTCAGCCATCTTTAAACTAGAACTACTAGTAGTTCCTACCTTATAGGGTTAAATGGGATTAAAGACGCAAGCATTTTGCATAGGTTCTAACACAATAGGCAGTGATTGATGAAACATAGCTGGTATCATCATCCGTTGCCCTTAAAGTTTCTGTTAAAGTGAGGGTTAAAATGGCAGTTGCCTGTGACTTTGGAAGATGATTTATGAAAGCTAATGGTTCTCTTCAGCAGGCAAGAGAAGGATATCAATCCGTGAAAGTAAGCTGCAAGTGAAAATTGAAACTGTCAGCTGGTATGGACTCCCTGCTCTGTCTCTGGCAGTTTTCTCTCTCTTCTTTTAATTAAAAGTTTTGTCTTCTGATGCAGAAGTGGAATAAATCACTCTTAACCTTAGCATGCTCAGTGCCTACCTGGAGCTAAAGCCTGCCACTCTGATCATGGATGTGTTCCTTCTGGAGGATCCAGAGCTGGGACCTGCTCCTGAAATTCACACAGCAGGTCACCCAGGATGGTGGTCACAAAGACTTTGGACCCTGACCCAGGTTTAAAACCCAACTCTGTGACTTGCTGGATGTTGGACTTGGGTAGGTTATTCTGTAATATGGTCTTCCTTTTTATTTTTATTTTTTTTAATTTAATGAAAGTTAGATAATAATACCTACTTTAAAGGGTTATTGGCTTTTTCTTCAGGAATTAAGTCAGAAAAAGTATTTCTAGACCAACGACTACACAGGTACTCCTTATTCAGGGCTGTTTCTTGTCCCTTTCTCCCTTTCTGTCTCTGGGCCCTTGACTTTCCTGACTCTGCTGCCCAACATTCCCCACCTAAGGAAACCGGATGGCCCCAGGGTCAGGAGTGCAGACCCTGGGATCATACCGCCTGGATTTGAGACTCAGTTCCAGTATCTATCATGTGATTTTGATCAAGTGACTTAACCCCTCTGTTCAAGTTAGGTGTTTTGGCATTTAAAAACAAATCCTCAAAACTCAGTGGTTTGCAGTAGCCATTTTATTTTGAGCACAGTCTAGCAGATCAAGAATTCAAGGCTTAACTGGGCAGCTCATCTTGGATCAATGTAGCATCAGATGGACAATGCACTTCTCAGATGGCTTCTTCAGGCACGTGCCTGATGGCTCAGTGCTCCTTGGCCTGTACCTACCTACATGTGGCATCTCGTGTTCTAGGACCACTACCTATGGTTTGGGCTTCTCATAGGATGATGACATCAAGGTTGTTGGACTTCTCACACAGTTTCTCAAGGCTTGTAGAGAGAGCCATTATTATTTGCCTCTTCTTTAGCCAAGTCTTCTTTCTCATGGCCATTACCTTCTTCCCCACCACTCCCCCACCCCAAAACACACACACACACACACACACACACACACACACACACACACACACACACACACACAGACACACACACACACGAGTTCTGGGATCAAAATTACGTCCAGGCTGTAATTTAGGCCTTGACAGTGGAGTGGATGTGGTCAAGAGCTATTTCGCATCACACTGATCAGAGCTCAGTGAGTGATTAATTGATCATTTGATGGAATCGGTGTGTTAGGAGAAGAAGAGAGATGAATCAAGGATAAATCCCCGTTTGTTGGCCACGGTGGGTGGTTGGACAGTGGTCAATTTTCACTGACATAGAAAATGCAACATTTTGGCTATCGCCTCCTTTTCCTAAATACTTGGCTTCCCTGTATCTGAGCAGCATGCAGACATCCTTTCAGTAACAGAACCCTTGAAGCTTGTCGATCAGAGAGGGGTGACATGAAAACAAGTTGTTCCTTTGGGAGATTACATGGATTTTAGCGATGCAAGACAGATGGCTCTACCTTATATGGGTATTGGTCTATTTATATTTAAGACTCTTCATGATATTAATGTGGCCTCATATGTTATATAGGTGACTTGCAATCCTCTAGTATAAAGTTTTAACTGTAGAAGTACGTGGAGGGGAGAAAACCCTGCTTCATTGGCTGTGCAACTTAATGAGAGCATAGGCTACGCACATTTTCAGGAGGGTTATTTGTCAGCTTAATTATTATTATTCAGAGGTCCTATCCCTTATCTCTCCAACAGCCTCAGGTGCCATCCCCACTGAAGTCTGTCTATCATGTTGCTTGTATATTCCCTCCAGTGTAAGTAATCCTTTTGTATGATCTTTGACTCAAGTCTCAGCTCTGGGCTTCTTCAAATGCCCTCTGACCAGAAAGGGCTTTTCAGTGATACTTGATCTGCCTTGTGTGATTCCAACTGGTGCCAGATAAGTCTATCTAGTTTTTCTGCAAAGTAAATGCACTGCAGAGAAACCTTATAACAATACGTATCACGATGACATGAATTCAGATAGAACATGATAGGCAATTTTACCCTTCTCCATAGTAACCTTACTCTAGTTTTTTTTATAAGTTTTACAGTGATGCAGTTTTACATTTTATGCAATTGAATTTCTGGACCCTATTAGGAGCATTATCGTGGAGTATTCTGCTATATGTAATGACAACAACAATAAAAACAGCCATGAAAATGATAACAATAACAATTATAGTGACAACAGCAGCCAACTTTAAAATTTGCTTATTACACACGGGTGTTGTGCTAGGAACTTTGTATATGCTTATCTCATTTAATCATCATGAGAATCCTGTGTAGCAGATTCTTTTTAGTCCATACTATAGATGAGATTTAGAGAGGTCAAGTAATTTGTCCGAATAGCTTCTAAGTAGTGAAGCTGAAATTCAGATGCAGGTCATTCTGACTCGGTGTCCCTAGTGAATGGGGATATTCGCACTGTATACCGCCCTGAGGGTTTTCTTGGATGCATTGGCTTTGACCCGAGCGTTGCCTTGGGGAAAGAGTGCAGGTCTAGACTGGTTTACTTTACTGAGTGCTATCCACGGGGCCCTGACATCCTGCTGGATGGAAAATGATAGAAACATATTAGGCAATCAAAATGTAAACGTTTCCACTTAAAGAGCAAATTGTGGAACTCGTAAGGGACTTGAGATCCTTCACGCTGGAATTCAGCAGCTGAGGTAAGAGATCCAGAGTATGGTAATAAGCTGCAGACCAAGAGAATATCTGAGGAGTGGTGATTTAATCAAAGATAGTGGGATAGATTTCATCACTTACTGCTGCGGACACAGGCAAGTGGCCAGGGCTCTAGAGGACATGTGACAATCAGTGGCCAGGGCTCTAGAGGACAGGTGACATTCACTGATGCTCCAGGGGAGATTTGCAGAGACTTCTTGTCTGAACTCTCTTCTGGCTTGAATCTTAGATTCTACCCATGAATTTATTATGCCATAGATGCCAGACAGGGAATGTAAAGAAGGAAAAGGACCAGGTCTAAGAGTGCCGGGAAATAGGGCAACCTGAGAACACATCCTCCCATTGAGGGAGCAGCCCCCACTGAACGTGAGCTTGTGGTGGCATATGGTTCTTTTCATCTTTTAAGGGGAGCTGGACATCAGAGTGTCTATGTGAAATATGCAGACTTGTAAATAGTAGAGAAAATAAAAAAAGAAACCCTTCTGGTCCACATCTGTCAGACAAATAAATCCTGGGTTCCTGGCTGGAATTACAGAATCACTTCTTCTCGGAAGCCTCTGTGTTAGTTTGCTAGGCCTGCTATGACAAAGTACCACTAGTTGGGTGGCTAGAGGCAACAGATATTCTTTCTCTCACTGTTTTGGGGGCTAGAAGGTTGAAATCAAGGTATCAATAGGGCCATGCTCCTTCTGAATTCTTCCTTACTTCTTTCTAGCTACTGGTGATTTTCTGGGAATCTGGGGGTAGAACTGAAAGCTCCAATCATTGGATCACTTGGGTTGGGTCCACTGGCAACCAGGCCTTATCCTTAGGTGCCTTTCAAAAGTGGCTGTATTAACATAACAGAAGACACCTTTCTCTCTCATTACTTTATACATATGTATCTTGTTATACCACAAATGCCTTGAGAGAGGGAGCTCTGGAAGGCTTCACAGAGGAGTCGTTTATGCTAGAGGAGTGTGGTCATGATAGATAAATAACATTTACTAGTTGGGGAGGGAAGGTGGGGAAGAGAGTATTTGCCAAAGCAAAGCCTCGGAGAAGAGTTTTAAAGGTTGGTAAGAAATTGGGGAGACATTCTCTGTGGAGAACAAGGTGCTGGACAAACAAACCACGGGAGTGTCAGAGAGTGGATTAGCTTGAGAAGTGTGGCTGGCAGTGAGGAGGGTCGGTCTGGGATTGGGGTAAGGGATAAACTAGGAAATCAGGTGGGGCCATGTCATGAAGGGCCTTGAATCCCAGGGTAGGGAGTTTGAGTTAGTGATCCGGCCACTTGGGTGGAATCAATTCGAAGCAAACTTTAGTCCACACATTTAGTGTACCAGTTATAGGACTTTTTTCTCCTATAAATGGAAGTAATTTCTATTTAAAGCTGCTCTTCTACTGTATAGCAGTCATTTATGTGCCAGTGTTGTGGACGAATTCTCCCGCTTCTGTGGATTCTTGTCTAAGGTCTGCAGACATATCTAGGGTTCATAGACATGCTATGTGGAAGCTGTCGAGATCCACCCTTCGTGTTTTGGTTTTTATTGTTTTTTTTTGTTGTTTGTTTGTTTTTGTTTTTGTTTTGTTTTGTTTTGTTTTTTGGCCCCTGGCATGAGTTTATCAGGTAGGTAATTGTTGAATCCTTCCTCTTTCGTACCACAGAACTCTTTGAGTGGATTATCTCTTCACACCACGTCTGTGGCACCACCCAGAAAATGCAGGTTTGACTTTTGGGTAACTCTAGGAGACTATCTCAGTCCTGCCTGCCCACACTCTGGGGTCTTGTAATCTTCTGAGTTTCTATCCAAGAAGCAGAAGTGTGTTTACTCTCTGTTCTCAGATTCTCTAAACTTACATTGGGTTTCTCTAATTTCTTAGTTCCTCTTGGGGAAATAGGGCCAAGGACCCCTTTCCCTGATAGATTAATATTGTCTGACTCATTTGCTTTGTATTGCTTCTCATCTTTCCTCTTGCTTCAATTTGAGTCATCACTTTTGATCACAACATTGGGAGTGAGGAGGAAGTTTTAGAAATCTAATTCAGATATTCTTAATATGGGGTCTGATAGAATTTTAAAGGTCCATGAACTTGGTTGGAGAAAAAAAAATGCATCTTTATTTTTACTCATTTCTAACTGAAATGTATCATTTCCTTCTTTTATAAATGTAAGCAACACATCACATTGGTTTTAACAATACTTGTGGCTTTGTCACACACAGAAATAATAGATAATTTAATATTTTATAGTCATTGCAGATATGACTTTTAATGAGTATATATCCATATGATTGGCTTCTCCTGCATTTGGATCTATTTTGTCAGGAACATTTATTTTTTAAAACTTTAAAATGGCCAAAATTAATGAGTTTCTTAAGGAATCTTAGACAACATCCAGCATGCCTTCTGGTCATCTGATTTTATAGTTTCCACCTGTCATTGGCATTGAGCTATTTTACAGATCTGAAAGTAGAGGAAAACTGAGAGTAATAGAAATAACTGTGGTCCACCCAGGTGAAATCTCTCCCCCAGAGGCACAGCTGAGTCCTGCTCCCTGTCTGACCTGTCCACTTCCACACCTTTCCAGCTACAGACAAGTGTTGCACATGTTAGCACACTCACTTCAGCATTTTTAATCACCCATATATGTTTCTGCTCTTGGAATTCTCTTTGAACAGGTTCATAACACCTTCCTGATTTCCTCATTCATTGAGTTAAATAAAAGCTTTAAAACGTGTTCATTTTATATTTGTATGAGTCATGATTTTACCTTACAAAATTATTTGGCAATATGGCTGGCTTATGCATGTAGCAGCATTGTTCTGAGAAGGTGTTCATAAGCATCAGAGAGATGCCAAAGGAATCAATGGCACAAAAAAAATGGCTCAGAAACACAGCAATCTCCCATCCTTGGGTCCCCTCAGTCGCAGACTTTTGACTCTCAAAAAAGCCTTTTCTCTTCTGCAGTACTTAAACCAAGTGGTCTAGCTGCTGCTTGAGAGAGGGGAAAGGTCACGTTGACAAAAAGAGCAGGGTGGGGATGGAGGGGTCAGAGGCATCCGCTAAGACTTCAAAATCATCTAACAACCAGAAATTCAGCATTACTATTTTTCAGGCGACGGAAAAGGATGGGTCTAGGGTGATGTTAAGAGCTTCGTCTAATGCCTCTCCAGCATCGCAGTCACCATTTTCCACAGGGCATTTGGGATAGGGGCAGGGTGGGGGAGGATGGTCACTTGCCACTCTCTTCAGTGAAGGAAGAGCTAGGAAAAGGCTGGTCACACAGCCAGAGCATCTTTGAGCACGCGCTTGTTTAGGCTGAGCAGGCGTTTGGCTTTTTATTGTAGCTGTCGTTTTTCTCAGCAGGGAAGTGTCAAGCTGGTTCCCTATTGTACACATCAATGTAGCTGTGTTGTTGCTGGTATATATATATATATTTTTTCATCGCACGTCTGGGCCTCCTGGTAATAGACTAAATGCGAGCTGCTGCTTGCCTTCTTCCTTCTGTGGATGTCATCAATGTAATCAGGGAACAGGTGGGTACAGGCGATTAATAGGGCAGGAGGGAGGAGGAGAGAGGATCTACTCAAGGGAGGGGTGGAGAGTTTATTTTACCCTGAAGCTCAGAGGCACAGTCCCCTCCAACAAAGTTGCCACAGCAGTTATCGGTGGGTACAGCCTTTCGCCAGCTTCACAGTCTCATTTCCAGTCCGGGCATGCTTGAGAAGCCATTACCATATTTATAGAGCTACCTGGCCCCATAGCACACGCATGAGAGGGTTAGAAAGACCAATCTATTTTTCCAGCTGTGCTGCTATCTTCTGAAGCAAGGCTGGCGGGGGAGAAGGGAGGGTCGGATCCCAGTCGTAGAAGGACAGAAGAGGATTAGGCTGCAGTGGCTGGCCAGAGAGAAAGTCTGTTCTGGCCTCTTGCTCATCTCCAACTGGTTGGGCTGAACCTGTGTGGCTAGCCTTGGGTCCATGGACCCTGAGAAATGAAGCATGGTGGGTCCCCGGTTGGGTAGAGATTTGCTGGGGAGCTAGGGTCAGTCAGTATCTGCTACCTCTTCACCCTCAGCCTGGTTCCATTATTGAAATGCAAAGCTGCCAGTGGATGGGAGGCATTCTGGAAGCAGCGCTGGGAACTGCATGGAGCGTGAACTTAAGAGTCAGAGAGGTCTTTTTTCTTGTACAAGGTGATCTTATTTCTCTGAGCCTCATTTTGGTCATCTGCATAAAGGGGATAATAGTGGGTTATTGGGAGAGTTTAATTGCAGACCTAGTTGAATGTGTCTTATTCATTCCTCTGCCTTGATCAGGCTATCACAGCGCTATGCTATACAACGTAATAGTGGTCAGAAATGCCTGTATGAATTTATCCACCCCTTACCGCCCCACCCCATTAGCACATGAGCCCTCCCTATGTCACACACTTTAGATCATCACCTGTAGCACATCTGCTTTATTCTTTAAGGCAGTGGGATTTTTTGTGTCTCCTGGCACCCCATGTTGTCATGCCCATCGGGTTATAATAGCAAGGTTGCAATGACAGCAGTTTACCCAGTTAGTTCAGCTAAAAGCCAGCTATACCAGTAGCAACCAGAGAATATGTGTTACCGCATGTTCTCACTGGCTCATGGGGAAGGGATAATAAGCATTTTGAAGCAAATGCTTAGTTTTGCAAGAACTTGAAAACTGAGCCACAGAAGAAACCATGGACTCTCCAGGTGGGGACCACCTTTTAGTAATATTCACAACCTCCCCTTCCTCTTTTCCTTTTATGAGGAGAGTGGATTCCAGATGAGAGCTTTTAATTTGCTAATTAGAAATGTGGGTAAGGAAATAAAATGGAGAAGCTAGGCTGAGGGAGGGCGAAATACATTCTCAAAAGGAAAGGAATGGTGGACCCTGGAGGAAAACACACAGCGAGGGGAAGGCCACTGGAAAGGGTACAGAGGCTGACTGGAAAGGTGGTGGTGCTGATGGTGGTGGGGGTGGGGTGACAACTACTAATAGGGAAGTAACTGGGACTGGGGAGATGATTAAAGGGACTTCAGGAAATTTGCTGTGCAGTATGAAGAGTAACATCTTATCTTTGTCTCCCCATTATCAGTGAGGTGTGTGTGTGTGTGTGTGTGTGTGTGTGAGAATGTGTGTGAACTGCAGTTGGCTTGTAGTTGGGTTCTTAGTACGTACTACTGGATCAGCAGAGCCCTGACCTTTGACAGCTGTTCTGAATGGACTGTGGAAATGTGAAGTCACACTCAGCAGTCACAGGAGCAGGAGCTAGAGAAATATCATTAGAGGGGCCTCTGCTTACAGCTCAGAAAAACTGTATCTCTGCTGTATCACCATATTTTGTTTAACAGAATGTTTAGGCTGGTAAACAGAAGATGTGGACGATGCTACTTCTGCTTCTGGAGCTCCAGCTTAGACACGACTCATCAGCCCTCAGCGGCCAGGCAGGACGTGATATCACACAGGATGTCTATGCTTTGCGAGACCCTCCATTGCTGTGAATATGCCTCTGTCCACTTCTGTAATATATGTATGCAGCTGTAATGCCTTCGTGATCCAAATATATTTTTTCCACAGACTCTTTTGAAATTCTCTCTCCTCCGTGAGGATGTTTCCAATACCAAGTTGTCAACCAGGCCTTTACTTCTCTGAAAAGCTGGAGAGCCGACGGTTGTCAGTATGACTCATTTGAGTCTCATGTGGACTGACACTCGTTTGTGTCCCTCTGTGTCATAGCTTCAGGCTGACTTTCCAGCCTCTTATCTAATGACAACACGGCACACAGGTGATACTATTCCCTTTAAATGATACTTCCCCAGAGGAAGTCTACGTGTCTCTTTGTCTTTACACAGATTTTCTTACTAGTTTATTTGAGATAATGAATTTGTGCTTGAAGAAGACACATTTGTCTAAAATAAACTCACCATTAATTGTGCATGTTTATAAAGGTTTATAGAGGTCATGTGACAGAATCAGTAACAAATAGGCAAAGGCCTTTCACATAGATTCAGTGATTACTCATGGGGCTGTGGCAGTTGCACATGTTGGGTGTCATCATAAATGAGTCTTTTAAAGATCACTCCAAATGGCAATACAGCAAATTCTGGGGAGATGACATTGATGATGTGGTTTTTACATCTCCCTAAATCCTCCATAAAAACACAGCTAAGGTATCAAAACCAAAAACCCACGGACTACATCTATTTAAAAAACAAATAAGCAAGTTATCAAGATTTTCTAAACCTCAGAGTATGAGCAGAGATGGATGACACACTATTACTTTGTGATCGACATCTTTATCAGAACAGGCAAGGGCAGAAACAGAAGGGTACAATGGATTTTCCAATGCCCCTAAAAGCAGGACAAGAGCCACATCTCCCCCAGATAGTCGAGAGGAAGCAGGTAGGAGGATTGGGAGCAGCAGCTTTGCTGGGCTTTTGCCCATCGTTTCCACATGCAGCCATGCAGAAGCCCCAAGTCAGGTCCAAAAGGGCTGGCATCGCGTGAGCTCAGTGAACACACAAAGGATCCAATTAAACTCCATTCTAGGACAAAGTCCCACATAAATGAAAAACTGCTAGAAACAGAGTCTGGATTAATCAGGACAGAGATGATAGGGCAAAAGGATGAGAAGATCAGATACAAGTGGAAGAAAAGCAGGGAGCTCTCGGAAAGTCCAGCTCATGTTATGAAGCAACAAGAATGCTCTAGAAGCTGGAAAATCGGTCCTGACCCACTTATTCCTTGCAAAAGTTCAGAAAAACAAATTTCACAGAAGAATAGGTAAATGGAAAAGCATCAAGTGTGAGCCCCATTTAAACATATTAATAAAGAAAACAGAGGAAGGTGGACAATAATATCTCTATTGGCAATAAAAAAAAAAAACATCATGGGAACATATCTACCAAACAGATAAAAACTAGCCTAAAATGTCAAAATGTACTAAAAGAAATTAAGATATTGATAGGGAAATGAAAGAAAAGCGTGAATCCATAAAAGAAAAACTTAGTAATGAAGTTTAGAACTCAAGAAAGAATTAGAAATAAAAGAAAAAACTCATTTCAGAAATAAAGATTAAACTGAGAAGAACACAAGAGTAAATGTAAACAGCAAAAACAGCAGAAAATACCTTAAAAGGTAAAAGTGAAAAGGAGTAAAATTTTAAACATCAAAACAAATGACAAACAATTAAAACTACAGATCAATATCTCTCATGAATACAGATGCAAAAATTTTAAATAAGATATTAGCAAACCGAATACAGCAACATATTAAAAGATTATACACCACAATCAAGTGGGCTTCATCCCAGGGGCACAAGGATGGTTCAACATATTCAAATTGATTAATGTGATAAACCACATAAACAAATTTAAAAATGAAAATCTCATGATGATATCAATAGATGCAGAAAAAGCCTTCGACAAGATACAGTACCCATTTATGATCAAAACATTTAACAAAATCGGTATAGAAGAGAAGTACCTTAACATAATAAAGGCCATTTATGACAAACCCTCAGCCAACATTATATTTAATGGTGAAAAGCTAAAAACCTTCCCTCTAAAATCAGGAACAAGGCAAGGCTGTTCACTGTCACCACTGTTATTCAGTATAACATTGGAGGTCTTAGCGAGTACAATCAGGCAAAAGAAAGATATAAAAAGCATCCAAATAGGAAACAAAGAAGTCAAACTCACTGTTTGCGGATGACATGATTCTCTATATAGTAAACCCTAAAGACTCCACAAGAACACTACTAGAAACAATAAACAAATATAATAAAGTCTCTGGAGAGAAAATCAACATTCAAAAATCCATAGTGTTTCTATACTCTAATAATGAAGTGTCAGAAAAAGAAGTGGCAAAAAATTTTTTTTTGGTAATTGCAACAAACACAATAAAATACCTAGGAATAAATTTAATGAAACATGTGAAGAACCTATATAATTAAAACTACGAGACCCTAGTAAAAGAAATTGAAGAAGATACAAAGAAATGGAAAGATATTCCCATTGATTGGAAGACTCAACATAGTTAAAATGACCATATTACTTAAAGCATTATACAGATTTAATGCAATCCTCATCAAAATCTCATCAGCATTTTTTTTTAAAGAAATAGAACAAAAAAATCATCAGATTTGCATGGAAGCACAAAAGACCCTGAATTGCCAAAGCCATACTGAATAAAAAGAACAAGGCTGGAGGCATCACTCTGCCCAACTTCAAATTATACTACAAAGTGACAGTAATAAAAACAGCATGGTATTGGCAGCAAAACAGACACACTGTCCAGTGGAACAGAGAGTCCAAAAGTAAACTCATATTTATATGGGCAAGTAATTTTTGACAAAAAAGCCAAAAACATACAGTGGAGAAAGAAAAGCCTCTTCAATAAATGATGCTGGGAAAACTGTAAAGCCACCTGCAAAAGAATGAAGCTAGACTGTTGTCTATCACCACACACCAAAATGAACTCAAAATGAATTAAAGACCTGAATATAAGACGAATCAATAAAATGCATAGAAGAAAACATAGGAACTAAACTCAAGGACTTTCGACTTAAAGAGGATTTTATGAATTTGACCTTAAAGGCTAGGGAAGTAAAAGCAAAAATAAATGAATGGGACCACATCAAACTAAAAAGCTTTTGCTCAGCAAAAGAAATTGTCAACAGGGTAAGGAGACAACCAGAATGGGAAAATATATTTGCAAGCAACGCCTCTGATAAGGACCTAATATTCAAAATACACAAAGAACTCATACAACTCAATAACAACAAAAAAACAAATGCTCCAGTCAAAAAAAGGGTAGAGGACCTGAACAGACACTTTTCCCAGAGGACATACAAATGACCAACAATTATATGAAAAGATGTTCAACATCGCTAGCTATTAGGGAAATGCAAATCAAAACCACAATGAGATACCATCTCACACCTGTTAGAATAGCTATAATCAATAGAACAACTAATAACAAATGTTGGAGAGAATATGAGAAAAAGGAACCCTCCTACACTGCTGGTGGGACCACAAATTGGTATAGCCACTATGGAAAACAGTATAGAGGTTCCTCAAAAACTAAGAATTGATCTACCATATGATCCAGCAATCCCTCTACTGGAGATTTACCCCAAAGACTAGAAAACCCATATCCGAGAACATATTTGCACACCGATGTTCATAGCAGCATTGTGGCCATGGAAACAACCAAAGTGTCCTACAATAGATGATTGGCTAAAGAAGCTGTGATACATATATGCAATGGAATATTACTCAGCCATAAGAAGAGATGAAATACTGCCATTTGGGACAACCTGGATGTACATTGAGATAATCGTGCTAAGCAAAATAAGCTGACTGAAAACATTGAAAATCACATGATAATGTTTATATGTGGGATATAAACCTAAAAGCAACAAATGAACAGGACAAACAAAGACTCAGGGACATGGACAGTGGACTAGTGGTTACCAGTGGTTACTAGGGGGTGGGGGAGGAGGGAAGAGGTAGACAAGGTAAAGGGAGTCAAATATAGGGGGTTGGGGGAGGGTAAGGTGGTTGAATGGGATCAAATATATGGTAGCTGAAGGAAACTGGACTCTGGATGGTAATCACACAATAGAATATATAAATGTCAAATTATATACACCTCCAAATTATATAATTGTATTAACCAATGTTACCCCAATAAACTTAAAAAAAAAGAAAAAAAAAATATATATATATATATATATATATATATATATTGGCTAAGTGGAAAACCAGAGGAGAGAAGGAGCAATTAGGGGATCGTTTTATAAACTACATAAGTACCTAACCAATGTACTGTATACTTGAAACTAATAAAAAAGATGACTGTGAATTTTTAAAAAATGACAGAAGAAAAAGATTAGAGAGAAAGTGACAAATAGGAGATAGATAAAGAACAACATATATGTCATAAGAATTCACAAAGAAGAAAACCAAAGAAATAATAAAAAGAAAAGTTTAAAACAACTGTCTCGGAATTTAAAAAAAAAGTTTTTGAAACCACACACTGAAAAGGAACATCATATACCCAAGAAAAATGACCCAGAATGACCAGTACTGAGGCATTAAGAAAAAAAAAACAAACAAACAAACTTTGAGCTCTTAGGCAAAAGGACTGTCATTTAAAAAGGAAAAGAAACTCTGATGGGCGTGAGACTTCTTGACAGCAACACTGTGTCAGGAGAAAATGGAGTGACACATTTAAGATACTCAAGGAAAGAAAATTGAGCCGTATATTATAAATCTGGCCAGATTTACTTTCAGGTATAAAGACTGCAGATAAAGATAGCAGATAAACTACTAAAAAACAAGCAAGAATTCAGGAAGTATTGTTCCCAAGACCCTTTACTAAGTAAACTAACAGAGAATTAAAATGACTGGAGATTCATTAACATAAGGCCTGATGGTGAACATTAAATATATAGCTACCTGTAGAACTAAGTAACTGATAGTTATAAGGGAGAAATATAGGCCGTAATAACTATATATGCTCTGAAATTGTAGGAACAGTGCATCTACTTTAAGAAAGGGGGAGAGCACATGAAAAGGAGATTAAGCTTATAGTTTTTTATAGCTATTACCTGGGAATAAAAGAATATTGTTTCAAATCAATTCCTGTGTAGAAGGTGGTGAAGAAGAAATTGCCAGCAAATTTCATTATTATTCATAGTAGTAAACCCGTAGTCAATTGCAAAAGAGAATACCAGAAGTCTTATAAAAAGTATTATTTGAACAAACTTACAGATTTTCTTAAGTACTTCATCCCTGCCAAAAAGCTTAGAAAGTTATAAATAGATATAATAGACCAAACTATGAAAGATCATTTGTGAAAAGATAGAATACTTATAAGTATAACATAAAACAATATGACAGAGCAGAGGGCAAATATAACTGTTAAATGTCATGAGCTTAATTTACCTATTTAAAAAATTTAGATTTACTAACAGAACGGATTCTATACTCCACCATAAATAAGAGATGTAGACCCTGAAACTATGATATATAGACAGATTAAAATAAAATAAAAAGAAGATATACCAGGAAAATGAAAATAAAGATAAATCAGAGGACATTTTTATTACTCCTCAAAGAAACTCACACCCATTAGTAGCCAACTCCCATTTCTCTCAAATCCCTTGGCTTAAGCAACTACTAATCTACTTTTGGTCTCTATAATTTCATCCTACACATGTCATGTCAAAGGAATAAATACAATAGATGCTCTTTTGTGACTTTTTTCACTTAGCATAATGCTTTCAGGATTCATCTATGTTATTATCATGTATCACTTTTGGTCCATTTGATATCCAAGTAATATTTCATTACTTGGTGGTTACACAACTTTGTGAATACACTAAAAATCACTTAATTCTACACTTCAAATGGTTAAGTTTTTTGGTATATGAATTATATACCAAAAAGCTGTTAAAGAGAATATAATTACATAAAATAAAGTTTATGATCTTTATATCAGAAAAGGTAGAATTTAGATAGGATGACCAACTTGTCCAGTTTGCCTGGGACTTTTCTGGTTTTAGCACTGAAAGTCTCACATCTTGGGAAATCCCTGGGCAAACTGGGATGTTGTTCACTCTAAATTTATACTGATGCTATTTAAAAGAAACACAGACATTTATAATGTTAAAATCTGTAAAGCGCAATACAGATAGAGATGTTATTAATATTTATGCATCCAAAAATAGCAAAATCATGAAAAAACTTTGGAGATACAAGAAAGAATCTAATATACCTAACTCAATCTAAGACACATGAAGTGGACAAATTTGATAAAATTAGAGGACCTAAAAAACACAATCGATAAAATAGGTCTCTGAATCTTAATAATTCAGAATACAAATTATTTTCAAGTGTGCATAAAATATTCAGGAAATTATCCATATTTTAGGAAGCACACATACCATTATGCCCCTCGATAAATTTCAAATATTAGAAATAAATATTTATGATGATATTCAGGAAAAGTAGAAACTATATAAAAAGTTTTAAAAAGTTTTCTCCACCAACAATTATTTTTAAATGGTTACCAAAAAGAACTTGGAGATAGTAAAACAAAATTATAAAATTATTTGGAAATAATATTTAAAATATGGCATGCAAGAACTGTGGGGTAAAATTAAAGCATTTGTCAGAGAAAAAAAACATAGCATAAAATATAAATATCAATAAAATTAGAAAGATAAAAATAATATGAAGAAAATACCCAAGTCAAAAAAGTTAGAAAAACAAGAACAAAGTAAACTAAATGAAAACAGTAGGAATTAATAAAAATGAAAGTAGTATTTAATGAAATAAAAACTTTAATAAGTAAATCCCAAGGTTAGTACTTTGAAAAAAAAAGTCAATAAAATAAGCCACTATCAAACCTAATAAAGAAATTGATGGGACAAATTGTAGATATATAAAATTGGAAATAATAAGGAAGAAATCACTATTAAGGGAAAGAAAATCCTAAGAGACCAGTGTGCATGATTCTATGGAATAAATTTGAAAATTAGATGAAATTGATATTTTTAAAAGAAAACTGCAACTTAACTAAAATTCAGAAAGTCCAAGCAGACCATTTGTCTTAGAAAACTTAATCAGTTACAAAGTTTCTTATACAATACCACTAGGACAGTTGGTTTTACATTTGAATTCTACCAAATCTTTAAAATTACATTATGTCAAAGCTACTTAAATTATTGCAAAATATAAAAACCTAAGGGACTCCTCCAAATTCATTTGATAAGGGGAGTATAATGCTTGTTTCAAAATCTAGCAAAGATTGCACCAAAAAATAGAAGTACAAACTAATATTACTTATTACAATCAAGGCAAAAATATTAACATCAACATATTAAAGACATTATCACCACCAAGTGGGTATTGCTCTAAGAATGCAAGAGTGGCTCAGTATTAAGAAATAGATTAATATTATCCACCACGTCAATAGAACTAAAGAGAAAAAATGTCATATGACAGGTCTGTAGATGGATGAGTCATTTAACACAATCTGACACCTTACACTTATTGAATATACTCAGTGAAATAGGAAATATTAGTCTGTGCCAATATTTTCATTTATTATCCAAATTATTCCTAATGACCACCTTACAAGGTAGGTAATATTCCTATTTTACTTATAAGAATACTGAGTCTTTCAGAGGCAAAATAAATTGTCCAAAGATATAAGATTAGTGGTTGAAGAAGCTGGTATTTGAATTTATGATCGTTTGACTCCAGTTTCTATTAGCATCTATACCTACATTAAACTCTCTTCAGAGTTTTCCTTGACCACCACCATAGATCTCATATTTCACTTCTTTTTCCTCCCTCCTTCCATTCTTTTTTCCATCTTTCCTTTCTTCCCTCCCCATCTTATTGTCTCTCATTCCTCAGAAGTCCTCTAGGAAGTTATTTGTACTCCTCAAGTGGACTGCATCCAGAGTTCCATTCATTCTGTCTCATGAGACATAAGACATCTCACTTTGTGGTCCAGTTATTTCTGAGTCCTCTATTCCCTACCAGGCTGTGAGCTCTTTGAAAGAAAGCCTCATACCACATACACCCCTTCTGCAAAGTGTTTTTTGTGTTGCTCAATTCATAGGAGTGTTTCTGCATAACTTGCTGACTATTTTTGGAGTCAAGTGCTGGAATGTGCAAATTGACTCCATGAATTTACAATTAGCATTGATACTTATATGCATAGCAATATGACCATTGTACCCACATGCTTTGATTATATTTCTGTAACCCCAGATATTCCCTTGAAGACTCCTTGCCTCTTGCAATTAAGGGGAATTCTGTGGCTTGAATAAGGCTGAAGTCTTCTTCCAGATTTCTGTTAATTCAAGGCAGGAGTAAGTGAGGTGTGGCATAGAGAAGGGTGTTTACCTTTGTCTCCATTTCACTACCTCTTAGAAATGCTGTGAATTTTGCTTCTGTCTCACATTACAAGGCAAGACACAGCCAGATAAAATTTGTTGGTAGGGATGTGCAATAGAAAATGCTTTGGCAGTTTCTCTAAAAGTTGAACACAGAATTGCTATGTGACCTAGCAACTGCATTCCTCAGTACATATCCAACATGAAATCCTCAGTACAATGAGAAATAAAAACATGTATCCACACAGCAACTTACTTGCACATGAGTGTTTATAGCAACATTATCATAATAGCCAAAAGGAGAAATCACTCAAATTCCCAGCAACTGAATAAGCAAAAGGTGGTATATCCATACAGTGGAATATTATTCAGCTATATAAAGCAAAGTACTGATACATGCTACAATGTGAATGAACCTTGAAAAGATTAAGCTGAGTAAGAGAAACCAGACACAAAAGCTTACCTACTATGTGATTTCTTTTATATGATACATTCATAATAGGCAAATCTATAGAGACAGAAAGTGGATTAGAAGTTACCAGGAGATGGGGAAAGGGAAATGAAGAGTGATTACTTAGTGGGTAATGTGGTGTTCTGTGGGATAATGAAAAGTTTTTGAAGTAAAAGAGAGCTGCTTGTTTCACAACATTGTGAACTCTTTAAATACCACCAAAATGTATACTTTCAAATGATTAGTTGTATAACATGTAAATTTCACCTCAATAAAAATAAATATACAAATCAAAAGAAAAAATAGCCAGTGGCCAGTGGTGTAAGTTGTAATACTTGGGGATCAGTAGGGAAAAAAATTTAAACCCTAAGTATCTTTTCCTGGATACCCTTGAAAGGTGAGCCTAAGATGTCAGCTTGCTTACAGGTAATTATCCCAAGGAACAGTAGTGAGGGGAGTAGTTAGGGGAGAAGGTATAACTGATAACAGATGCATCATTGAGTTGTCTATTGCTCCAGTAGCCTGGTGATCCAATTCACTAGGAACTTTTAAGAACTTATAATGCGACTCTCAGAACTGTCAGGACAACAAAGGAGGTGTTTATCCATCCAGCGGTCAAAGGTGGCCCCTCAATCACTAATTCACCTGCACTTCAGAGTGGCAAATATTTGAGCTCCCATAAGGTTCCTAAGATTGTCCCATTTCTCAGTGACAAAGAAGCAAAATGAGCAGCATGTCACCCAGATTCAGATAATGTTGCACCTGAATTCAGCTGGTGGGAGCCAGGTTAGGATTGGTCTCTGTGGCTGACACTGGAGGAGGAGATGTGGCCAAAAGGATTTCACACAAAAGTGACATTCAGTCAGGTATTCAGCCAGATATCTTGGATCAGGAAGAAACTAACCAAGCTGTTACCTCCACATTCCACCTTTCAGAGTGTTTTGATTAAAATCCGCTATATATGAATATTTAAGTAAAATCTTTTTTGAGGCTCCTTCCCTCTTAAAATTAGAGGAACTCCTTAAATGCCACCATTGAGATCACTGGCTTTAATGGCCTGGCTTGACCTGAGAGTCAGATGGCCAGAGGCTGTCATTTCCCTTTGTCCAGATCTAATGGTCATCTCTTCTTATTGTAAGAAGTTTCACTAAAAACATCCATTACATTCAAATGTGTTCCCTTATATTTGTATTTTTGTACTTTTATCAGTTTTAAAGCTCATTCACACTCTTAATAAATATTTATTTATCGCTCGCTGGGGTACGGACACTGAGAAAGGCAGTTGTGAAGACAGAGACAGGGCGGATACACTTTTCCTTTGGGGGACCATGCAATCCTGAAGGGAATTTAGAATTAAGCATGCCATTCCAGGAGTTGTATGTAAAGGCAGACGTTACGAGTCATGGGGACACCTCAGTGGGGCTCAGGAAATCTGGGGAGCCTCTTCCAACGACGTGATGTCTTAGACACATTTTGAAGGATAAAGTGGGGCTGAGCAGGTGAAGAAGAGCTGGAAGGGTGTACAGGCTTCAGAGTCTCTACCAGGTAAGCAAGACAAGTGTTATCATTACGATTTTGTAAATGAGGAAACTGAGGCTCAAAGAGGGGTCGTGAGCTGCTCAAGACCACGTTAACTAAAGTGGCACAGATTAAGGGAAAACTCAGAGGATTTTTGCTCTGTGAGAGCCTTCCAAGCAAACAGTTCTCTCCAAAATGATATAACACCTAATTGCGCTTGCATTAGATTTAAAACATCTCCTGCCGAATTCAGCTGGGGGCCTGATTATGATATCAACGGCGGGACAGCTGGGTACAGCACACCATCTGGGGCTAAATCTGGTGGGCGAGCCTATCAAGGTTTTGATTGAAATCCCTTTCCTTTGCATTAGTTTCCGCTCTCTCTATCCACCGGAAATTCAAGCCATTAGTAAAACCCAATTTAATCTTCAGAAACTGAAATATTCCCACATTGACCTCCAGGAGGCCACAGCTTCCCAGAAAACATCCTGTCTGTGATCTTCTATGTCAGCACATTTACTTCCCTTTAATGGCCGTCCGTTCAAGAAAGGCCTCCTTATTGGAGAGTTAGTTCCTGGGTGAGAGAAACTGATGGCGAGAGTGCCCACAAAGGATGAAAAAGGCTCATAGTTCAAATGTAATGGTACAGGAGTCATGTTCAGGTGTCTTTTTTAGAAAAATTATAGCTGCGTGGAAGAAAGAGGGGGCTCGTTCGGTGGGTCTCGGAGGCAGAATGAGGCCAGTGATGGGAGTTGTGGAGAAGTTAATTTCGGCTCAGTGCATTGGGGAGCGGTTGGAGCTGTTGGGTGCTGTCCCTGGCCACTGCCCTGTGGGGCGCAGGCACAGGGAGCTCTCCACCCCACCCGAACCGCAGGAGCAAGTGGGTTGTAGGCTTCCCAAGACGTGAGAAGGGAAGTTCTATACCAAATAGAAAGTGAAACTGGAAATCTTTCAAGAAAATGTTGAACCTGGGATTTAACTTATTTGTGGAGTGAGTGGTCAAAAGACGAAGATGCTGATACATTCTCCATCATTCTGTTCTCTCTCCAAAGCTCCCGTAACCTTCACATAGAGTGGCCTGGGAACCTTCCTCCCGTGTTTCATAAATGTCTGTGTTTCTGGAAATTACTGCAGATTCCAGACGTTTCCCTCCTGTGTTGTAAAATGTGTATATCCTATGTCACATCACCTAAAAATCTTAAAAGGTACCCCTATATGACAAAGAATGATCTCACAGTTTAAACAAATGATAGCATTTGCCCTCCGAGGTACTGTATGTTAACAGAGATCGTTAATACCTTTCCCCAAAGAGAGAAGCACAGAATTATAGAAATCCAGCAGCTCGATGCTCTCAGGAATTAGGTGGAAAAAAATATTAAGTGAATAATTGTAGGGAGTAGATATTGGGAATCAGGATACCTGGGCTTCATTCAGCTCTAGATCTCCCCCTTAGAAACTGTGAGATCATGGAGAAGAAGATCAGGTTCTTCAGAGAAAGAGAAAAAGACAAGAGCAGCAGCGAGAGCGATGCATGATGGGAATGAGAGCTTCCTTCAGCCTGAGCGGATGAGAGGCAGTGTCATGGAGACTTGATGGGAATCAGTCTTGAGAGGTGGGTTAGGGTCAGACTGTGAAAAATATTGAATGCCTTATAAAGGAACTGGACCTTGGTCTGGTATAAAACGTGTTTTCACATTTTATTTTCTAGCAGAGGAGCTGCATGATCAAAGCACAAGTTGACAAAAAGAAAGAAAAAGGACACATATAATGTGAAGGATGGACTTTCTTTGGCAAGCACTGGAATCTGAGGAAACAATCAAGAGGTCCCAGCCCAGGTGAAGGGTGATGAGGACCCAACCTGGGACAGGAACCATGTAGGAGACAATGTCAGTACACGTGGGAGTGACAGTCCATGGAACTTGGAGTGATTGCCCAGGGCAGGAAAGAACCAGGTGATAGTTAAATGCCACTCTGGGATGGTCAGTCTAGATTATTAAGAGCATTTTAGGGAGAAAGTAGAGTATACTTGCTAAAAGCACAGAGTTGGCATCAAACCCATCTTTATTTAACTCCTGGCACTGCCATTTAATAAACATATGAAATCAGCTGTGTCTCCTTTCAGTTTCAGTGTCCTCATAGGATTTCTTTGAGGAGTCAATAAGAAAGTTCATTTAAAAAAAATGTAAAGTAATCAATACATAAGGCAGTGATCAATAAACATCACATATAATGATTAATTATTGTTTAATATAGAGAGGATACAAAGTCAAATGAGTTTGAAGGTGACATTTTTCAGACATGAAATCTGCTTAAGCAAAATTAGAACAGTGTTTCACTTGCTCCCACAGGATGACAAGACCAAGGATTTAACTGTCACAAGGTGTTTCCATCTTTGTTGTTACTTTTCTCTTTGTGTAGGCCTTTTTTTCTTGCAGACCTTTGCCTCCATCATGAGAAGCAGAGTTGTAAGTGGTCTGTAGCCAGGCATCTCAGCTTTACCAACAAGGCCAGACTGGTTCCCTGAAGCACCATTTAAGATCTTCTAGGAAAAATTTCTGATTGGCCTCCTTTGGCCAAGTACTTACTCCCGGGACAATCAACGAGAGCCAGGGTCTGGGTACTGGGCTCGAACCCCCATTCTTACTACATGGTTAGAGGGGGAAAAGAAGCATTACAAACATAATGAGTCTGTTTGGAGACCTGTTGATTCTTCTGAGCTTGCTTTTTAACTTTGGGGAAGAGCTTTACTCATGCCATGGTTGGCATGCTTCCTCTGTCTGTGCTTTCTTTGCTGGGCCCAGGAACTGGGAAAGATGGAGTCCTGTCCCTTTTACTCTACCTCGCCTCCCCACAGTGCACCCAGTATAGGCTCAGTTGGCCAGGTAACATTCCAGGTACTACAGTATTGAGGGGATGTGCTGGTTAAGGCATGACATCTTTGCCTGGACCAGTCACCCTACCACCACTTGAGATTCTAGGCAGGGCTGTGAATGAACACGTTTCAAATGCTATCAATATTTTATGAATTTTTATCCAGTTTAATGGGGAACTGTAAAAGCATTTAACCATATTCCATGCCATCTCTCAGGCACTGCATTATTTTGACAGACTGTTTTATTGGAACCAACCACCAGGGTGGTTGGGATGGCTTTATTCTCCAACCCCCTCATCTGTCCGCATGCATGTATGTAAATCTGCATGTCTACCAACCTATCTCCAATCTTTATGTGTGTATTTATCACATAAAAACCAATAACAGGACAGTTTTGGTAATAATGCATGTGTACACACACCCACACATGTGCACACATTCACACACGTACTAGTGCACGAAGAAAGGCTTCATCTTGTGGCCTTTCTTGATTGCACTTGAGTTTTAAAAGGACTTTTGGTTGTATGGATTCCCCTGGGTTCTCTTCTGAAGTATTCACTCCCTTGTTTTCCAGGAAAATAATCTTGGGAAAGCATTTTAGTTGAAATTTGAATAGCTGAAATTAATGGTTAAATATCTAGGCATCCAAGAGGAACGTTGGTTTCATAGCTCAACTCCAACATTGACCTTATGATAGTGGGCAAACCACTTAGCCTTGCAGAGCCCTCTTTGTAAAAAGGATATTTCAGTAGCTACCTATTTGGGAGTGGCAAGGCTCAAGTGAGGGAGTATGGAAAGTTTGCAGCCCAGCACCTGCACAGCAAGGGATGATGACAAGAACTTGATTCCTGAAACTGAAGGGCTCAGAGGCTTTTCTCTTTTTACTGCCTGAGTATCAAGAACTTCTGGGCTAGAACATGCATTTATTCTTAAGACAGTGTGTGTCCGTGCTGTATGCCTGAGTGTGGCTCCTGCCCATCATGTTTTATTCCCTACCAAAAAAACCCCACTCCACATCTGAGCTGGGCGGGCTCCCAGGACGTAACCCTGTCCTCATGTATCCTGAGAAGCCTCTCTCAATCCCCCTAGACTGGGTCAGGGACCTTTCTCTGAGCTTCCCCATCACCACCCAGTCTCTCCATATTGCAGCATTTATTGCACTCTGTTATAATTGCCTTTCCCCTCTGGATTCTAAGCTCTTTGAGGTCAAAATTCAGGTATTATTTCTTAGCAAAAGTAACAAAACCCTTGGAATCTGAGCTCTGCCAACCTTATCTCTCAGAAAGCTTCTAACCAACCCCATCTTCTCTGTCCACTGAGTCCAGCCACCATTTTATTCAGCACCCACTCTGTGCCAAGAGGGTTCTAAACATGGTATACACAGTAACTCTTCTAGTCCTCACATCATCTATGTGATGTAAAGACTATTACGATTCCCATTGTACAAACGAGGACACTGAAGCTTGGAGAGATAAGACACTTGTATAGGGTCCCCGGCAGTAAGGAGCAGAGCCAAGGCTGGCACTCTGGGGGTCTCAATCTGGAGCCTGAAGTCACCACTATGCTCCACTCCTTGTTTTGACTCTGTTCTATCTCATTGTTTAAACAAAACCGACCTCTGCACGACCTCTTGTCCGTGTCACATTCAGCTTCAACTCGTTGCCTTTGCCCATGCTCCCCCTTCTCTCCTTCATGATCCAGAACCAGAACACCTTCTCAGCACCTTGTCTATGTTTGCCCTATCATGGCACCTGCCTTTCTGCCCATTAGACTGAGGATTCTTGGGGCAGGGGCTGTGCCCTGTTCATGTTGAATCCTGGTATCAAATCTAGTTTCTGGCCCTTAATGGAAAATGAGTACCTATTTGTGAAGCTCTTTTGACATTCCTGGAATCTGTGAAGGCTTTTCCAATATCGTTATCTTTTTAACTGTGACTTCCACACAAATTGTCTATGTAAATCTCTGTCTTTGATAACATGGTTATCTGCACACATAACTAACTAAGATGCCAGATTGGATGAAAAAAAGTGCTAGATGAAGGTACAGTAATGTATATCTGTCTGAACTGCAGGCAGGTGAGTCCAAGGGTATCAAAGCTGCGTTGGTGTGTCTACAGCATGTTCAGGGAAGGCTTTGGTGTCTCGTTGCTCATCTCTCTGGGACTCTTTGAAGAGGACACAGTGCTCATGAGGGAAATAGAGAAATGGGTGAACAAAGTATAGACTTCGTGCTTAAACATCTGGGCCCATGTGGCTCTGTGAACATGCCAAGCATCTTTGATAAGAGGTTCTGGTATGCAAGATTGATGGTCATAATGTTAAGTGTTTCTTTACAACTGAATCTAAATGGTAGGGTCTGCAAAACAGACTTTGTGTCCACTTATCCAAAAAAGGCTCTTGGATAAGTTCTACCTGCTACTTCACCCAGAAGTGTGGGGATTCATATTGGAGAGTTAGCAGAAGCTCAGATAGTCTTCATCTTTTAGCATCTTTTCAGAAGGAGGGGGTTGTGGGGAGGAGGGCATAACCTTTGCAGGCTAAAGTACTGAACATGGAGCAGAAAAGTTCTTCTACTTAGAGTATTCAACTGACAGTGTATAGGAGTGGAGGATGTTAGAGCAGGGAGTCTGAGACAGAGTTCTGAGAGTGGCAAGGGTGTATTTACAAGGGAAATCAAGCTAAGACATTAAGTGGCAGGGTCAGAAGACACATAGACTTGGAATAAAGTGGTGGCAGATGAGTAATGAAAAGTGGAAGGTTCTAGGTGTTTACTGTAATCAGAGGCAGACCTCGCTTTGTCAGCCTCTGGTCAGTAGGTGAAGGTCATTGACAAGCATAGGGCTCACAGGGGTACACCAGGAAAGTCATGATCTTCTAAGTTAGTGGTCAAGGGGGACCTTGGCTGGAGCAAATCTGCTTCTCGTTGACTCCTGTTCTCATCTATCTCAGTGGGCCTGGTGCTGCCATCGGGTAGCTCCCTTCCCTTCCCCAGCTCCCTAAGCTTCTCCATCCTTAGCACAAGAGCGAAGATCATTTCTGACAAATAAATGAAACCAGCTGCCAAGTCCCATCAGGTGCCTGTGACTCTCCCCTCCCCACTTCCAGAAAAACCTTTCTCCTGAGCAGACAGAAAACATTTCAGCCTCATAACAGCCCCCTGCCACTCTGACACCCTGTGTGTCACTACTGACATGATAACCGAGCACGTGGGACTGTTTGGTGTTGGTGGCTTTGCAGTGGAACCCCAAGGCTGGGATGAGGGAGGCAGGTCAGCTGTGGCAGATCCGGGATGCTGGGTCTTTTCTTCTTCTGTTCATCACCTGCTGGTAGGTGGATGTGGCAGCAACACACCTTCTTAGTCTAGGAGAACCCTAGTCCAGTGTTCAAGGAATCTCGAGCTACAGAACTCTGCCTCCAGATCTGATGGTTATTGGTAAGACCTAGCTCAACTCAATTCAGCACATATGTACTGAGCTCCTGCTTTGTGTCATGCAAAGGTGTTAGATGCTGATGGACTACAAAAATAAAGAAGTAGAAAATGGAGAAGAAAAAAATTATAATGGCATATCCCATTGAAGTCATGCAATGTGCCAGGTTCTCTGCTTCCTTTATAGGTAAACTTACATTGAGTCTTCTCAGTATTACAGATGAAGAAACTCAAGCTCAGAGAGAGGGAATAACTTGCTAAGCTCACATGGATAAGAGTAATGGATCTAGAACTCTGATTTAAGTTTCTTTGGTTCCAAATCTATCTTTTACTGTTCACATTTATGTTCTAGCTTCTCTAATGAATCCTGTGTAACAGGCTAGAAAGTTATATATGTATCTGCAGCTCAGGGTGATATAATGCCTATCCTAAAGCAAAGTCTCCTCATATCCAAAAGGAGGAAGCATGCCATGTATCTTTCAGGGGTTCGAAGGTAAGACAGAATTGGGTTTGACTCCTCCTCCATTTGCTAATAACTATGTGACACATTAACCGCTCTGGACCTCAGCATCCCTCTCTATAACTTGGAATAGTAATATCTGTGTTGTGGAATTATGGTAAAGGTCGAATAAGAAAATGTATGTAAACTCTACACAGTTAACAAATGTTGAATCTTCATACAAAGACTTTTGACAAAATCTCATTTGATCCTAATAACAACTTTGAGCAAGATACACATATTATTATCATTATTCTCTTTATAAGTGAGAAAAATGAGGCTTGGGTAATTTGTCTAATTAAGTTAATAAATAGCAGTGTGGGACTAAATTCAGTCAGTCTGACCTCAAAATCTACCTGTAGGCAGACAAGTCAGGTGTTTTCAGATCTGTCTGAAGATCACCAAAGACTATAGAATACACTCTTTGATCACACCAGGCTGCCTTTTTTGATGGGAGAGACTGTTGGGGAGCCTTTAGCATCCTGTTGACTCTGTAAGAACATTTTATTATACAGAGGATGTGGTTTGGAAATTTCCTGATATTCTCTTTTGGATGATTGACATGAGTGTGTGTGTTTGTGTGTGTGTGTGTGTGTGTATGTGTGTGTGTCTCAATTGCATATATAGCAAATGAAAACAGAGCTTTCTTTTTTGGTGTCCATGGATATTTCCACAGCTAGAGCCTCAGAGTAGAGTGGGCGCAATTACCAAAGACGTTTTTCTGAAAGAGGTAGATTAATACCAATTAACAGGTCAAAGTAGGAGTTGAGACCTTAGCCTGTTCACAGAACGAGTTGTGATTTCGTGTCATCTGACACATGCAAAATTACACACACCAGGAAGCATCTACCAGTGCTCACATCACAATAAATGCGTGCTTAATTACAAGTCACCATGCATATATGCTTAATTACACATCCTGCTACCTGCACGATTAATTACATGTCGTGTTACATGCACACAATCAGAAGAGGTGACATTTGATGACATTAAAAGAGCTCTAGGAGAACATAAAGAGCCATTTTAAAACAGTTGCATAATGTGTATGCTTTTTTTCCCCTCTCCACAGAAGGCATCAGACATTAATTTCTACTCAATCAATCAAGAAGCACTTATTGAACAAGTCCTGTCAATTTAACCTTTCTAGTGTCTCATGCATCTATCCTTTCCTTTCATGATCACTAATATCATCATCTCTCACCTGACAGTCGAAGGTAATGGGAAGGACACTGCATTAAAATCTTCTCTCTCCCTAATCCTTAGCCAGCACCCTGGGCCAGGTCACCACCATCTCATACCTGCATCATTGCAGAGGCCCCTGACAAGTTCCCTAGTTCTTCCTGGGGCTCAAATTCTCCACAAATAAGCAGGAATTTTTTTGGAAATTCTGTTCTGATCATCCCCACCCTACCCCACCCACCTTAAAACCCCTCAACGACTTTGCATTTATCTGAAACAAAGCTACGCATTCTGAGCACGAACTCTAGGGTTCTGCCCACCTCTGCAGCCTCTTGTCATTCTCGACCTCTCTCTCTGAGGTCCAGCGACAATGTTCTCTTTCCTTTCCTCCAACAGAACGTTATTTGTCCCAACTCTAGATCGTTTCACATATATTGATTCTTCTGCCCCCAAAAGTTCTTCTTCCTATTTATCTAATTAAATCCCACCAAACCCCAGACCAGGTTAAGTCCCAGCATTAAACTTTGTACTTGTCTTTCATGAGAAATGATCACAATACACTCACTAGGGTAGCCTGTGTCTATATTTCTGTTAATGGTAGTCTCGGTCATTGTGAGTGCCACAAAGATGGTGACTGAGGACATTTCATTTTCCATTATGTGCTTAGCAACCAGCATAGTGCCTGGCACCCAGTAACCTTTTAAAAAAAGGTTATCAGATTTAATAAATAAAAACACAGAATGCTCAGTTAAATTTGAATTTCAGGTAAACCACAATTTTTTTTTTAAAAAACTAACATTTGAGACATACTTGTACTAAAAATTATTCATACTTACCTGAAATTCGGATTAAACTGGGTATCCTATATTTTATCTGGCAACTTTACTTCTAAGCACTTAATATTTGATGATTGAATGAATAAATGGATGGACACATAAATTAATGATTAAATGAGGATTCAGAAGACCTTGGTTCTGCTTCAGCTCGAGCATCTGGTCTCCCCGCCCCAGTTACTTCATTGTTCCTCACACGTACAGGGAGGGACATTGAGATGGAACTCAGAGTCATATACCCTCACATGAAATGACGGGAAGTTAAGGCAAAGGCCGAATCATGATCCCTCTCGGCCACAGTGCTCTCTGGGTCAGCTCTTTGTTTCTAATATTATCTCACTGGTTGAATGATCTCATTTTCTTCCTCCAAATCTTAACTCTCTTTCATGGTCCCTCAAACTTAAAATATTCCCTTTTTGCATGTTCCTCGAAGTCTTTCATAACCTGACACTGTCACATTTGAGATCTAACAGGCAGGGCTAGGACTGATGTTTAATATTAATGTCTAAGAAAATAAAAATCAATTCCAAAAAATCCATAATGAACAAAATATCAAATTTAAATAAAAACTGAATCAGTATTACCGATTTTCTCCTTTTGCCTCAGGCTCCAATATGGCTTGGCATAGCAATTTTTATTTAAACTTTTGATGTTTTGCTCGTTGTGGATTTATTTACATTAACTATGATTTTTTAAAAATAAATATTGAATTAGAATATTACTTATCTCGATTGCTAAGTATTTTGGCATCCCCTTTAATTTAGCACCCATGTTGTATGCCTTGCCTGGCTCACCCTAGTCCTAGCCCTGATAAGTGGAGCCAGCCTGGGGAGGGTAGTCAAGAGCAGATAAAACAGGGTCTAAAGTGCCATGCTGAATTTACCCTGTGGGCCAAGGGGAATAGAAAGGTTTTGAGCAAGAGAGAGACAGATTCTGGCTGCTGGTCTGGTCTAGATGACGGTTTGGAGGGATTGTGACTAAGGCAGGGAGATAGTGAAGGAGGGCAGGGTGACGCATGAGGTGAGACACGGAGCAGGGAGGAAGTAGTGAGGAGAGAGGGAAGCAAAGCCAGTGCATTGAAAATGGACTGACGAGGTAGGATTGAAAGGAACACCTTCTCCTTTACCATCTCTGCTGTCTATTCTACGTTCAGCTTAGCGTGTCTCTTTGGAGAAGGGCAGGGAGGGAGGAGCACAGAGGACGAGCCTATTCGCTTTAATGACTAGATCTCTGACAACATGGATGCTCCTTGATTTATCTGTAGGCCTCCTACCCGAGCATTGTCCCAGCCCCTAGATAAATTAGTTCCCCAGAGATCCATACACTGACTCTCATGCTCATTGTTCCCTGCATATATGTTCCCAGAGGTAGGCCAACATACTCGCTTTCCGAAGTGGTCTGGAAATGGACTGTGTTATTGACACTCTCTCTCGTGGTATTTGTATTTCAGAAAGCAACGTGCTCAGGAATTCATCATTTCAATTAAAACTCATCTAGGCCTCCTATGAAAAAGAAATATAAATATTGCAGTCTGCAACCCAGGAGCATTCACATTTGGCTTTCAGCTTGAAACCGCCGTGGACTTGCTATGTGGCTTTGAATACACAGCACGGTTTTTCTGTGCTTCAGCCTTACCTTTGGGAGGCAGCTTGTGGCAGGCAGGCGAGCCGGAACTAGGAAGCTAAATCCCGACATTACTGCTCACCAGTTGAATGTCCTTGGTCATACACTTGCCTTTTCTTCCTGTCAAACACTGGGGATGGTGTCCTTCCTTGCAGGGTTGTGATAGAGGTGGAGGGGGTTAATGCCTGACAAGTTCTTAAAACTTAGCAGGTATTCAGTAAATATTCACCATCCCTTCCCTACAATGGTTAATGGAGACCAAGAATAGAAAAAAAAATGTGCCAAAAAAGACTGGAATGCCATTTTTTTTTTCAGCTGGCAAAAGCTAAATGTAATTACATGCCAAGATTTGCTGATACAATGAATAATTTTGGAGTAATTTTACAGTTGTGTATATAGAATGCCAGAATTCAATATTAGTTTGAGCTTGGGGGAGGTAGAGTCTTTCAAGCTAATTGTGCCATATAGGGAAATGTTGCTCATGTTTGTATCTTAGTAATACTTTTTAATGGTGTACTTAAAAATAATAATTTTCCATCAGTGATCTCTTTTGATAATTTTAGAGGTAAGAAAACGGTGCCACAAGTAAACTAGCTCCATACCATTGGGTGTCATAATCCTAAATTTAGATCAGAAGAATAGGCAGACATTTTAAGTCTTGGATATTCAATTTAATTATTTCTTTAGTATATTTTTAAGTCAGTTCTCAAGTCAAAGTAAGCATAGTCCCATATCATAGTGCCATATGACATTTAAAGTTTGAAGATTTTTTCCCCCATCTATAAGATGGAACCCATACCTGCTTCCCAAGCATGGTGTAAAGTCTGAGAGACAGTATGAAATGAGCTTTTAGCTCAGTGTCTGATACAGAGCAAGAATTCAATGACTACTTATTGTGACTATCATCATTATTATAATAGTGATGAATAGATAAAGCATTTTCTTTATTTTTTTCTGATTTTGTATTGAAGCATTTCTCCCAACAATGTAAGTGGGCCTCAGCTTTAACACTGTGACCTTATAATGTGACTTGTGTTTTATTTGTTTTTAATATTCCATAGAACAATTACTTGAATTTTTACATATAGATTAGACAATTGAATAAAATCTTTGATCTTATTAGAAATGCACTTTTCCACGGCAAAGTGAGGTTCATAACCCACAACCTGAATTCTTGTAAAAAGTTTATCATTTTACTTAATCACCAAGCAAGATCTTTCCAGAACACTTTCTACTATCTTCCCAATTTTTTGAAGTTAACATTATATCTGTGGATTTTCTTCCAATATTTAAATTTCAGTCTGCCTTTATATCCTTTGGGAAATGGTTGAGATACTCCCTTTCTTGTACCCCACCTTTTGTTCTGCCATTAGTTGGCATGTTCTCAGTGAATGCAAATTCATTTTTACATCAGCAAAAGCAAAATTGTATAAAGAAGGCCATCTGATATGTAGTAAATCAAACAAAACCACAATGAATTTCAAAGCCAAGAATAAATTTAAGATGGAGCATGATGTATAGGAAAGAGAAATGAGCTCAAATCAGGCGATTTGGAGTCTGGTTTAGACTCCACCACTGACTCAACTGCATGACCTTGGGAAAGTCACTTCACTTCCCCAGGTTTCTGTTTTCAACTTGGTAAAATTAGATGTAGAGCTAGATAATCATTAATTAATCACTAATTTCAATTAAACATATTACATTCCCATTGATGGATTTTAAAAAGTAAGCCCAAACCCCATTAAGCATGAGAAAATAATTTGAATTTTTACCATGATTAAGTTATTTATGAAAGTAACCTAATTTGCTCTTACTATGGATGTATTAGATTGCAGAATCCCAAGTGTAACATCTCAAGTGCAGCAAAGGACTTGGTTTCCCTTTATAGCCTATAAGTTAGAAAAATGTGGACTAGATCAGTGAAAAATAAATGTGAACAATGCGTATAATCTCCAGGGAAGTTATACCAACATGTATCTGAGTCCTATCCTCAGATTCTTTTTTTTTTTTTGTAAGGCGAGGCAAGCCTTGGTTGACCTCATAGATTACAAGGACCTTGTTAGCTTATAATCCCTTATTTTTTACACCTATGGCTCCTCGTCTTCCTAGGTGGTCTCCCATCCAAGTACTAACCTGTCCAGACCCTGTTTAGCTTCTGAGATCAGATGGGATCGGGCTTGTTCAGGGTGGCATGACCAGAGATCTATCCTTGGATTCTGATTGAGATAGTTTTGGGTGGGATCTTGTGATCACAGTGACTGCCAGCTGATTCTGAAGAGCATCTTGGTTTGGAAACCACTAGACTAGATTAGAACCAGGTAGATGTAGATTAGTTAGTGGTTAAATTACCAGGGTAAGTTACAGGTTTCCTTCTTGGCCTGGTGCTTGTAAACTCATGTATGCATGATTGAGATGAAGATATAGAAGGGATACTGATCAGGTAAATAGATGTTGCGGGCACACTGGATGACAACAAAAAGACTCGAAATTATCTCGGTGGGACAATCAGTAGAAACTACCAAAGTGAAATTTAAGGGATGCATAAACCACTGCACTTTATTTACACTTTTTAAAATTAAAAAATGCAGTATTAGATGAGGCTATTGACTGTGAACATCTATGTGGAATAGACATTGAGGTTTAAAAGGCCTAGAAGTATAGTATCTTTCTAGAAATAAAATGAAAACACTTTGTAAAGGGTTCTATATTGTTCATTATTTGAGGAACCTCTGTACTGTTTTCCATAGCAGCTGTACCATTTTGCATTCTCATCAATAGTGTAGGAGTTCTCTTTTATCCACACCCTCACAAATACTTGGTTTTGATTTTTTATTTTCTTGATTAATACCCACCATATGATTCATCAATCCCTCTTCTGGGTATTTACCCAAAAGTATTGAAATCAAGATCTCAAAGAAATATTAGCACTCCTGTGTTCATTGCAGCACTATACGCAAAACCAAGATGTGGGAACAGCCTAAATGTCCATTGATAGATGAGTAGATAAAGAAAATGTGGCACAGATGTACACTGAGATATTATTTAACCTCTAAAAAGAGGAAAATTCTGAAACTTGCAAAAATATGGCTGAATCTTGAGGACATTATGCTAAGTGAAATAAGCCAGTCACAAAAAGAGAAATACTACATGATTCCACTTATGTGAGGTACCTAAAAGAGACAAACTCATAAAGTCGAGGGGCAGAATGGTGGTTGCCAGGAGCTTGGGAGGGGGAGAAGTGCATTTCTAATCAATGGGCATAAAGTTTCAGTTAAGCCAGACGACTAGAGATCTGCTGTACATTGTGCTTATTGTCAACAGTACTGTGTTGCATACTCAAAAGTTTGTTGAAAGGATAGCTCTCATGTTAAGTATTCTTGCCACAAATAATAATAAAAAAAGCACCGTATAAAGTGTAAAGCAAGTATAAACATTGTACAGTGACAACGACTAGTCTCAGGCAGAATAGATTGGTGTTTAAAAGACAGAATCCTAGATTCACGCCCTGACTTTAACTATAGACAGTCCTGTGGTCTTTGGAAATTTACTTAACTATTCCGTGTCTTGGCTTCCTCATCTATTTCATGGGGATAGCACTGTCCTCACAGGGTTGGATTAAGGTTTAAAACCTTTAGCATATTGCCTGGCTCATAGTGACGCTAAATAAATGGTATCTGTTATTCAAGGTCTCATTGTATAGTGTCCAGAGAGAAGGATGAAGTAGGCTAGCCATACTCTGTAACTGCCAGGTGACACCTGAGAAAGTGTATCGTGTTTGGGATACCGTGCCTCAGGAGACTTAGAGATCAAAAGCATTATGTTCAAAGGTTGGTGGTGAACACAAGGCAGGGAGGGTGAGTGATGCTGAGTCCAGTCAAATGTGTTGTAGTGTTTTCTCGTGAAAGGCCAGAAGACAACATCAAACTATCTAAAGGGCAGAGACAGGACAGCTGCTCTGCTTTCTGACTTGACGAGGCAAGTCAATGGGTGGATACACGGGCCCGGGCAGGACGTCTCAAGACACTTTCTGTGATTAGAGGAGCATGAGTTTTCTGGGGTGGAGGGTGGAAGGGCGGTACCTTACTCCTCACTGTGCTTAAGCCCCACGGTCAGGGTCTGTGTGGAGGGGACTCCTTTACAGGGTTGGAGGTTGCTTGCTTGGACTAAGATCTCGAAGCCACTTTCAAATATTAGGATTACTCAGTGGGAGGGATGATGGCATTTCTTGACATCTGCCTGAAGGCCCTCATAAGTTGGGTGAAGGTACCCAGAGGTGGATGGGGTTGCCAACAACTTGCGTCTCCAAAGATGGAAAGTGATTTGTGATTTCTATCTAGTTTAATGTACCCACTTTTCTCCCAGGGCATCAGCCAAGTGCCTACATATTGGGCCCATCTGTCTTTCCTGAACTACTGAATTGGGGGGTGCATTTGGCTAATGAACCTTTTCAGAAAAACATACTTCCCCAAATTAGGTTCTAATTGCATTGGAGGCGGCAATTGCCTGTAACCTGTTACTGTTTCGGGAAGTTGCATCCACTTGAATGATTTGAGGTCAACAGCCTTGTGGAGGGCTGGACCGATACTTTTCCAGACTGACCCCCACTCAACCATCCATACCCGTCTTTCCACTTTCAACCTCCCAGGAATGATTTGAATCTGAGCCTGAAGCAGCTCTGGTTCATCAAAACTGGACACTGATGGAATATTAACATCAGAAAACCTTATAATAAAGTGCTCTCAAGATTCCATCTGAAGACTTGGATTTTTAAGACTGGAATAGACTTAGGAAAATTGTGTAGTCCTGCCTTTCATTTAGTCAGATTATCCACTGGGCAATATCCCTGTATCACAGACTTGAATTCTTCCTTAAACGTCCCCCAAACTGGGCAACTTACAGTCAGATATTCCATTCTCTTTTTGTACAGCTCTGGGAACTAAAAAGGTCTTATCAAGGACAAACCAGAATGAATTGTTTCGTTCTTTGGGGAATAATACTAACGAGGATGATCATAATAGTCTACATGTACTGAACACTCACTAATTCAACACTCTAGTAAGTACGTTCTCGAGTATAATCCTGGTGGTTACATGCTATGTGTCCTATTTTGTGGATTAAGAAACTGAGGCCCAGAAGATACCTGTGATTTCCTCAAGGATCGGAGGTGAGTTTCAAACTTAGATTCACCCAATTGAAAACGGTCATTCTCTTAACCTCTTCCCTATACACCAAATGCAGGTCTGTGGGTTCTCTCTGGAGTGGGATCACTTTAGAGGGCCCTCACCCCCAGAAAGAGACCACATCTCAGATCTGTGCTTCATCTCAAACGCATCCTTGGGTTTGGCTCCAGTTGTTATAGTTATCACTGCCCCAGAGCAGAGGTTTTCAGACTATGCACAGAAAAGTTTTGCACTTTGGATAAAGGGACCCAAGTGTCTACAGTGGGTGCTAACAGGAGCTGGGCTGGTAGGGTCCTAGGATTTTATCTTCATCCCAAGTGCTTTCGCTTCTATTCTTTTTATGTACTAGACTTCCGTATGGGATCTCCATTGTAGAAAAGATTCCATGGCTCATAAACATTTGAAAACTATTGCACTAGACTAGAATATAGACATAAAATCTAAATATTAATGGGCTATCTTAGGCCAGTCTTGTATATTATAAAACTAGCCTCGCCCTCACATCCATGCTGAAAACATTAATGAACAATGTTCATCCACTAGGGGAAGGGTTCACATGTCCATCATGCAGTGAAGCTTCCTAAGTATCTTCTTTCCCTGCTCCGATTCTATTTTTTTTTTATCCCACTCCTCCTCTTACCTGCTTCAGTTCTTTCTCCAATGTTCCATTTCTTATGCCATCTCTCTGTCTCTGTTTCTCTCTCTGTTTCCTTGAAGCACAAATCCACACATTCACACTGACAAACACCGCTATGCTCTTCAGTGTGTGTCCTCCCCTTGCCTGTATCTGCATCATGCTTTCTTCCCACTGCCCCTTGACTCACGCTCACCCTTAGGAGCTGTATGGATCTGTATTGATCACACCTTTTTATTTTCTGTATTTTTGATACTCTGACATTTTTCACCCTTGCTCACTCTGGAGGGACTGCTTTCAGTCAATTCCTAGAGATAGTAAAGGACTTGTCTGCAAGCGAGTCTTTCCTATGCAACCCGACCAATCCAGCGCCCACACCTACATCACCTCCTTTACTGAGCTTTTACATTCTGGTCCACTACTTTCCTGCCTACCCTAATCACCCCAGAGCCAGGGCCCAGATGACTGGGGACAGCCCTTATGCCTCAGAGTCACTGGAGTTATTTAAACTAGCCAGTCCTAAGCCTGTTTACTCTGCCTTGCCCATTCCTTCTCACGGAAACTATAAGAAAGGTACTTAGTACTTATCCCCCCAACCCCTTTGACCCTGATGTTTCCTCATGCAGCCCCTCCCATGACATAATGTACCCCCTCTTCTTGGGATCTCTGTCTAACTTTTCCATGGCGATCGTGTCCTGTGTTTTACAATAGCCTTCGTTTCTCAGAGTTTAGCCCTCTTGTTCTCTGTGGCTCAGATCTGCATTTCCAATAATTATTACACCCAGCAGAACCAAATCTGCTTCCCACGGTTCTTCCTTCTAAGGAAAGCCTGAGAAGGGCATATACTTGTGGGTTCTGAATAGTAAAATGTTTTTTTTCTTTTCCCATCTAAAAAAAGATGCAGACATACACATGCACACACAGGATATAACGTATCCTCCCCCTGTTCCTTCCTTGCTTTCCCAGCTCTTAGCTCTTGCCCCTGCCTGGGCCCTTCATGTCCCTCCCCACATGAACTGGCTGGTAGGTGCTATTGAACTTCACCCTTCCCT
Organism: Macroglossus sobrinus; assembly: GCA_004027375.1. Lineage (NCBI taxonomy): Eukaryota > Metazoa > Chordata > Mammalia > Chiroptera > Pteropodidae > Macroglossus > Macroglossus sobrinus. The sequence continues at coordinate 40,883 of PVKZ01002720.1, read as the reverse complement.
TTTCTTCTTAGACGTAGCTTTACACAAACCCTCTTGGGTCTGATATGCTTCTACCATTCTGAGAAATGATCCTAAGGCCACGTCTTTTGCTGCATGTCCTTCAGTGGCACTTCTTATACAACCCCCTAGAACAGGGTTGTTCTCACCGCTTACAATATCCTTATAGCTGTCGACTTTCCTACCAGGATGGGCACTCTGTGAGGCTAGTGCCATCTCAGAACCTGGCTTATAGTGAGCTCATAACACATATTTCATGAATGAATGAATGAATGAATGAATGAATGAATGAATGAATTTATTTGACTAGTGCTCTCTGACCTTTCCCCTTCCTTTTCTTCCCAGGAGCCATCAGATAAACAAACACACACACACACACACACACACACACACACACACACACACATGCCCTTTTCCTTAAAATGATGACTCTGTTTACCTACGGCCAAATACATACTGAGAAGCCCAAAGGAAACACTCAATCTCTTTCATAATAAGTTGGAGGCAGTGTGCTAGAAATGAGTGCTGAAGGCAGAACTTATTTTTTAGCACAAGAAAGAAATCTGAAAAAAAAATGATTTGGATTCAGGGAAAGGGAGAAAAAAGAGAAAAAGAGAAAAGAATGAGTGAGTGAGAAAAAAATAGAAGGAAGGAAGGAGGAGTGGAGAGAAAGAAGAAAGAAAGGAAGTAGGGAGAGTAAACCCTGTTGACTGATTGCCCTGATCAGGACCGATTCCTTCTTGGGTATACCCTGGGAAGGTCAGCTATGGGACCTCATTCCCACAAAGTTAACTTATTGCCCTGTAAATGCTGTCTCTGCATAGTCAAGTTATTTTTGGATCATAGTCAGCATGTAGGGATAAGGCTTGTCAAATGGCACCTCCATTTGTATTTCGATGCAATTTACTGGAAAGACCCAAAAAGATGGAGGGTGCTGATCTATCACTTTTGGGAACCGTCTAGATGGAGCCCTTCTCTGTGCTATGCCCCGCCCCCAATGCCTTGCTCCCCAGACTCGAGGAAAGATGCGAGTCTGGGTCCCATTATTGCCTTCTACTTCCTTCTCCTCATCTAAAGAAACATGACAGATAGGCACAAACTCTGGATTAAGATGATTAGCAGGACCTAGCTAAGTTCCGTAAGGCAGATGACATTCAAACGATGGTTAAGCTTGCAGCGTGCCAAATTGGGGGGTAGGAGAGCGATTCCATTCAGGAGAATCATAAGACATCCCAGGCTCTTCTCCCTACCTCTGCTCATGCATCCAAAGACTTCTCCCCTGGGCCTGTCCCCTGGCTCCATGGTGAGCCACCGGTAATTGCTACCTCCATAAAGATGTTGCTGGCCCCAGCTGAGAGGTGATAAGGGATCTGGGTCTCTCAGCCTGTCTCTTTTCAGCCCTTGTTTATCTCTTTCTTCCTTTGGTCCGTGCTCCATTTTGTTGTAATTTCAGCAATGAGGGAGGGGGAAAAAGTCAGATATGGAGATATCACTAGAGCAAATGGCATTTACTGTTAATATGGCGACAGATAGCCTCCTCCCTGACTTGTGGTGTTTTAACTCTTTTAAGGAAGGAAGGGACACTGCAGTTTTTTTTTCTCCAGACCCAAAGGCTGGGGAATATTTTTATATCTCTATCATTAATTCTAAGGCATGATATTGGCAACCACACCATTCTGTAGAGCAGCTGTGACACAGCAGCATTTGCCAGGCAGAGCCCAGGACCTCGGTTTCTGCTCACAAGCTGTGTATCCCCAAGTTAACCTCCTGAGCCTCAGTTTCCTCATCTGTAAAATGAAGATAGTAGCCTGTGCCTTGGCTGCTTTGTGGGCTGATGGTGAGGATGCTAAGAAGTAATGTGAAAGCCGTTGGAAGCTAAATATTGCGTATAATCACGGCTATTTTTATTTGTTTGTTTGTTTACATGTCTGCAGATTGAGCACTCTACACTTTTTTTTCTTCCTTTGTAATACCCACTGCACAACACTTTCCCATCTCTAGTTCTCCCTGGGTCAGATCCTCCTCTGAAGAAGTTTCCGATTTTAGTCATTTCCACGTAGCATCACCGTTCCATCTCCTCACCCCTGGTTTCTCTAGTTCTGAACCATCCTTCACCATGCCAGCATACTCATCTTTCTGAAACACACAACTAACTGACCCTGCTCACGTCCTCTCCCCACCCCTGTGGTTCCAACTGCCCATGAGTTCACTTACTTTAATACCGTCAGGCGAAACTTAGCCATCACCTGCTGTGAGTGACGGGCACTGTTCTAGGTAAGGGGACTGGTAAAAGAGACAAGAGAGGCCTCTGCCCTCCTGGTGTTTACATTCAGAAAAAGGAGACAGAAAGTAAACAAGAAATAAAGAAAGATCATTTTAGATAGTGATAAGTTTCACAAAGATGGCGAAACCAGGGGATAAGACAGGAATGATAGGAGCAGCCTGGGCAGGGTTGGAGATTTGGGATCCACCCAAGAAAGGGAAGGCGGCAGCTGTAATGCTGGGGTGAAAGGTTAACAGGATAAGAAGACAGCACTTACAGAGGCCTGACAGTGGGGTGAGGGTTGGTGCGGTGAGCCAGGGGAGGTTGGACAAATGAGAAAGTCAGGGCCTTGTAGACCAGTATAAGGTGTCCAGCTGTACCCTTGTGCAGAAGGAGGCCTTTACAGGCTGCAAAGCAGGGAAATCACATGATCAGATTTACTTTTTAAACAGATCCCTCTGGCTGCACTGTGGAGAATGGAATTTTCGTGGATGTGATTCCAAAACTGACATGTGGAGCCCTTCACCAGTTGGGTCCAACTTCACACTTCCAGCCACGTTTCATGTCACAGCCGTGTGCTCTTTGTGCTCTCGGCTCGCTCAACTACTTGTTGTTTTCTATGTGCCACGTTCTTTCACCCTTTTAATTCTGCTGGCGCTGTCCTTTCTTCTGGTAATGCCCTCCCTTCCGTCCCAAGGTATCTCACATGCTGACCGTCCATTCTGCATGCTTGGGGGCTGCACTGGGGCGTTCTCAAGGGGTTAGATCAGGGAGATAATTGAGCAGTAGATATTTTGTGTTCACCCACTAGGTGCTTGACACTGTGCTGGGCTCCTAGGTTTCAGGGGGAATGAGACATTGTCCCTGCTCTCATGGACTTTATACTCTGAAGGGTGAGGAAGGATGACAGGGAAATATGACATATGTTAGGGGTCCTGTACTTTGAGGGATAACCAGGTGCTAGAAGTGCTCATCTTGGAAGCTCAGAATCGTAGATTTGTGGTTTTGCAGAATCTTAAGCTTAAGGAATCAAATCACACCAAGAGAAAAAGAAATCAGGCATTAGAAATGAATATTTATCGAGTCTCTGGAGGGTGGAGTGGCTGTATAAACTTAAATGTGATAGAAGAAACCACAAAGGAAAAGCTATAAAGCGAACCAGAAAAACACCCACAGCAAATATGACAAAGGATTACTATATTATGTAACGAGTGCACGGGAATCAATTAAATTCACTAAGACCCCAGCAGATAAGTGAGCAGAAGGCACAGAAAGACAATTCTTAAAACAGGAAAATACAACTGGTTAACAAACACAAGAAAAACATGTTCCTTCTCTCCAATCATCAAGAAATGCTTATTAAAACCGTGAGATGATACTTTTCGCCTATCGAATGAACAAAGTTTGAGTAGAAACAAGAAGAGGATGGCCAGTGCTTCGAGAATGGGATGGTACAGAGACGCGTGCGTTGCTGGTAGACACGTAAACTGGGGCAAACGTTTTGGAAAACAATTTGGCAATGTGCGTAGAGTCTTAAAATACGATTTAATTTTAGTAATTTAATTTCCGAGATTTTTTTTTCTAAAGAAAAATTCCAAAAATAGAGACAAGATCTATGCATGAAGTTTTTTTCCCCCTCGAGTATTATTTATAGTAGGACAAAATAACGATCTAGAGGGGTGCAGATGTCCATATAAGGAAACATTCTGTGGCCATTTAAAAAAGTGTTTGTGACATGCTTATGCGCTGTGCTAAAGTTAAGTGAAAAAAAAGAGGACAGAAAAAGAAATCACGTGTCCAGTATGATTGTGCTCGTTGGGAGAAAATCATAGATCCCCACATTGTAGATAAGAACATCCTGGGGGACATTGGTTTGGGGACAGAGAAATGCTCTGGTCTACCTAGCTCATATTCTAAGGTTGGAGACTTAGTAAAGGAAATGGGGAGCAGTCCCAGGCTTCCTTGGGAGAACTCAATTTGGTGCCCCACCTTCTGAGCAATTTTAAGAAACCAGGCCTAAGACCATTTCACAAATAAGGAAACTGAGCCGCAGAATGGTTTGGTACCTTGTTCAAGGTTGTACAGCTTTGTGGCAGAGTCCATACTTGTTTCCAGGCCTTCTGAATTCAGACCAGTGCAGCTTCCTACCTCCATATGCATCTGCTTTTGTGGATATGTGTTTGCATTTATTTGAGTGTGTGTGTGTGTGTGTGTGTGTGTGTGCGCGCGCGCGCGCGTGCGTGTGTGCGCGCCCACGCACGTGCACCCACCCAAGCTTCATCTATATGCATGTTTATCTGTGTGCAAGTAACCAACCACCGGTCTGCCTGAAATGTCCAGGTAACACTGAAAGTCAGTTAGCACTGTGAGTCACCCCAAATGTTTGTGTTCCACTGTTTTGTGAGCACGTTTTGTGGGCATCCTATGCATCTCTTAGTATCTCTGGGTTGGTTTTTCTACTAAAAACAGGCTGCCTGTTGGCTCCAGCCACTCCTCGGTCTGCTACACAGCATCTCTAGCCCTGGGCCAGCCTCTTCCTGTGCTGTTGGCCTGGCTCAGGGAGGAGGGACTCATGGGACGCCCCGGGGCCGGTTCCCACAGGCCACTGTTCTGTTGCAGGCAGCCATCGCGGCACCATCCAGCTGGCTTCTTGGAAGTCGATCAACGTCCCTCCTCTCTGATCCTCCTGCTCGCTCAGCCCGGGAGTAGATCTGTTTGCTTTCATCACGCAGAAATGCTCTTGCCTCTTGCCTCGCGCGGCTTAATTAGCTCTAATGGGGGTGGATGCTGTCCTTGGATGGCTTCCCGCAGCTGCCCTCTGCTGGCCGGTAGCCGCATTGGCGGCTGCAACTGGGAACCCGGAGGCTGTGGTTACTGCCTCAGAGACTACAGGGGCGAAAAGGCCTCTGATTCCCGGAGCCACCCTGAGATGGCGAGGCAGCTATGACAAAAGACCTCATTACCAGTCTTGGCACATTGAGCAGCCTCAATCTCTCCCTCCTAAAATATATATGTACAAAATGCCTTCCTTGTGTCCACTGGGAAGGTGTGGTTTTTAAAATTAAACTGTTAAAAACAAAAGCAAGCAGCTCTGCCTCTGTGTACCTTGCCTTTCTCATCGGTAAAATGGGCACCACATGGCATCAATCATTAGGTTCTTGAAAACCTTAATCGGAAGTGTCTGCAAAGAGCCCTGACCAGTGCCTGCCACACAGGAATACTAATAAATGGTGACAATTATTATTAATAATGAGGCTATTATCATTGTAATGGGAGCCAGCAATGGGACGGTGGAGCCTTCTCTGCAGTGATGGGAAAAGGCTGTGTGATCAAATGCTGTCCCAGCTGCCTCTCGACACATTGCTAAGATTTGACAAACTTTTATTTTTTCCCTTATGACAATGTGCCAAGTGTTGTCCAAGAGATGAGAGGGGTATAGAAATAAATAATTCACTGGACCCAAATTAGAGTAACTGCACTAAATCTGAAGTAATGTAGAGAATTCTTATATTCAATTGAAGCATGTTTTTAAAAGAACGGTGATAATAATAACACAATCTCACGTCTGTCTAGCATTTTTCAGGTTCCAGAGCCCTTTTTCAGGCTCCTTGGGGAGATAATGGATGTGAGCACTTTAGAAAATAGACAGCTTTCTGCAAAATTAAGGTGATTTCTATTGAGGGGTAAAGTTTGTCTATATCCTTCATTGACTAAATAAATCATTTGCTGCTGTTATTGGTAAAGACGATCTCAGAACCATAGGATGATGGACCCTCGGAGCTAGGAGAGACTTTATCTGTTCCAATCTCCATCCATCGCTGTCTGCAGAACACATGTCAGGTGGGAATCTATACTCTGTTTGAATGCTTCTGGGGATGGAGCACTCACTGCCACTCTAAGTAGAGGTCCATCTGTCATTGGATAAGCAGATACATTGAGTATTCTGCCACTTTTTCCCTCTTACCACCTGAATCTTGACAATCAATTATGTTAATTTTGCCCCTAAATATCTCTCAGCATCTTCATCACTAATGCCCCTGCATAAATATCACTTCCATTGCAATTATAGTAATTTTCTAACTGGTCTGTCACCTTAAACTTTCTTCTTCCTCTTTGCCCCCAATTCATGCTCCACGTTGCTTTGTCACATGCGAATCTGATATTGAATTAATTCTCCTGTAAACCCTTCGCCTTTTCCCTGCCTGAAGAAGCCCAGACTCCTTACTTAACAAGCCCTATGATATCGTCCCAGCCTCCAGCTTTCTCCTGGAGCAGGGAGAGGCAGAGGATGACCCACGGGCCAAATGCAGCCCACAGCCTGTGTGTGCTGTTAGCCTTTTGGTGAGAATGGTGGCTTAAAGAGTTGAGGTCATTGTCTCTTAGCTACAAAGCCTAGAATATTTACTGTCTGACCCTTTTCTGAAAACTTTTGGTGACACCTACTCTGGGGTCAGCTCCTGACACCCTCACCCACTTGACTTTCCAGCCACCTAGGATAACTTACTCAACTCCAAGTGTAACAGGCTTTGGCACAACTCTCTGTCAGTGCCCTGACCGCGATGTCCTGCCCTGCCCGTCTCTCTGGTATACTCCTGTTAAACCTTTCATGATGCTGCTGCTGATACTGATAACTAATGAACATTGGATTCTTCTATGTGCCAAGCAGAGTTTTAAGCATTTTACATGTATTAACTCATTTAAGCCACTGCAGGCCTGTGAGGGAGTCATTATTACTATTCCCATTTTACAGATGAGAAAACCGACATGCCAGAGATCATCAGTCCACTTGCTTAAAGTTACAGAGCTGTGAAGTAGCTGAGCTGACTAAAGACCCAGCTCTAACATCCTCTGGCAAGACTTCTCAGAACTTTTGGAGGTCACTTGCTGTTTCCTTTCCTCAGATAACTTAGTGCCTACCTGGATTACAAAACGTTCTCTGGAAGGTTGCCATTATTTATGTCAATGGCATCCTTCCTAGCCAGATGGTGACCCACTGGGGGCAAGGGGTCATACACTATGCATTTCTGATACACCCTCCAGCACACATCCCAGACCTGGCTCACTGTTGGTGCTGAAACTCTGCTCAGGTGAATCAGGTGGCAGGGCTCCCGGCAGGCAGCCCAACAGGCTGCTTTAGGAGGACGTTGACTGTGTGGGCCCAGGTGACCTCCTGCTGCAGGAGAGAGACTGTTGACTCCAGAAGCAAAGGGTGAGTGAGGAGCCCAGAATTCGAAACTCTTGCTCTAAGGCATGATTAACCTAGGGGAGGAGATGGGACAGGTTCTTCCAGGATTAGGCTCCCTGAAGAAGAGATTTAAGCCAGGAAGGATCAGGATTCCAGCTTCTATAAAAATAGCAAAAAGAGTAACACCTTTAGATAGAGGTCGTGTGAGTCTCCTGTATGATAAAAGGCACTCTAAAGCTTGAATGCTATTTAATTGATAGGGAAAATGTATTATTTACGCTCTTAGGGTTAGGAGAGGGGGCTCAGTCAGAGGGAGGTGGATATGAAGGCTCTATCAAAAATCCTGGTCTCTGGGTTATTATCCTGGGATCTTGAAAGGCCCCCTTGTTTCTAGGTGCCAGGATGGGAGTGCAGGAGGCATCACAATCCACATTCAGGAACTGCAGCTGGTTTGGGGATGAGGGAGCATTATGATCACCCAGTTTAACCCAAATGGAGAGAAATCCTTAGACAAGAAGAGACTAACTCCTTGGAAGGATACTGGGGCGTCTTGCGAGCCTTGGGAAGGGTATCTCTGGATGACAGGGAGACCTGGAATAAGGAACTCCGCACCGCCAGAGTGGCAGCTGTCCTGTGTCTCTCATTTCGGCTTGTCACTTCCATTCTCCACTGCTGGCCTCCTCTGTGCAGCCTGGCTGTCTGTGCTTCCCTGTCACTCATGTTCCATGACTCCTGCCAGAGAGAGGCTGACATGTCTCTTCTTTTTATTCTGGGGTGAATCCCAGGGAAAACTCGACTGACCTAGTTTATCCACAGGACTGACTTCTGGGCCAACTAGCTTTGGTTTGGGCATAGCATGGCCACCAGGGTTCCAGCTCTGCATATTGGGGACATTCCTAAAGTGGGGGTGATGGTGTTGTGAGTTGGGTGGCTGCTTCAGCTGGTGTGTACTGCAAACAATGAACAATAGAGGCCTAGCACAGCGGTTAAATATTCTCCAACCAGAAATCTCAGTTTTCATAAGATCTGGGACTAAGGAGTATTGTTTCGAGTTTTGAGTCCTTCTTTTAGGAGGAGAAGTTATTAAAGTCCTCCTGCATGCTAGCTGTTTTATATTTAATCCTTGAGACAACTGCATGAAGAGGTCATGTGTACTTCCATCTTACACAAGAGGAAATAGAGACTCAGGGAGATTCCATATTTTACCTGAGGATGCTTGGCTGGTAAGGATCTAGCCTGGGAAGGGAATCTGGCTCACTTGGTATCCTGAGCCTGTGCCCCCTTCTTTATATCTTCTACTAGCTAGAAAGTTACTTTACATGTTTAGGCATTGGTTTCTTCTTTGATGGAAGGTGATCCTTTTTAGTTTAAAAATTCATCTTTTCTATTGAATTTTTACACTTCTTTTTTTTTCTCTTTCTCCCAATCTCAACAGACCTACAGGTCTGGACACATCTCCTGGTATTGCAGAGGAAAGACACTCTTGCCCTGTGAATTTCTGGGTAGCCAAGTAGGTGGCTAATCTCTTATTCCAAGTTTATGGTCATGGTAAGGTATACGGGGCCAAAGTAAAACAAAACATAACAAAACAAAACCCCTGATTAAGTCCTGACTCTAAATTCAGCTTTCAGGTTAACTCGTGTCAATGTCAGTAAGATGCTTCCTCTTCTGAACCACAGTTTAGTCATCTGTATAAAAGGGGCTTCTGCCACCAACCTAGGGGCTGTGTGGTTGGGCTGCTAGGGAATCTCTCTAAAACTGATTTGTGAAGGGGGACTTTCAGTTTTAGAAGCTTCCCCATTTCTGCTTCTCCAGGTTCCCAGTTTTCTCATCTGTAAAGTGGTGGGAGTTGGACGAAACACTTTGCCTCCTTCCAAGCTCTCAAATTCTATGCCCAAGAAAGCACATGCTCAATTCCTGCCTCTCCCCTTCTCACTCCTGCCTCCCCCGAACTCACTCTTCCCCTGACCCCAGTAGGGCTCCCTGTCCTGCACAGCCACCTGAGCTGGTTCCTTGCCCTTCTCCCCGCTCTCACAGCATCCCAGTGACTCAGTCACCCCCACAGAGCTCCCAGAGAGCACTCCCAGCAGCAGGCTCTCTCCTCCCTGCTCTTAAGATGGCCACACACTGGGCTAAGTAAGCTGCTTACCAGCATGGAAAGGATGGCATTTAGAGTATTGCATCTTTTTTTAGCTTTGCTTTAAAAAAAGAAAAAAAAAAAAGAAAAAAAGCTGATTTGGGCATGCATTTGGAAGATGTCCCTCTAATTTGGTGTTCGGGGCTCTGTGAAGGTGGGGACACAGGGGGAGAGTTTTTCTGTGACTCCTTTGGTACTCCCGAATGCCTTAAAAGATCAGTGGTGTTTTCCTCACTTTCTAAGCCCCTCGAAATGTATTTGGTTTTGCCTGAGTTGGCCATAGTTGTGGCGGCAAGGCTCTGAAGCTCTGGATGTGGAATTAGGAAGTCTGATTGGTTGTGTGACCTTTGGGAAGTCATTTTACTTCTCAGAGCTCTGATTTCCTTGTCCATAAAATATTAACTTAATACCTGCACTAAGACAATAATAATAATCAAAGCTAGTATTTGTTGAATGCTCGCTACATACTCGACACCGTCTAAGAGTTTTCATGCATCTCACTTAATCCTCTTAATAGTCCTTGGATTGAAACACTATCATTATTACTATTTTACAGAAGCAGAAATAAAGCTCAAAGAAGTGAATAACTTGTCTAGTCTTGAAATGGTATAACCTAGAATTCAAACACAGTTCTATGTGGCTCAGAGCCTGTACATTTAACCATTAACCACATCACCAGGTTAGACGACAGAGATGGTGTTCCAATCATCTGTTGCTACGTAACATGCTACCCTGAAACTCGGCAATGTGAAACAATCACCATTGTATTGTGATTGTGGGTTCTGTGGGTAAGGAAGTTGGGCAGGGCACAGTGGGGATAGGGCACAGGGCCTTGTCTCTGCTTCACAATGTCTGGAACCTCGACTGGGAAGATTAAAACAATCCGGGGGCTTTTGTCTGGCACCTGGGCTGGGATGACTCAATTGCTGGGCTTACTCTGAAACCATTGACCAGGTGCCTGCATTTAACTCTCCATGTAAATCGGGCTTTCTAAAAGCATGGTGGCCTCCAGGTATCTGAACTTTTTACGTGTTGGCTCAGGTGTCCATCCAGGAATGAATGTTCCAGTAAAAAAGGCAGAGGCCATGCAGTTTTTTATGATCGAGTCTCAGAAGTTACACGGTAATGCTCCTTCCTACTCTCTTGGTCAAAGTAATCATAAAGCTCCTCGCGTTCAAGGCATAGGGACATAGACGCACCTCTCAATAGATGGAGTTTAAAAAATGTTCACAGCTTGTTATACAACGACCATCAGTAGGGTCAGCCATGCTGGGGCATCAGGCTCGGTTGTTGAGGAAATTGAAGGAACCAATGGGATGAGAGCCCAGGGAGCTCATTAACATATGGTTGGCCTAGAAATGAGTTTTCCAAGGGTTCGGAATTTAGAGGGCAGTGTGGTGGAGAAAGCTTCATCTGTCTCAATCTGAGCCAGAGCTGTTATTCAAGACAACCTAGTCTAGTGTATCGTGTGATGCTGCAGGGGTTTCCACCCATTGGTGATGGGCGAGGCTGAGCAGCAAGTGCATTATGGTCCTGTGATCGTGTTTCCTGATGATGGATCATAGCTGAGGACATGGGCTTTAGAATCAGACAGATATGGTTCACATGCAAGCTCGACTGTTTCCTAGCTTCATGAACCTGAGCAAATAATTTGACCTTACTGGGTTTCAGTTCACTCTTATGTAAAATAGGGTAATAAAAATTGTACCTCTCTTATAGAGCTCTCGAGAGAATTAAATGAAAAAGTGCTCAACACGACACCAGAAACACGGCAAACGCTTACAAAATGTTAGTTACAGTGTACTCCTGTATCCACAGGGGATACATCCCAAGACCCCCAGTGGATGCCTGAAACTACAGGTAGTGTGAAACTTTGATCTTTTCACTGAAAGAAAGCACCTTACAGCTTTTCTGTGGCATATCTGAATTGCCAGCATCACCACTCTTGCTCTTTGGGACTGTAGTGAAGTAAAGTAAGGGTGACTTGCACACAAGCACTATGATGCTGACCAAGATGGCTACCCCATGCCTAACAGGCTGGAGCTTTACAGTAGGAGATGCTAGACAAAGGGAGGGTTCACTCCTGGGGAGGGGGCAGTTGGGATTTCATCACACTACTCAGAATGGTGCACAATTTAAAATTTAGGAATTGTTAATATTTTTGAACTGCTGTTGACCTCTGATAACTGAAACATGGATAAGGGGGTGCTACTCTCCCATTATTTACCTGTTCGACCCCTCATTAAACAAATATTTATTGAGTGCTTACTTTGTAGCAACTACTGTGCTCAGCATTTGTCATTATTGCTGTTATTATTGTTGCTGTTGTTATCATCAGCAGACATCGTTTACCTGCTTGGAGAAGCTTTTCAGGACAGAAGCTGAGAGTTCAGGGGAAGAGTTGAGCTGACAGGGAAGTAAATGAAGCAGTCTGGAGTTCAGGGAGCCAAGACCAAAATCTGGTTATGCAGATTGGGTATACCAGGAGGGTAGAAAAAGCTCCAAGCTCCATTCGGGTATAGGAGCCCAAGGGTATCCCTGAGTATGTCAGCAAGTCCATTTCTCATGTCTGAGGCAGATGTACCTGATCTGGGTGGACTTGGGCGAGGAGTTTGCAGGCACCTGCAGTGAGAATCATCACCACCTGGGACTGCGTGACCGGGAGGTGGGGGAAGAGGCAGGGACCACACTGTCCTCCACAGCGCTGTGAGCCTCTGAGGAGACAAAGGGTGAGGCGGGGCTTGGCTGGAGATCATTGGACAACATCTGGGATGAGGAAGATGATGCACATCTGACGTGGCAATGCTGTGTGCAGCGTTCATCATCATTGACCAGTTGTATCAGGAAAAGAGCAGGCTCTCAAGTCGGACTCTGCTGCTTATGAGCTGTGATAACTTCGGCAAGTTCTTTTCTGGAAGCCTCGGTGTTCCCATCTGTTAAATGTAAATAATAATAACAATAACCATCTTGATTAGTGTGTGAAATGAAATCTTCATATATAGATTTTGACACAGAGCAAGCCAGTGTTTTTGTTTGTTTGTTTGTTTGTTTGTTTTTTCCAAATTGACTGAGAACTACGGCATTAGAATCCTCTGAAGTACCATTTAAAATAGAGATACTAGATCTACTCCTGTTGGGGCTCCTTCACTCCTTATTTGGCTCCATATTTCTCTATAGCTTTGGCAACCTGGTATACTGAATATTTACTCATTTCTTTGTTATCTGTTTTCTCTTTATTTTCCCCTGTAAACTCCATAAGGGTAATGACTTTTTGCTGCTATCCCTAGAACAGTGCTTAATGAGTGGAAATGAATGAATGAATGAATGAATGAGAGAGTATCTCTGAAAGTGAGTTCTCAAATTAGGCTTTTCTCAACTCACTACAGAGGATTCTTACACATACTCAAGTTTGAGAACCACCATAGAAGGCACCTAATCAACATGTTTTTTTTTTTATTTTTCCCCCTTCCTTAAGTGTCTTAAATTTGTTTAACTTGCTTAAAGAACCAAATTACCAAGGAGAGATAACAGAGCAAGTAGCTCTAGGATGGGTAGGTTTTCTGGAGAACCCATCACCCCATCCTCTGTTGGAGAGATAGAAAGGTCCCAAAGAGAGAGGTATTCGCTTGGTGCATTCTGATGGGTGAAGGGTACGAGTTTCTTAGGCACTGACCACTCACAGCTGGGTATCCAGGGGAGGTAAAGATCATGGGAATTCTGGAAAAAGCAGTCTGCCTACTTGACCCCCACCTTCTGTTCAATTTGCCCCAGGCCCTTGCTTGCTTGACTCTTATCACAGTAGACTTGGAAGGTGGCCTGACCCCTGACCAAATGGGGCATGGTCTCAACCCCAGCAGGATGGACAAAGGCTCAGAACTGGACCTTGCCTTCTGGGCTGATCTGGCTGTGGTTTGGGTGAGAACCCAGGAGGGCATGCCTACCAACATTCAATGGCAGTGGACATAGAAGGCAGGTCGAGATCTCATAGGGAGCACCAGAGACGGAGGAGGACAAGAGCCGGTGTGCATGGCATACCTACTACCCTGTTGTTTACATGTCACCTCTTCTGACTTTGAAGGTTCCAGAAGTTACTGGCTGTGTGACTTTGTGTCAGTGACTTCCCTCTCTGAGCCTGAGTCGTGTCATCCGTAAACTGGGGTTGTCCTGAAGATTGGAAAGCTCCACTGAGCATAGAGTAAGCACTAGATATTTTTCTTCTTCCTTTTTTTAACTTCCTAAATTCCGAGTAGTTGAAGGGAAAACAGAGAACATGGGATGGAGGAGGGTGGCTGCCGCGGAGCTGAACATGCAGCCCTAGGAATAAGAGCCAAGGGGGAGGGACGTGCACACTGGGGAAATTTTGGAACCACTCAACTGAAGAAGCTCGAGCTAATCAATCCCACTCAGCTCATCACGGCCTGGCAATCAGGGCTCCCCCTGCTCACCTGCTGCTCTGCCCGTGCGGAAGCTGCCAGCGCCAATCACGGGGCATTGTTCTGCCAGCTCCGCTTCTTGGCGGAGCACTCTGGGCTGGGCTTGGCCAGGGGAGAGTGGGGCCCCCCAGAATCCCAGACCTTGGGTTTAGACCTGGACCACCGAGTGCAGCACCTTCATTTCTCTTGTGAGAAGAAGCAGGGGATGAGACTCGGCCACGGTCACGGAGAAAGCCCGATCTGGAGAGAAGGGGGCTTTTGTGTTTATTCCCACTTATATCCATTTCCTGGGGAAGTCTCATTCATTTTATTCATTGGGTGCAGGGGTTCGTAGGCCACACAGGCCACATTGCATTCCCAATCCTACATTTTTTTTTAAATGCTTCATGCTTTCTTCTCTAAAATCCCAAGGCATCCCAGGGATAACTTTACTCAGACCCAGGTGGGGGCCTGGGTCTGAGTAAAGTTAGAGGAGTTCCTGTCTGCCCCTCATACCCCCAGCTCAATTCTAGATGCTCAAGCCCTAGAGATTGCTTAGGACACCAGGAACATGGGTCCAATTGGAGTCAGTAGAATTTAGTTTATTTGAATCGACTTGAACTGAATGAAATAGAATTACTAAACTAAATGGAAATAATTAAATTGAAATATAGCAAATTGGATTGAATCGAGATTAATTGAAATGAAATCAAACGAGAATGTATTAAATTATGGTGTTGGAAGAAGCTCGGACATCACCTCCCTGACCCTGCTCATTGTATAGTGAGGGACTGAGGCTCAGGAAAGTGGGGGCAGGGTGTTATGGAGGGTCAATGTCTTTGACAAGGTCAAGAAAATAGTAGAGCCAGGCTTCAAAGCCATGTCGTTTAAGTCCTAGGCCAACATCTGTCTCACTATGTCGTATTTCCAGAATTGGTAGGGTCTGAGGCTAGATTTCTGAAAAAACATGCCAAGAGTCAATAGAAATCAGAAAATGAAGAGGATTTGGGGAAATAATTAGGTGTCCAATTTTAACAATCTCTACACTTTCTAATAAATAACCAAACGTATCCTCTCTCCTCTGAGGTTTGCTTTCCTTGGCACTTCCTGTCTGGGCTGTGGTGGGTACATTGTTTCCCATAGCAGAAAGGATGGAGAAGAGATTTTTAGGAGTGATTTTCTATGAAATTACATTGATTTTGAGGAATAAAGATAGGATATTGCAGCTGACTATTCTCCTTGAATTCCAAATCATAAGATCATCGTGCCTGAAAGTCTACCATGAATAGCATATTCCTTGGGTAATGTTTTAAAAAATCTATTAAGATACGCATGTAGTAACTGGGAGAGAGAGCGTATTTAATACCCACATATTGGTCTGATAACCTCATCCTATCAACTGTCTAACTCCAGAACGAAGGCTCGTGTGGAGAGTGGAAAGAAATATGCTTTCAAAGAGGAAAGTTGGATTAGTGGCCAATATTATTTTTAAAAATTAGTTTAAATTGCTCTACTCAGGAATTTAAATCTGAAAGTCTCCCTACTGAGGAGGCATTGTTCTTATGATAAAGCCTTACGTAATAATATTAGTCTAGGTGCCTAAGGAAAAGGCAAACGATACCTGTTGACCTCTCACACCCTTCTCTCCCCGCAAATGGTCGCAAATGATAATCAGAGCTCCATGAAGTACCCAAAGTTTCACAGATAATCTTCACAACAACTCAAGGAGGTGAGGCAGGTGCCCTTGACCTCATTTTGCAGTGGAGACACTGAGCCCAGATGTCTTCAGTAATCACCTTAGATCACGCAGTGAATCAAAGGCAGAGGAAGGACCAGATCCCCCAAATTGGCTCCCCAAAGCCAGAGCCTTTTCACCCATGTCCTAGGCTGGTGACTCTCCCTGAAACCGATGTGCACATTGTCGTTCCTTGGTAGCGTGGGATGGGGTGACCAGAGTCATAGGGTGGGAGCCTCAGAAAGCCAAGGGTGTCTCGAGTCCATTTCACAGACTTGGAGCCGCTGGTGGGGCAGCCTCAGGAGTGTGTAATTATCCTAATGAGCTGTGGCGCTTGTCAAGTTATGTGGTCCGGATGCTTGTTGCTGTGATCTGGGGATAATTGGTCCTGCCACAGGAACGGCAGACTGGCCGACAGGCTCTCAGCAAACTGCCGGCAGGGCAAAATGACACGCCGAGGGACGCTGCCAGCCACCCCGGCTCTGGGTTTCTCTAATGTTTGTAATCACAGTCATCGCTTACCACCAGGCTCTGAAAACAGAAGTGAAGGCTATTCAGGAGTCCTTGGTGTTGGGGGCAGGGGGTGTGTGTTGAGACAAATTTGGGTACCAGGGCGGATCTTCACTCCCCACTTCCCCGCCCCCCATCCTCCTACCCCCTGACAGTTTCAGAGAAAGGTAAATTGGACTCAGGAAGAACTACAAAGAATCAGTCACCTACCTTAGACATGCTTATCTTTAATCCAGGGGACACTAGGGCCCACCTGAGGGCTTGGCCCTATCCTGAGCTCTATGTAAAATCCATAGCAGGAGACTTAGGCCAGCCACTAAGTCGCATTCCATTACTTTGGCTTAAGTCCAGTTTCCATTTTTACCCCATTCCGGTAACTGGGTAGTTTTTATATTCCCTTGTGAGTAAGCCCCTGCTTTGTACATGTTTCTGCCACTTGACTCTAATCATCATTCATTCCACGAATATTTAATGAGCACTGTTTATGTGATGTTGTTCTAAATCCTGGGGTTATAGAGGTGAAAAAAGGTAGATGGGGTCTTTATGGAGATTGTATTCCACAGTGAAACAAACAGAAAAACAAATGAATCTATGCTGTAATCTCAGGCAGCGCTAAGTGTCATGAAGACAAACAAAGCAGAAGCTTCAAAAGTATTCATCTAGATGAGGGTGTGCCTTCAGGGCAGCCTCCTCTGAGAGTGCCACATTTGAGCAGAGTCCAGCACATGGGAGAATGAATCCTGTGGCTCTCTGGGATAAAGTGTTCTAAGTGGTGGTGGTCAAAGGCAAAGGCATTTGGGGAATGTCGAGGAGTCTTTAGAAGGCCAGCAAGGCTGCAGTGCAATGAGGGTGGAGAAGAGTGGTAGGAGATGAAGTCAGTTTCATCTGAATCCAGTAGGGCTGGTCTCAGTCTCCTATGGAGCCTCGAAGGCCAAGGCAAGCCTGTTGGAGTGCTCAGTCCTGCTTGTGTCGTGCCAAATTCCTTCGCTGGGGGCGGCATCTGCCTGAAGTCAAAGATGGCTCCTACCATCTTTTATTTCAGCTGTGAACATCTTTCTCTAAGCCTTCTGTCCTATGCAAGCCTGGAGCATCAGTTAAGGCTGAAGGACCATTTTGTGCAGGCCTCAGCCTACCCGTAACCAGCACTGGGGCTGAACCAGCCTTGTGGTTCTTGTAATGACTGCAAGATGCCCTCGGCAATAACCATCAGGAAAGTCTGAAAAACAAACAAGACAGAAAAGGTTTATTACTTACAGACTGGAAACTACGTGGTGGCAGACCTGGGGCCACACAGCGAGGTTTCAGGTAGAGAGAGTCTGCTTTTATTGGGGTCGTGGGTGAGAGCCTAGGCTTTTATGGGCTCACTCTTTATTTGTGAATTTAAAACATAAGCATGGGAATTTAAAGTGCAGAAAGAAAAAAAGTAGTGGCCTAAAAATGATCATTGTTAGATCTATAAAACAAAGGACGGGGCATTATGGTGGTGGGAGCAAGGTCGGATTGGCTTTTTGTCTAGTCCTGGGGCTGGCTATGTGTTCATCTGAGACAGCCATCACTGAAGTGGATGCCTAGGCAATCAGAGCTTAACTTGGGCACTCTCACTGCAACAATGAAAAGTGACTGTCAGGGTTTACACAAGGATGGATAGTGGGCTCACAAGACCCCATGTTTTACTCCTGGGTTCCTCCCATACACCCCCCATCCCCAGGACTGAGCTGACTTCCATTTCAGCTCAAGGCTGGTTGGTCCCTGCAGTTGGCTTCTCTTTGCCCCATGGGACCGTGTTACGGTTGCCATTCCCTCTGACAATCTTCAGAAGTACTTAGGAAGCTGGCTTCATGCTAGTAAAATGATGTGCTTTGTACATTGGAGATTGTAATCAGGAAGGAGTTTGAATAATTGATGAGTTTTCTTCATTACTGTTGGCGGGTGAAACAGGCCCCGCCCAGCATTTCAGGCTTATGGCCGGCCATGCCCTCTCTGCAGCCACAGTTCCAGCTTGTGAGTTTACACAGCCATCTCCTCTGCCAAGAAACTATCCCTGACTCCCTCCTCACTTAACAAATGTCCACTCCCAAGAGATCCTTTTTGGGGGAAGTCACTTGACAGCCCCAGGGAGCAATGCTGTCTTCTGGTGGGCTCTTGGACTCCATGTACCTCCCTTCCCCATTTGTGTGATACTCTAATGAGCTGATCCTAAACCTGTTACTCACCACCACAGAGGGTCTACCTCAAGGGCTGGGTGGGATGGGCAGTGTAACTCAGTGGTTAAAACCTTTCTGGCACATTTACACTGTCTGGGTTCAAAATCCCATTCTGCCACTTACTAACTATGTGATTTGGGTTAAATTATTTAACTCCTCTCCACCTCTATTCATCTCTAACACTCGGATGGCAATAATGCTCACCTATTAAGGTTGCTTTAAGGTGATAATCACTGTCAATTGATCTCCTTGCTTCTCCCTTTATCTCTCTACATAGCAACCAGAGTGAGTTAAAAAAAGATGTGCTCTTTTCACATTTTCACGTGCTTACAACTTATTTCTCATCATTCAAGTCTCAGCTCCAAAAACTGCTCAGAAAGACTTTCCGTGGCCATGACATTTAAAGTGGACCCTCCCCTTATCCAAACTACTCTGTCTCATTCTTCTTCAGAATAGGGAGCAGTGCTATTTACCAAATGTTTTCAGTTCCGCCTCTTTGTTTGAACTGGTTAGGATGATACTCTTTGTTCCTTTTCATTAGATGGAAACATATGCTTGGTTCTGGGCAATCAGTTGTGAGCAAAGATAACATTAGTTATTATGAAAATGTGATTGCCAATTCAAGACCTTTGAATGCTCTCTTTGCTATCTGGCATGATAACTGTCAGTCCCTACCTGATGGGAAGAGATTCCCTTGTCCTCCAGACCCACGATGCAGCATAAGCAATAATCTTAAGCCATTACGATTTGGGAAGTGTTTGTTACTGCAGCATAACCTTACCTAATCTGGCTGATATATTCTTTGTATTATTTATTATTATCCATGATTGTTAGTTATTACTCGCTGTCTATCCTCCCTTTGTTCTCTAGTAATAGAACTCTTAATTTTTAATAAAGAAATGGCTGCACGAAATAAAGAGTACATTTTCCAAACGTCCTGGCTGGAGGTATCATCATGTGACAGCTCTGGCCGATGCAATGTTTGCTACTTCTGAGCAAACATTAAAGAGACTCTTAAAGAGAATTGTGTGTCCTTTCCTTCCTACTGGCTAGAAGGTGGAAATGATGATTTCATCTTTAAGTAGACAGGGGAGATGCCCCCGAGATGACAGAACAAGAAGGAAAGAACCAGTTTTTCTGACTCTCTGGAATCATCATACCAGCCCTTGATTCCTTGCTGTTATGTGATTAAAAAAAAACTTTTTAACTTATATAACCTAATGTTATTTGGGTTTGCTATTATAGCAATCAAGTCTGTTTGCTCACCAATATCTTGTTTCAGGTTATCTTGCTTATTTATTCAGTTGATTAATGCTTATTCCCACTGCCCCAACACACACACACACACACACACACACACACACACACGCACACACATTACATACACAAATGTAGGTTCTATGATAATAGGAATTGTTTCTGTCATATTCATTCCTGTGTCCACAGAACTTAGCCCAATGTCTATCATAGAGTGTCTACTTATACATATTTGTTGAATAATGGAGTGTAAATGACACATGGTAATCACTGAATAAATCATTAGTAGCTGTTATTAGTTATTACTCTTCATTATATCTCAAAATAGGCTATTCTACTGTCCATCATAAAGATTTGATGATGTGACAATTCTTGAGGCTTCTGGTATTTCTTCTGCATGTAAAAGCATTTCTCTTCTTCCTTATTTACCAAATTCCTTCAAGAAAAGTTTCTGGATGGATGTCAGACACATATAGAAGATGATGACTTGAAGGGACATTAGTGGTCACATGACATGACTCCTGTCATACAGGTGTGCGAACAAGCTCAGAGGTGGAGTTAACTTGTATCCGAGGTTGGGCTGTTGTAACAGTATAGCGTAGATTGGGCGGCTTATCAACAACAGGAGTTTGTCTCTCACAGCCCCAGAAGCCAGAGATTCAGTGTCTGATGAGGACCTCCTTCTGGTTGCAGACTGCTCACTTCTCAATGTACCCTCACATGATGGAGAGAGAGCAAGGGGGTTGCTGGAATCTATTCTAAGGAAACTAATCTCATTCTTGAGGGCTCCACCGTCATGACCTAATCGTCTCCCAAAGGCTCCACCTCCCAAAGCAGACACACTGGGGGTTAGGATTTCAACATATGGACTTTGGGGGAAACACAAACATCCAGTTTATAACAATTTGCTACAAGTTACACAGTTACTTGGTGAGAGAAGGGTCTAGAATACAAGATTCTTGCCATTCTTTTAGGGTGCTTATTGTCACAAGACGTCTCAATGCCTCTTGGCCAATAGTCTTTGATCAGGCTTGGTGGATATAGGTGGACATCTTCTTACTATTTTCTACATTAGGACTTTATAGTTACTGTGCAACAGTGTCCCCGATTTTACGCTTTAGGACTGGTCCACATTTGGAACCCAAGAGGGCTAAGGCCAGAAGGGCATTTAGAGGAGAGTTAGGTGCTGCCTAGTTTATCACGTGAGGACACTGGGGCCCAGAATGATGATGGAACTCCTCTGATCACACGTTGTCTGTTGAGAAACATGGGCATTCTCGACGGAAATGCTGGTCAAAGTGGGAATGAGTGGTTTTAGAAAATCAGGAGTTCCACAGCCCTGGAGGGAGTCCAGCAGAGGTGGGACACCAGATCACAGGGAGGTGGGTAAACAGCTCAGGGATCAGATGAGCTTCAGTTAGATCTGCTGCCAATGCTGAGAACAAGCACCATCAACACAATAAATACAATATACAATGCAATCTAATACAATAAATTCAGCTAGGTGGTTCGAATCTTCTTCTTCTTCTTCTTTTTTTTTTTTTCTAATTTTTGTTCTTCAAGTCCAGGATAAGTGAAGGAGAAACTAGAAAAATAATGGCTGACATAGAGCAGGTGCCCCATAAATGTCATTGAAATCAGTTACCTGGCCCTCTTTAGCTTTTCTTCTTTCTCTAATTCCCCTGATCCCTTACAGTTATAGGCAGTTAAGGGTTTAAAGGAGTCTCCAGCATCATTTGGTCTAGTGGTTCTCAGAAGGTTTGATCAATAAGATCCTTTGTTTTTTAAAAAAATTTTTTGTTTGATCAAATACTCACAGTGCAAATTAACATATTAGTGGTCCTGAGATGTCCAGTGGTAAACAAACGAAGAAAAAAAAAACATTGTTAATCGACCCTGTATTTCTCTACAATATCTTATCATGGAATCCTTTAAAAATTTGGTTTGCAAACTGTGACTATGTCAGCAAAAACTTTGGAAACAGCAGTCCAGCCCAAACCCCTCATTTTGTACATGGAAAACTAGAAGCTCAGAGAGAAGGGAAGATTGTCAGAGTCAAGGCATGAACCCAGATGGTCCAGTCCTAAATCCTCTGCATGCACAGTGTCCCCATGAGACAGCACATTCCTAAAACGGTTCTCAATGGTCAGTGTTCGTTTTAACAGCTCATCTGCCAATGGATCATGTCACAGAAACATGTGACCAAGACAGTGTGTTGTGAAATGAATGGATTTACAAACCAGGGGACCAGCTCTGTGCCCTGCTCATTAGGAACTATTTGCATGCAGAACATCAGTGTGACAGACCCAGGGAGGGATTTGTTCAGCTCATTTAGAGTAATGGAGACGAGAGATTAATCACTTGAACACCAGCGTGTCTTGCTTTTGCGGCCCCGGCGTGTATGCCCACCCAGCTGAACCTGATCGGATGTTATCTTGCCTATGATCTTTATGCCCTGCCCCTGCTGTCACCTAATGGCTCTAGGGTCTGGCCTGAGGCTTCTATCCACAGAACGTGGACCAACCCCATACACTGCAGGAGCAGCTCAGAAGTCAGTCACATGTGTCTTCAGTTGTCCCACAATTCCTTTCCTGATTTTTCATATGTACTACATTTAGAAGCACAGGTGGCCACTAGGCTAGGTCTCCACTAACTCACATGGGCACCCTTCTGGTGTCTGCTCCCATCTGTGACTTCTCCCAGTGCAGTAGGAGCAGCCCCTCCTCCTACCCATGACCATTCCTCTCGCATGTGCTCTGTACCCCCATTTCTACCCACCATCACCATTTGTCATCCAACTCCTGTTCTCCACCATCAACAATCCCATTCTACAGTTCTTCTCAATAGTTTGCAAATATGCTTTATTATTTTCTTTTTGCATGTATGTAAAAGAGGTTAATTGACTTGCCCAAGGTCACACAGCAAATGTAATCATAACAAAAACTAATTTCATATGTCCCTCTGGCTACCAACAAATTTCTCTACCCTCTTTCACATTCAGACTTCTCAAAAACATTGTCTAGTATGAAGTTTCTATTTCTCACCACATCATTCCATCATCAACTCACTCCAAACAGATGTCTTCCTTATCCCCCCATTTAAAAATTCACTAGCCACCTTCATGTTGCCAAATCTAAAGCATATTCTAAAGTCTTCATTCCACTGGACCTCTCTACCATTTGGAAAGCATTGGCCATCCTTGGAATTCTCTCTTGATTCTCTTCACACTTGGCTGTTTACTCGTTCTCTGTGTCCATTGTCAGCCCCTCCTTTCTTACCTAAAATGTCGAGGTCCCCAGCATGTGATGCCTACTCTTCTCCTTTCCTGGATTTTTGGCTTTGCTTTATTTATCGCGCTCTGCTCTTCCCACTGTTCACCTCTTCCTCAGGCAATCCATGCCATTCCCATGACTTTAAGGATCACCGTCTGCTGCAAGTACCAAATTTGTCTCTACAACCCAAACTCATGACTGGCCTTTTGACCTAACATCGCCACATGTCTCAAACTAAATTCTGTACTCACCCAACTTCAGACACATACATGCCCTTCCATTTCGTTTTCTCTCGTGTTTCTCATCTCTGTAATCACTTAATTTTGTATGCCAGAACCTTTGGAGTCATTTTTGACACCTTTTATTTTCTCTCCCCTCTACTATCACAAATCATCAATCACCAAATCTTAACCAAGTCTACATCAGAAATGCAGTTCAAGTCTACCTCGTTTCACCACTCCCACTGCCTCCATCCACACTAGTCAAAGCCAGCCACATATCACTTCGTACCCTTCTGAACTGTTCTCTGCATGATAGGCAGCATGCTTTAATTTTTAAATCGCAGATCCGATCATTGGGTCCAACCATTTAAGATTTCCAGTTGCTTCCTTTTACTCCTAGATTGAAGGTCACGATCCTTCTCCTAACCTACAAAGCCTTGCGTGATCTGATTCTACCAGACTCATCTCACCTCTCTCAACTCTCCTTATCGTTAGCACACCACTCACTCTGCATTTTGTTTGCTATCCTAACACAACTTGCTCCTGCCAATCTCAGGGCATCTACCTCTGCCCGACTCTTCCTCGCTTTAGGGAATTATCTTTTCTTACCAGCACCACTGATAGAAATGCCTCCCGACCCATTGAATCAAGTCAGTTCTCCTTCCCACCAACAACATTAAAAGTTCTTATGACCTCCTGTATTTTTTTATTCCGTTTTTTAATATATATTAATTATATAATTATATAATTACAGACTTCATGTCTGCTTCCTTGATTGGCATGTTGACGTCCATGAGGGAAGGCACCAAGTCAGGTGTGTGTTTTTATTCTAGCACCAAAATTGTAATTGGCACGTAATCTCTACATGGTATATGTATGTAGAATAAACAGAAATGAGTCACTGAGCTTCCTTTGAAATGATTGGTTTCTCCATGATCTCTAGTGACCTTCTCAGATCTAGAGTCTTTCAATCAAAGGTACTTCATCTTTCTGGTTGTCTATTGCCTTGTTTGGGAAATGGAGAAACAAAACCTGCCTTGTCTGTTTCATAGGGGGAGATGTAATGAGAAAATGGGCCAAAGTGGGCTTGGTGAGCTCTGTAAACACATAACAAACTTTTCTCTAATGCTTTTTTTTTTTTTTTGCTTCCAATTGGCTATGTAGGGAGAGGAAAGTGAGCTGCTTGTATGATATGAAAACACAATTTGGATTTCTAGTACTGATTTGCCCACATGGCCTCAGGACTTCAGTTCTTCCAGATTAAAAAAATGAAGCAATTGGGCCAGACGTGCCTCTCAGGTCCATTTCTTCCATGTTATTTCATGATCAACTCCTGTATACCAAAGTGAAGTGATGGCTTAATCAAATGCTTTGGCAGACGATTCATCTTTTCACAGAGCATCCCTAGGAAAGGGCAGAGCTCATCTCTGAAGGGACAGCCACACCAGGCTCTGTGACGCCTTGTGGCCAGTCTTCATAGACAAGTCCCCGACTTGGTTTCAGGAGCCAGGATTTTGAGTCCAGGTCCGCTGGTTGTCAGCTGTAGAACCTAGAGGCAATCCCCTATGCTCTTTGAGCCTCAGGTTCCTCCTTGAAAACACAGGGTAATAAAAATGACCGCGCTGAACTGGAGGGGAGAGAAAATGAAACCGTGGCTGGAGGAATCAGCTGTGAATTTCCAACGGCTCTGCAGGCGGGAGGCGCTTCTTCCTCATCATTTGAAGCAGGCAGGCATATGAACATCTCCTGAAAAGTGCGAGTGGGTTCTATTATCTTTCCAGGCAGAAGCCTGCTATAGGGCTTTGGGAACAAAGGGTGACACAAGAAGCCTGAGCACTTTAAAGCAGCAAATTGTTCAGCCTGCAGTGCGGAGCATAATTTTTTATCCAGAGATGGCAAAATTGGCCCTGGAGAAACTTGATACCGCAGGCTATTGTCTCACAAATGATTTATTAGCTGAGGCTGCTGTAAGCTCAGAAGTTTCCACACTGCCCAGGGCCCCTCTCTCTAGAAGGGAATCTTGGCTTCCCTAGGGAATGACTCTCTTAAGATGGATATGAAAGCTCCATCCTGTGACACTCCTGGCAGCTCCATTTTTGGCTTTGTCCTAAGATCCTTCTAGTGTCCACCCACCTGGATTGGTTAGAGAGGAAGAAGACAACCTGGTAAGAGGTATGCATTAGACTGTGTCTGCTAAAGAAAGAGCATTTTTGTGTGTGTGGGATTAGAACAGCAAATATAAATAGTTAAAAATCCAGACTCTGCCATTTACCATCTGTATAAACTTGGGAAGGTTGTTTACCTGTTTGAGCCTCTATTTCCTGTTTATACAAAGGCTATATGAATGCCTCGTGATAGGATCAAGTGAGAATCAAAAGATGAATGAAATGCAGGTCAAGCCTTCAGCTCTATGTGTGACACATCGTAGGGGTTTACAAGGTATCAGTGATCTTTCTTCCTTTAAGTGAGAGCAAGAGGTGGCCCAAGGCATGCAATTTGGAAGATAGTGCCCACGTCAGATAATGCTGGTTTTTGTTGGTGTATCAGTCACCTTTTGTGCATAACAAGCAACCACAAATCTCAGAGGCCATGCGATGAGCATTTATGTACCGTAGAGCTCTACTGGTCTTTCTGGCCCCAACTAGGCGGCTCTAAGCTGCAAAGCAGACGAGGTCTGTGCCATGTGCTTCTTGTCTTCCTTGGACCAACTGGTGAGCCTGGGATGTTATTCTCGTCAAGATGGTGGAGGTGCAGGCAAGCAAATAGGAACATAGATGCCTTTCGAAGTCTAGATTCAGAGCCGAACCCTGTCATTTCCATTCCCATTCCCATTCCAGGGTCCAAAGCATTCACAATTCATTCCAAATTTAAGGGGTGGGAAAATGGGCTCTGCCTTTCATGGGAGGAAGTAAAAATCACCTGGAAAGATTTACAAATACAGAAAAGAGTAAATAACTGGGGCCATGAGTAAGACCTACTACGGGTGCTCTGCACGCATGTGCAAGAACGTACCATATCCTTTCCTATTTCTAAGCATTTCCAAGAAAAACATTTTCTCCTCTGGCCTCCAGGAGCTAAAGCATGGAGAATAGTAGACCAATCATATACTCTGGCCCAGCATGTTGATTTTTTAAATTCTATTTTTTTCTATTTTTTAAAATAACTTTAATTTCACCTTTTTATTGGCAACGTGTACATGTCGGGCAAAACTCAAAGGATCTGGACAGCCATGTACAGTAAAGGGGTGCTGCCTCTTCCCCCCAACTTCCCACGACAGTTCTCTTGCCCACTGGGAATTCTTGTAACCATGAATGTCTGCAGCCTTCCAAGGAAATGGACATAGATGCACACATCAGCACACATACACCTGTTTTGCTTTACATAAAGGATACACTCACCATTCTGTCTGTACCTTGAGTTTTCATTTAACAATATGTCTTGTAGAACTTGCCAAGATATGAGCTACTACTTTCATTTAAACAACACTGTTCCTTTAAGAGGGAGACTTTGAATCTTGAAGGGGTAAACCAAAGATTTAGGGTTGGTTAGACATCATTTGTGAGGCTTCAGGGTGGTGAGGGGTTCAGTGGCAGGATGTGGGTGGAAGGGGTGGGAGGTGGGAGCACAGGACATCTAGAGCAGACCATCCCAGTGCCAGGAGCTTAGTTAGCTCTGCTTTCTCTATTTTGGGTAATCCCTGAGCCTGGCTCTACAGCCTTCCCATCAGTGACATGAGCCACCTGTATCCCCCAGTACATTTCTTCTCGGCTGACATTTAAATGAAGTTAGTTTCATCTGCAGTCAACTAATGCAGAAGGGTACTGAGGGTGACAGCAGGCAACAGCTGTCACTGGGAGACCCGGGACTGGTAGGACCAACATAGGGCTGAAGACCGTGAAAATCGCTGGTGTTGACTGATGGGAATCTCAGAAGTTTGTATGAGGATTAGAAGAGACAGCGAATGGAAGGGCACTAGCATGGTGTCCGTGCAGCTGTGCCCCACACATTTTCTGAGCTCTTACGTGTGCCTGCCATTGTTCTCGATGCTGAAGAGCTAGTGAAAGGAAAATAGACAAGGCATCCAGGCTCCTGGAATTCATGTTCTAGTGAGGCAGAGAGACAATAAAGCAAACCCATTTGTGACATAATATCAGGTGATGATAAGTCCTATGAAAAAGGGATAGAGAATGAGAGAGGTGCTGGTTTAGCTATAGAGCAGTAAAGACCTTTGGAAGAGGCCATCAGGCTTGGCTAGGACAAGCTTCTGCTCAGTTAGTTCTTTCTCTACCTTCAGGCCCACTGTACAGACAAGACAGAGCCAGCACTCAGGGAATTTGAGGGATATCTCTCTTAAGTGTTTGACCTCTGCACCACTGCTGAGTATTTCCAGTGAAGTTGCTGCAGGTTGCATGCTCTCTACCCCAGGTGGGAGTGAGTTAACAGTGACTACTTACTAACACCGTATTGTGAACTGGTTAACAGTGGAGCTCTAGGGAGATGGGAGAGAATGGGTGAGATCTAGGCTTTGCACCGAAAACTTCTGTGACTCCCATAGCTGACAGAATCATAGTCACACTGCATGGCGCTGGGGGTGCTTCCAAACCAGATTCTTAATTTGTCTTCTTAGGGCTCATTCTCATTACTCCCCTTGTAGATTCCACACCATAATGATGATAGATAAAACAACAAATAGGCAGGGCATTTTCCTCCCCTTCCCCCTGGGGTAGAGTATCATTTTCTGCTCTACTCTGGGGTTGGCACTGTGCCTTGCGGTGGCCAGTGGAAGGTGAGGACAGATGTGATGCAGTCAAAGGTTTCAGATGTGCATGTGCTGTTTGTGTTGCTCTCTTTAGCTTCTGTGGACCACTGTGAGAACAGGCCCAAGTAGCTGCTAATCTAAAGAGAAGGTCAGCACCTGCGGTCGAGACAGGCCCCAGACAATATCTGAATATGAGTGCAAAAAATATATGAAAGCTTGTTGGTGTAAGTTTTCAGTTTGGGGGTGCTTTGTTATATAGCATGTTTGCAGCAATGGTTAGCTAGTATGATAACTGAATAATTCACTGCCCCCTCTGTAGGTCTTACATCTGGTATATAGCTCTCATGTATGGAATTTTGCTCATAGTGTCTCATTTACATGGGATGGCCTCTCTCCCCTGACCAACATATCTGCATATCTAAAGCATAATTGCTAAGAAGATGTGAACTGGACACAAGAAAACCTGAGCTTTAGCTCCTATTCAGCCACTTGCAGCTTTGGGGAAATCGTTTTCTGTGGGAAATTTTCTCACGCTTCAATTTTCTCAAGTGTTACATTAGCTTAGTAACATTTACCTTTATAGGCCATTGCAAGGACCCAATATATCATATACATAAAGCTTGACACTTACTATGTACTTAGTAAATGTTTCCGATTTTTATTACAAATTTTATTAGATAACTTTACAACAACTTTTCGAGACAAGTTCCACCATTATCATTTTACAGACAAGGAAACTGAGACTCAGAGCAATTAATTTACTTTTCTGAAAAGTTTTTAACTGCTAAGAGGAGGATACGTGCCAGGCTGCTGGAGCCAGAAGCTGTACCTTTGCCACTGTATTATGTTGCTTGGATGCTCACTGAGATCTCTTTCAGTTTCTCTGCTATATGGTTCCTTGGTCAGAAATATAAGTGTCAGAGGCCTAAATAACTGCGATGTCTCATTCTAGCTCAGCATTTTCCGAAGTGTGAAACACGCACACACTGTTGATGGTCCAAGAGGTGATTTAGATGGAACAGGACACCGAAGACACTGAATCATATTGTGAGAAAGTCATTTCCTGTTCAATTATCTTTAAATGTCAAGGGGAAAAAAAGCTTAGTTGGGTGCTAACGTCTTTAACACTTCTAACATTTGCTAATTTCCCCACTTCCATCCTTTATTTATAACAGTAAGAGCAGGCTCCAGGCACAGAGCCTCTGATAAGTAACAGCGTTCTGTTAGAATTTAATTAACAGCGATCTGTTTTCATTATTATTATTTATTGTTGTTGTTGTTTTTACTGTTACTTTTTTCATTGTCTTCTTTCTGAAACATGTACTTCTAGCTTTCCATTTACTATGGTCATTTAAAATCCCACTATAACACGCATTGATTTAACTTTAAAAAGTTGATTTAAGAGAAACAAGTTTCCTTATCTGTAAAATGGTGATGATAATAGAAATTGTCTTAAAGGCTGTTATAAAGTTATCTAAGAAAGATGATAGTATAAATGGTCTCTATATGTTTGGGAGCCTTTCTCTTGCTCCCACCCCAACCCTGTATTTTAGTCCCATAAAGTAAAAATAACTTACAAGGGTTAACTTATAAGGTTATACTCCTAAAAGTTTGAGATAACAAACGTTAAGCCTGTTGGTTTGAGAATATGTAGTCTTGTAAAAAAATACACTAAACCGGATGGCAGAGACCTTGAGTTATCTCCTGGTATCCACCACAAGTAAGCTGTGTGACCATAAACAAGTTACTCTAACTCTCTGAGCCCTAGTAACAACATTTATAAAATGAGGAGTTGCAACTAGATAATCTCTAAGGCTCTTTCTAATTCAAAAGTGTGTGAATATTTTCAATATTATTTTTATTAAAAGAATCATATTACCATTGAGAATTTCAAATGTTTTTATAATAAACCCCCTGAATCAAGGACAACGCATATTTGCAATAAAAAGTTCATTAGCATATTTTGATAGTTTTTTTGATAATTTTTGCATGTATTAAAATGAAACATTTGGTAAAAATTAAACATTATATGCAAATGAGTACAACAAGCCTACTTCTGGAATAATAATTCATTATCTCCCTTATAATATATGTGAGTGGATTCTTTTTTAATCTAGTACACCGTAGCTATTAAGTCAGCATGTTGGAAGTTTACCAAGAAAGTATAACAGAGGATCCAATCTTTCATTTGCATAAATCCCAGAATTCCACCTGTCGAAAATTGTATACTATTAATAGGTGACAAGACTGTCACTGGATATTCATTTATAATGTTGTCACTAGAACTTAATGAACACTTAGGACATATTTCAGGAAATGTAATTTTTTTTTTCTTTTTTGCCAGAAAGAGGAAAATGTGTTTGTGCTATAGTAAAAAGTTTTTACACTGGAAAGTACCGCTAGCAGAACACTAAATTTTTCTCTTGTGCGTTTTCCCTTCTTAGGTTTTTCAAATTCAGAGTTATATAATTGTGATATTAAGGTGGAAGGAAATTTGAGGATCTTCTATTTTGATGCCTTCAGGATATAGGTAAAGAAATTTTGACCCGGAAATTCTAAAATTTGTTTATGGTTACAAAGTTGGTGGCAGTGTTGGGACTAGAATTCAGTGACTTCTTGTTCAGTGTGTTTATGTGTTTCTATGTGTGTTGGTATGTAAGATATAAATACGGAGATATAAATATTTATGAAAATACAACAACAATGATGCATGTAGATTTATCTCCAAGGTCAATTCTAGAGAATCATGAAGGTGGTCAAGTTTCTTAACAATATCATAGTTTTACTTCTTCCCCAAACTCTTTCTGGACCAGCCACCCCAGCCAAATGATCATCTTTTCTCCACACTGCTAGCACTTACTGCCCAGGCCACCTTTTTGGACATTAATTTGTGCTGCACTGTGACATTCTTTGCTTGAAATTTTAGTTCAGATAGATTTAATCTATTGCAGTAGATTATACATTCCTTGACGAGTAAGCCTGTTTTCTCCTCGGGTTTCCATGCTCATGACACATAATCCAGGACCAGATTGTAGAATAGCTAAAATGCAAAGACACTTAATGGCCCGATGTACTGCTTTTACTGAAATTGGTGGTTTGTCTAAGATTTCATAGCTATTTGAAGATGGGGTGCTAATAAAATATATAGTCTTCTGATGTTAATAGTATGAAACAATAAGTCGATACCAGAAGTCAGTGTGTTGCACATTTGTGACTTAAGGTAATTAAAAAAGTAAGCCAGCTCTATTTTGTTAAAATAAACCTTAACATGAGGTTAATAGATTATGTGTATATTTTACTGTGACCATGTAAATATTGATATATTAACAAATAGATTGGGAAATTTGTGGCCACAATTCCTCAAGCAACATAAATGAGGAGTTACTGGAATAACTCCCAAAGATGGAGTCTTTAGATGGGTTGGAGAGTAGGTGCCAGGAGGAGTAAAGAACCGCTAGACCTGAAACCACATGAAAACAGGCAAACAACACCCCAAGCCTTTCCTAACTTGCCTATGCCACACAGAGAAACACTATACTCATCAAAGGTATACAATAGGATGTGACAAGTTACAAGCAGGTGACGAGTTCTGGAATCAGAACCATCAGGGTTTGACTCCTTGCTCCTGGACACTACTAGCTGTGTGACTTTAGAGAAATTAATTTGTTTTTATAAGCTTTATCTAATTTGTAAAATGGATCTAACTATTTTTCTGACATTAAATTAAAGGTACAATTTAGTAAAGTATTTTAGACAAGTAACTTTAATATGGTAAGTGATCAATAATGAGTAGGTATTAATAATAGCAGTGGCATTTATAATTATAGTATTTAACCAACATACGAAGAAATAGAGACCCTGATGGCATCTAATAGCACTAATTATGAGCTCCCTTACACTACAGCTGCATTAATAGTCTTATTCTCTCTGGACTATAAGTTCCTTGAGGGGAAATGCATCTTAATCACCTTACATATATGAAAACTGAGGCTCAGAGAGAGTAATACTCCAGACGCCAATTATCATTCCCAGGAAATCCTAAAATTTCAATAGTGTCAACTAATAAAGATATTTTTGCATATTTTAAGACAAAAAAAACCCCAACTCATTACTCCTTGGCTTATCAAATTATTGTGCAGACTTTCTTCCTGTTTAATATGATATTTTAGGCCCTTTGCATATGAGTTTAATCTGCCCCTTTAGCTTCATCTCAATTCACTCCCCAACATAAAGAATATATTCAGAACCTCTAGTTTTCTCACCATTTTCTGAAAATGCTCTATTTGTTCTTCCGTGCTATCATATTTACCTTCTTTTCTGCCCAGAAAAATGTAACTTAATATTCAAGAATCATCTGTGAAGCTTTCTCTAACCACATCATTAAGATGGAAATGATAATGATGGTCCCCATCGTTTGAGCCCTTATCTGTACCAGATACCTTGTTCCTAGAAGTCACGCCATGTTCTGTGATTCCATTATGACAGTTGTCTTGTTGAGTGTGTCTTGTAAACCTCCAGCCACTTGTCATCCTCCCTGCTTGACATAGCTACCTGAGGGCAGAGACCGTGATCCAGCACCGCTCTCACTGTAGGTTCTTCATCATTACCTGTTGAATTGATGAATGGTAAGATTCAGGTTGTAATTAATAAGTATTTGCTGAATGAAAAAACTGCAGAGAAAATTCACCTATCAGGCTGGAGATTGGGTTAATAACTGAATTTCCTTCCAGCTGTAAGAAGTGTTGATCTAGATATCCCCATGTTCAAATGAATCTCCTCATGTTGGGAGTTAGGAATAAAAATAAAAAAAGCAGAGACACTGAGATCTCACCCATACTTGAGCTCCCAGACCTCCCTATCCAACAAAGGATTCACATGCAATCACACATCTGGAGCTATTCTTTCCCCCCCTGCCTTGGCAGAATCCCTGTGGCTTTTCAGCAGACCGTGCATGAGGGTATCTATAAATAATCACCCAAATGTAATGTCACCCAGCCTGCCGGGTTAAATATAGACATTGGACTAGCTCCAGGGAGGAGGGGACAAGTGATTCTCAACTCAAAGAAATTGTTATGAATTCCATTTACTGCATGAATATGTACAGTGGATGTTTCCTTCCGTGAGGACAGCAAAATAGCAATTAAATCAAGGCTAATGTTATAGCTGCTGCTGTCTCCCCTGCTTAATCTCTCCCCATCTGGATCACAACACAGATGCTGATGTGTCTAAATGTGTATGTCAAATGACAGCTCTCTCCACACCTGTTCTAAGTATACCTGCCCTACCCCTGCTTACCACCCTTGCTTCCCTTAGATGGGAGAAGGTGTTGCCTGAGTTATAGTACACCATCTTTCATTTTTGTATCTTGGACTTCAGTAGGATAGTGTCAAGGACTAGCCTTTGACTTCAGTCAGAACTGGGTTGAGTCTTTGCTTCACAACTTACTAGTTGCACGGTCTGAGAAAGTTACTTAACCTCTCTGAGTCTCATCAGTTTCCATATTTATAAAACAGAGATCATCTTGTTTAGTGCACTGGGAAGATTTCACAAGATGCTCAGTGTAAATTGTCTGGCCCACCAGTAGACACCGAGTTAAATAACTCATCTTCTCACCTCATTATCTCATTTTATAGACCTCTGGAGTTGAAATGGTCATGAGTGATTATCTGGTCCACTGCTTGCATTTAATAGATGAGGAAATTGAGGACTGGAGAGGTAAATAATGTGTTTCAGAGGTGTCAGATGGGTTAGAAATTGAGCTTGAACCGGCACTCATGTGTATTGCCTTCAGACCCGCTTCTTTCCAACTTCATTCATTGATTTATACTATGCATGCATGTTTTAATATTTGTTGAGCACCTATCAAGCAGAAAGTATTGAAGATATAAAAACGAACAAGCAAATGCAACCATCACCACCACCAAAGATATTCCCAAGCTGGCACAGAAAAGAGATAATAATATTAGCTAATATCTCTGAACTCTTCATATTCCTGTAAGTGCTGGGAATTGTTCTAAGCACTTTACATTTTTAACTCCTTTCGTCTTCTCCAGACCATGTGAGATCGTGTGTGTGTGTGTGTGTGTGTGTGTGTGTGTGTGTGTGCGTGCGCGCGCGCGCGCATACACGTGCGGGTTCACGTGTGTGAGTGTAAAATCTTCCCAATTTTACCTATGAGAAAAAACTGACTCAGAGGGAAGTGAAATGGTTTTCACAAGTTTACACAGCTAATAAGTGGTTGTTACAGGATTCAACCCCAGGCAGAGTTGTTCCCAAGTTCATGCTATTAACCACCTCATGATGCAAAAATATGACAGTGATTTTAACACAACACTTCAAGGAACACGGCAATTCAAGGAAGCACAGGGACTGTAGGAGTTAAGCACTTGGCCACTCCATTCATCCAGTGGGCATCAGGGAAGCCTTCCTAAAGGGGATGACTTGGGGACCGATGTCGTTCATCTGATACGTTAATGATACATGACATCATTAGCTACAGAGGTGACAGTTCGATAGGATTAC
The DNA here is from genome assembly GCA_004027375.1 of Macroglossus sobrinus. Lineage (NCBI taxonomy): Eukaryota > Metazoa > Chordata > Mammalia > Chiroptera > Pteropodidae > Macroglossus > Macroglossus sobrinus. The sequence goes on along the minus strand of PVKZ01002720.1, from coordinate 6,409 downwards.
ATGGGACCAGGCATAATATTCCAAATGAGTCACAGAAACACAAGACAAAGGAGACCAACCTTATGTTCAGTAGCACTTTATAATGAGTAAAGCACTTTCACACATATTATCTGTCTGAGCTGCACAGTACTACCTTTGTGATGAGGGCAAGGCACAGGTGATCATTCCAACTTTACAAATAAGAAATCCTAGACTTAGGGATGGTAGCTTTGATCAAAAATGCTAAATAATATTATGGAAGGACCGAGAATAAGATATAGTGCTCTTAGTTATTAGGGCTTTCCTTTATCCTTCTCTTTCCAACTCCTGCCCTTTTTTTCTGCTTATCTAGCTTAAAACAAACAAACAAACAAACAAACAAACAAACAAAAAAGCCCTCAATAATTTAGGAAAAGGGATAATCAGTATGTCTATCAGACTGTCTCCCCAAACATCAGATGTTGTAATCAGGGTTTGGTATGGTTCTTAATCTCAGCTGGATCTCAATGAAATTCTCAAACAGGAACCCACAGGGTAGATATTCTGCACTGTTGGCTAAAGTGAGAGGCCTTTGTTGCCAGAAGAGCCAGGCTATCGGAAATGATAGACTTGTTTTCTTGTCTTCCTGTCTTCCAAGACTTGCATTCTTGCAGAAAAATTTACCAACCCTCTAGTGGGTTTGAGCAAAAGTAAGACATAGGTAAGCCCATCGTTTTTTAAAGAAAATGTGCTGTGGATCATGTAGAGTTTCTGCTCTATGTGACAAGGAAGTGATAACATTATCTGTTGGAAGGTTTTTTTTAAAGACAGCCATAATACTGTGATCACCCAACACATATCATTTTGAAGGCACCTTTCTGATTGAATGAGTCAGCAATGAAATGCATCTCCAAATAGACTAGACGGCTATGTGAGTGTTAGGCGGTATGAACAGGTTTAGATTGTATTATCATCAGATGGTTCTCAACAATTTTTGAGTCCATTATCCCTTTGAGAACATGATGTAAAACCAAGGGCCTCTCTTAAAAAATGTATATAGGCACATACATGTAAAATTTTAATACATTTTCAAGGAGTCCACAGACCACTCTGAGGCCCACACATAGACATTCTTGTGATCCATAGATAAAAGATTAAAATCTCAGCGTTTTTTTTTTTGTGTGTGTGTGTGTGATTGCTTAGTTACACTTAAGAGGCATTGGGTTACAAGTTTCCATGAACAGGAACTGCATCTAATTCATTATTATGCGTTTGGTGGCTAGGAACATAGTAGGTATTCAAAATCCTTTGGTTGAATAGAACTGATTTATGATATAGTTAAGTATTGTATCAGTTAGCTATTACTGCATAACAAACTGCCTCCCAAAAGATAATGGCTTAAAACAATAGCCATTTATTTAGCTCTGAATCTATAGGTTATCAATTTGTACTGAGCTCAGCTGGGTAGCTCCTTTGGTCTCAGCTAGGTTCCACCTTGTGTCTTTGGTCAGTTATGAGTCAGCTACAAATTGCTTTGCCTATATTGACTACGCTTTATGATATGTATGGGATCTTGACTGAGACAGCTGGGTTGACTCATCTGTGGGCCACATTATCACTATTAATCAGAGACATGACAGAGACAGAGAAAGACATACCTTCAGGCTCAGGGTAACTTGGTTAGTTTGAGATGCCAGGGACACTGTCTGTCTGTCTCCCTCAGATCCATTCTGCACTATCCCTTCAGGAGACACAATGCTCATTGCCCCTATTAAGTCTCTCATGTTTCATATTGTCTTCCCTTGGCCCTCAGCTAGAAGAGTAGAATCATTAATTCACATACATATATTAATTACTCAGACTTTTAACACTGTACCTTGCTAACAGTGGGTAACATCATGTGTAGGGGACATGGAATTTAGCACTCCAGAGAAGGTTGGCAATGGCATGGCCACTGGAACAAAAAGGAAGCCATGGATTGCAGAGAGTCAGAGGTTAGGGATGGAAGATCAGGGGACAGCAAGCCAACCAATGGTAGTCCTTTAGGCTCCAATTATCTGTGAGGGCAACTTTCTCACCTTTCCATTGTCACCATTAGGATCTTCCAGAGAAAATCACTGGGGAGGAAAACAGCCCAGAATTCCTGAAAGCCGGGAGATGGAGTCTGAAAGCGTTGATATACTATCTATACATGTGACACGTCTACCGAAGAGAGAGAGCGGACCCCCGCCCCCATCTTCCTGAGCAGGATAGGAGCCCCCTCCCAGAGCTCCCATGACCTTCGCACATGTCCCTCATCTGAACCATGATTGCCTATTTAACTGACCATGTTTTTTATAGAATGTAAGTTTTATGAGGTCAGAGACCTTATCTGTACCACTGTCCTTCTCCTGGTGTATGGTATGGGTCCTGGATGTAATGGTTAATCCAATTTCCTTACAGCTCTCTTTTATGGATGGCATAAGAATTTGAAGAAAGGACAGAAGTGACAGGTCTAGGGTATAACAGAACTAGATGCAGTATTTAGACTTGATTCCCTTAATTCCACAATCATCTGTAAAACTTACCCCACCTCTAAAAGTCTGTACATTTTCTGGTTTAATGTCAAGGCCAGGTGTTTTCAGAGGGATCTAGTTGCTTATGACAGTTCTATCAGAATGCAAGAAATTTTAATGTAGGTGGAAAAACAATAATGATAATCATAATAATCATTATAAAAGAGATTTGTTGTTCTTTTCAATTCTTATTAACCTGGATTTTGTTTAAGAGGTTTCCAATTAGCTTCTTGTATCTGCACAGTTAACCTTTTCTGAGCTTTTCTCTTCAGGCTCTCTCCCCCCACGCCCTCAGCCCTCGTTTCTACCCATGCAGTCTCACAGGAATAGCTGGAATCCAGCCTCCTGCACAGCTCCTGAGCATGGGATAATTGCAATATAATTAATGAATTAAAAAGAATGAAATGTTTTAAGTGCTTTCAATATTCCCTTTCCTATAATTATCTACAGGAAACATGTTCATTAACAATCTTATGCTGACAGCCCCCAGGCTCTGGATCAGCTAGCTCAGCTTCCAATAACAAAATGAATTGATGACCTCTCTATCCCATGCCCCCAACTTCAGTGGGGAGAGGCAAGGCCAAAACAGGACCACTGTTTGGAACGTTGTTGTCCAGATCAGACTCCCTCCCTCACCTTTGGTCTCAGGGCACCTTGACAAGTCTCATATGCCGAGGACATTCTCTCTACCTGTCTCCCCAGATCTGTTTTACACTGTCCCTCAAGGAAACGCAATGCTAGTTGGCCCCTATTAAGTCTCCCATGTTTCATATTCTTTTCCCTTTGCCCTCAGCTGGAAAAGAGCAGACTCTTTAATTTATAGAAATACATTAATGATTCTGATCTTTTAATGCTGTCCCTTGCAGCCAGGGGTAACATCATCTGCGCTGGGGAGCCATAGGGCACACCTGGCTTAGGTAGATGCCTGGGGCTTAATTTTATTTGACCATTGGGAGGAAATAGTTATATTAAGTGAAAAATTGGTATCTTATGGAATAGAATTCAAAATATACATGGATTTTTAAAGATAAAGCATTATATATATATTTTGAAATCATGCTTATGGGGGAGCTTCTTCAGACTGGGTCACCTGATAATTGACCACAACACTGCTGAAGACTTTTGCTGTTAAGTATGATCTAATGAGAACCCCCTACTATGGGCACCTACTGCTAGCCCAGTGCAACTAATCTTACCCTGTAGGATCTTCATCAATATGACAGACTATGAGAGAGACATTTTGGGGTGGAGTTCCATCCCAGAACTGCATAGATTTATATATTTATTGGATATGTGAGCTCCCAATATGTGCAAGGTACTAAGCCCGTTCCAGTGTGGAATACACTGATGAATGACAGAGGGACTATGCATTCAGAGATTTTATAGACTTGTGAGGGAGATAAGATTCCCATCTATAAATAACAATAATAGAGACAGGGCTATGAACTGTGAGAGGGGAGCGATAAAAGTGCTGTGAATGTTCAGAGGAGGTGGGTATTTTCTCCAGGTGAAGGGATCTGAAGACATGTCTCGAAGGAGGAAGATTTTTGGCTGGAAATTGAAGGACGGTAATGTTTGGATGAGCAAGGATGTTTGTCACCGTGTCAGGAAACAGTTCTTAGCAGAGGTGCAGAGGCTGAATCAGGGAACCAGGGCTCTGGCCAGGATGGGCCATGGGTGGAGCAGTTGAGATTAAATGTACAGTTGGGGTGTAGCTACAGAAAAACAAGGCTGGCATTGCAGCTTCGGAAGACTCTGCGAAGACGTCCTCATGGCACTTACAGGGCGTTGAATCAACAGCAGGTTTCTAGCTCAGGAGTGGGAAGGATCTTTGCGTTTCATCATAAGAGCAGTGCAGCCAGCAGGGGCATGGTTTTGGTGTGTAGATTAAGAATGGAGGGAGGAATTCAGGTTAGGAAGTTGCTGAGGGTTTACATGGTGATAAATAAATATTGATTAGACAATACCTGATCAAATCCCACTGCCTCCATTGTGCGCACAAGAGGACACCAGGCTGCCTTTGAATTGTACCTTGACACTAGTACAAATGGAAGGAAGTCAGAGAGTGGAGCACTTGAGGTGATGTGTGAAGGAGCCACAGAACACACTGAGAAGACCTGAAAGCTGTGAAAATTTAAGAAAAAATCCATCTGTTCATATAACGAAACCATCTGAGTGTATATATTTTTGAGTCAGGGAAATTGACAACCAGTGAAATATGTATTGGGTGTGTCTTTAGCGTACCTGCAAAATTCTGATTTGGAAACAGGCTCTTAGAGGCAGGCATGTGGGGAGTACTGATTAGATAAATTGGCCAGACGACAGGTTTGGGCAGCTGTCAGTGTAAGAAAATGAGTTGGGACAAGTGGACCATTTAAGAGTTTGTTGATATCAGGGCAGGAAAGGAGCTGGGCATGCTGCCATCAGGTGCCTTTGTCAGGGGTCCCTGAAGCAGGTGCTGCCCAGAGTTCAAGGCAAGCAAAGATGGTCGGTCAGACACGGGGACACAGATGGTTACACCCAGACCCTCAGACAACTCCGGGAGGCTCGTACTGCTCTGCCGGTTTGAAGCCAGTTGGAGTTTTTCACTCCTTTGAACCCAGAGCAGAATGTATCTTAAGTATTCTTGTTTATCAAAGGAGTCCATCCTTTTACATTTGTTCCCTTGTTTGAACCAAGAACCATCCTCATGTCCTGAAGACGACTGGTCTCTGAATTTAAATGGAAGGTCAAGACTTGTGATGGCATATGGGTTCTGGAGTCGAGCCAATGGGACTGACCTTTTTTTCTTCTTTCTCTTTGTTTCTTAGTGCTTTTTAATGGGTGAGCAACCCTGGGCAAGTTTCTTAAAATCTCTGAGGTTTAGTATCCTTAGCCATGAGCTGATATTGTCTCTAAGAATCATTGTGTGCATTCATCTAGATAATGCATATATGTCATTAAGCAGAGGCCCTGGTATTCATGAAATACTCTACAAAGTTTCCTTAGTATTCTTTTTCTAATTATCATGGTGGTTTCTGATGCGTTGTTCTTAGGTTGTCTGGCAGGCTACCCCTTAAGGAATTATATCACATTTTAATAATTTTTCTATTTGTTCATCATTGTTTCAGAGTTACAGCTTCTTGAAAATTTTTTTGTTGTTTTTAAAGGATTAAACTTATATTCTTTTCTTGAGAAGTGACACATATGTATTACTCAGGATTATTTGGTCGCAAGTGACAGAAACCCAAGTGGCTCGAGGTAAAAAAGAGAATGTGTGGTCTCTGATAGCATGCCTCAGGGATGACTGGAGAAGCTCAGGTGGAATTTTAAGAATCTGTTTTGTACTTCTGAGCTCTGATACTTCTTTTTTTTTTTTCAGTGAACATCTGTTTATTTTATTTTATTTTATTTTATTTTATTTTATTTTATTTTATTTTATTTTAAATTAATTTATTTATTTTATGGTGACATTTGTTAACAAAATCCAATAAGTTTCAGCTGTACATTTTAACAGAAAGGCATATCTATATTTACCTTGTGTGTTTACTTCCCGTAGTTGGATTTCTTCCTGTCACCACGTATTTGACCCCTTTTACCTTGTCTACCTTCCCCATTCCCCCTCCTCCCTCCCTGGTAACCATTAGTCTATTGTCATGACCAAAAAGAGGTATCAAACAGAAGAGGTTTGAACAGTTTCAAGAAAAAGGGTAGGAGGATGCCAAACAAGCAGAAACAACAGATACCTAGGACAGCTTGTACCCTAATAAATCATTATGCACATTTTATAGAAGGGAAATCTTTGGGTCTAGGAAATAATGGGACTAGACCACGACTTCATGTCTGATAAGCCCAGAGCCAGGTCTTGGACTCAGATACTTTAGTTCCTAATCCAGCACTCTTTCCACCTTCCACCA
>PVKZ01002719.1:0-194560 GCA_004027375.1 Macroglossus sobrinus | reverse complement strand
TAATGGGCATTCTCAAAGGGCAGGAAAGGGAGGAGGGATTAGGAAGCATTTTCAGACAAATAGTTGACAAGAATTTCCCAAATCTAAGGAATGAGCTGGAGCTTGGAACTCAAGAAGTCAACAGAACATCCAATTATCTCAACCCCGAAAGGACTTCTCTAAGACACACGTATTGAAATTATCGAAAATCAATGACAAGAAAAGAATTCTTAGGGCAGCCAGGGAAAAGAAGATGGTAACCCATAAAGGAAAACCCATTAGATTATCGTTGGACTTCTCAGCACAAACCTGACAAGCCTGAAAGAAGTGGAATCAAATATTCGGACTATTAAATGAAAGGAACTACCATCAAGAATGATGTATCCAGTAAAGCTTTCCTTGAGATATGAAAGAAATTATGACCTTTCCAGACATACAAAAATTGAGGGAATTCTCCACTCTGAGGCCTATATTACAGGAAATACTGAAAGGGGTCAGCTTACCTAAAACAAAATGACAAAAAAAACACACAACATAACTAGGAGTAAGGTAACTAGCAGGCAGATAGAAGCAGAAGAGTGCAATCCTTACTAAGAGCAGGGCATTATAGTTTAAACAATAAGAAGAGATTTGCTATAGCAAGATAGTAATGAACGTTCAGCATACATAGGGACCAACTGAGACAATGATTACTGAAAAGGGAAGGATTCAAAGATCCAAATTTGCAAAGGGGAATGAAGATAAGGCACACACAGAAGAAAATGAACTACTATATGTGTGTATATATATAACTATCCTCTACATATTCATAATGCTAACCACACACCAAAGATTCAGAACTGAAGTATAAAACATAAAACAAGAAGGACCAGAGGGAAAATCCATAAAACTCAAACAAAATTAAAAGAAACAAATAAAAACAGACACACAAGGACAAGGAAGCAATGGAAACACTGAGTTACCAGAAAGCAAAAGATAAAATGGCTATAAGAATACTTCATATTTCAATAATCACCTTAAATGTAAATGGAATGAACTCATTAATAAAGTCACAGATTTGCAGATTGGATCAAAAAACAAAACCCAACCATATGCTGCCACCAGGAGACACATCTCAGTTCCAAAGACAAATATAGACTCAAAGTGAAAGGGTAGAAAATGATATTCCAAGAAAATGGCATTCAGAGAAAGGTGGGAGTAGTGGTACTAATATCAGATGAAATAGGCTTTAAAATTAAAAGGTTAAGAAAGATACTAAGGGATACTTCATAATGATAAAGGGAATCATATACCAAGAATACATACACTTATTAATATGTATGCTCCCAATCAGGAAGCCCTATCCTGAAATAAATAAAGCAATTACTAATAGAACTAAAGAGAGAAACAGACCAAAACACTATTGTAGTAGGAGACTTAAATACCCCACTGTCGGATATGGACAGGTCATACAAAAAGAAAATTAATAAGGAAATAACATACTTAAATGACACACTAGCCCAACTGGACATAATTGACATTTACAGAGCCTTTCATCCCAAAACAGCTGCGTATACATTCTTCTCTAGTGCACATGGAATATTTTCAAGGATTGACCACATACTGTGACACAGAGAAAGCCTCAACAAATATAGGAGGGTTAAAATCATACTAACCACATTATCTGATCATAATGCTCTGAAACTAGAGATCAACTGCAAAAAGAAAGCAAGAAGAACCACAAATACATGGAAATTAAACAACATGCTACTGAAGAATAACTGGGTCAGAGAAGAAATAAAAAGAAAGATCAAGAGATACATAGAAACAAATGATAATGATAGTCTAATGTATCAAAACTTTTGGGACAAGGCAAAAGTGGAAAGAAATCAAAATTGGAGCAGCATAAAATGAAATTGAAAACAAAACAAAACTAAAAAAAAATAAATGCAACAAAGAGCTGGTTCTTTGAGGAGTTTAATGAAGTTGACAAACCCCTGGCTAGACTCACTAAAGAAAAAAAGAAAAAGGAAACAAATAAACAAAATCAGGGATAAAAAGGAGAAATTATTATCACAGATACTGCAGAAGTACAAAGAAGTACAAGAATAATATGAAAAAAGTATATAACACAGCAAATTTAATAACCTAGAAGAAATGAACCAGTACTTAGAAAAATACAACCTTCCTAGGCTGAATCAAGAAGAACTGGAAAATCTAAATAGATTGATCAGCAGTATGGAAATGGAAACAATCATCAAAAACCTAACAAAAAGTAAAAGTCCAGGACCAGATGGCTTCACTAGTCAATTCTACCAAACATTCAAAGATTTAATACCTATTCTCCTCAAACTCTTCCAAAAAACCAAAGAGGAGGAACTACTTTCCAACTCATTTTATGAAGCCAATATTACTCTGCTACCAAAACTTGGTAAAGATAACACAAAAAAAGAAAACTACAGACCGATAAGTCCATGAACACAGATGTAAAAATTCTAAATTAGATACTAGCAAGCCAAATATAGCAACATATTAAAAAGATTATACACCACGATCAAGCAGGCTTCATCCCAGGGACACAGGGATGGTTCAATATACGCAAATCAGTTGATGTGATACACTACATAAACAAATTTAAAAATATGAATTATATGATTATATCAATAGATGCATAAAAAGCCTTAGACAACATACAGCATCCATCTATGATCAAAACACTTCACAAAATTGGTATACAAGGAAAGTACCTCAACATAATAAAAGTCATCTATGAAACCCTCAGCTAACATTATACTTAATGGTGAAAAACTAAAAACGTTCCCTGTAAGATCAGGAACAAGGCAAGGCTGTCCACTATCACCACTGTTATCTAATACAACATTGGAAGTCCTAGTGAGTGCAGTCGGGAAAGACTAAGATACAAAAGGCAGCCACATAGAAAATGAAGAAGTCAAACTGGATCTATTTGTGGATGACATGATTCTCTATATAGAAAACCCTAAAGTCTCCACAAGAACACTACTAGAAACAATAAGCAAATACAGTAAAGTTTCTGAATACAAAATCAATGTTCAAAAATACATAGCATTCCTATACATTAACATTAAACTGTCAAAAAAAAGTGGAAAAAATAATTCCTTGCAATTGCAACGGAAAGAATAAAATACCTAGGAACAAATCTAATGAAACATGTGAAAGACCTATATAATGAAAACTATAAGACCCCATTAAATAGAAATCAAAGAAGATACAAAGAAATGAAAAGATATTTCATGTTCTTGGACTGGAAGAATTAACATAGCTAAAATGACCATATTACCTAAAGCATTATACATATTTAATGCAATCTCAAGTGAAATCGCAATGGCATTTTTTAAAGAAATAGAACAAAAAATATTAGATTTGTATGGAAGCACAAAAGACCCTGAATTGCCAAAGCCATCCTGAGAAAAAAGAACAAGTTTGGAGGCAAAACTCTGCCTGACTTCAAATTATACCACAAAGCAACAGTAATCAAAATGGCATGATATTGGCAGAGAAACAGGTACACAGACAAGTGGAACAGAATCGAAAAGTCCAGAAATAAAACCATGTTTATATGGGCAAATAATTTTTGACAAAAGAGCCAAAAACATATAGTGGAGACAGGAATGTCTCTTTGATAAATGGTGCAGGAAAACTGGAAAGCCACCTGAACACCAAAATTAACTGAAAATGGATTAAGGACCTGAATATAAGACCTGAAACAATAACTAGCATAGAAGAAAACATCAGAACTAAACCCAAGGACTTTGGACTTAAAGAGGGTTTTATGAATTTGACCTCAAAGGAAAGGGGAGTTAAAGCAAAAATAAATGAGTGAGACTAAAAAGCTTCTGCTGCACAGTAAAAGAAACCATCAACAAAGTAAAGAGAAAACCATCCGAATGGGAAAATATATTTGCAATCAACGCCTCTGATAAGGGCCTTTGTGTATCCAAAATACACAAAGAACTCATACAACTCAACAATAATAACAGCAAAAACAAACAATCCAATTAAAAAATAGGCAGAGGACCTAAACAGACTCATTTCCCAAGAAGACATACAAATGACCAACAAACATATGAAAGGATGCTCAACATTGCTAGCTATTAGGGAAATACAAATCAAAACCAGAATGAGATGCCATCTCACACCTGTTAGAATAGCTACAGTCAACAGGACAAGTAATAAATGTTGAAGAGAATGAGAAAAAAAAAGAACCCTCATACACTGTTGGTGGGAGAGCCACTATAGAAAACAGTATGGAGATGCCTTAAAAAACTAAGAATTAATCTACCATATGATCCAGCAATCCAGTATTTATCCCAAAGACTCGAAAACTCATATCCGAAAAGATATTTGCACACTGATGTTCATAGCAGCATTATTCACAGTGGCCAGAACATGGAAGCAACCAAAGTGTACTATAATAAATGATCGAATAAAGAAGCTGTGGTACACATATACAATGGAATATTACTCAGCCATAAGAAGAGATGAAATACCGCCATTTGCAACAGAATGGGTGGAGCTTGAGATAATCATGCTCAGCCAGACAGAAAAGGTTGAAAACCACATAATATCACTTTTATGTGGGATTTAAACCTAAAAGCAACAAACAAACAGAACACAGACGCATGGGCATGGATAACAGACTAGTGGTTACCAGAGGGTATGGGGGGAGGTAGATAGGGGTAAAAAGAGTCAAATATGTGATGACAGAAAGAAATCTAACTATAGGTGGTGAACGCAATGCAATATATATGTGGGGGGTTTTTTTTCCCCCAAAGATGCTTTTATTTATACATTTCACCACAAAACAACAGAAAATTTATGTCAGTAGAAGAGGAGGATGCCTGAGGAGAGTTGATGGTCCTGTCCTCTCCTTTGCCTTTGCTCTGTTTTCTCCTAAACAAATACCTTTTTAGAAGCATAGATCAAAGAGTCATACAGCAATAAATCGAGAAATGTACTTGGCCCAGGCTTTGGGGTACCACATTCTGTATTCAGATTGAATGTAATTTTGTTCCCAGATTGATAAGGAGCTGTCAGTTCAGACCATACTAGGCTCAGAAGCACTTCATATTAACCAATGTCACCCCCAATAACAATAAATGTAATACATACATACATACATACATACATAGACACATACATATATATGTACATATGTACATTTTTTTAAAAGTGCTTCATCTTTATCTACAAAAAGCTTGCCTCGGAGGAAACATAGCTGATTTCCCAGAAGGTCTGATGTGTCCCTCCCTACCCCTATACACACACACACACACACACACACACACACACACACACACACACACAACTGTGTGTCCCATGAGAAGCTTTGGAGGGATCTGGGAATTATCTATCCCTCATCTGTCCTGCAGAATACTTTGAATCTCTTTGTGGGTATTCTGGCATCACTGAGTTCCCATTATAAATTTAAGATACAAAAATTTAAGCAAGCGATGTTGTCTGGTCTTTCCATCAATCAGAACTACTGTTGACTTTGTCAGTATCTTGGTCATATATTATCTTTAATATATAAAGGACTCATATAAATCAAATAAAAAATGAGTACCTCAATTTAAAAATGGGCAAAAGACATGAAAACCACAATTCACAAAAGGCTAAGAAATGTTTAGGGGTAGTGAAGTGTAATTGGTCCTCACTTCCTATGACTACACATATAATTTTATACAATCCTTTTAATTGAAGGATTGCAACTTATCTCATAGAAACATCTGCCCAACTAAGCAAAGACAGATGTACAAGAATTTTCTTTGTAGTATTATTTACTATACGGTCTATCAAGAGTAGATTGGTTAAACTATGGTATAACCATACAATAGAATATCATATACCTATTTAAAAAAATAAGGTAGATCCATACCTCTTGATATATACCAATATGTCCTCAACATACTTTCAAGTAAAAAAAGCTGATTAAAAACTGGTATGTTCCCTACCTCAACATAATAAAGGCCATATATGACAAACCTACAGCTAACATCATACTCAATGGGGAAAGGCTAAAAGCTTTTTCCTTAAGATTAGGAACAAGACAAGGACACCCATTTTCACCACTCCTCTTCAACATTGTATTGGAAGTCTTAGCCACAGCAATAAGACAAAAAAGAGAAATAAAAGGTATCTGAATTGTAAATGAAGAAGTAAAACTCTTGTTATTTGCAGATGACATGATGTATATATATATACACATAGTTGAGAACCCTATAAATTCCACCAAAAAACTGTTAGAACTGATCAATGAATTCAGTAAAGTAGCAGGATACAAAATTAATATTCAGAAGTCAGTGGCATTTTTATACACTAATGATGAACTTTTGAAAAGAGAAATTAAGATAACAGCCTCATTTACAATTGCTTCAAAAACAATAAAATACCTGAGAATCAAATTAACCAAGGGGATAAAAGACCTGTTCTTAGAAAATTATAAGTCATTGAAAAAAGAAACTAAAGAAGATACAAATAAATGGAAGCATATATCATGTTCATGAGTAGGAAGAATCAACATCGTTAAAATGGCCATACATCCAAAGCAATCTGTAGATTCAATGCAATCCTTATCAAAATACCAATGGCATTTTTCAGAGAGCTAAAGCAAATAATCCTAAAATGTATATGGAACCATAAAAGACCCCAAATAACCACAGCAATCTTGAGAAAGAAGAACAAAGTTGGAGGTATCACACTACCTGATATTAAACTATACTACAAGGTTGCAGTAATCAAAACAGCATGATACTGGCATAAAAATGGATACATTGATCAATGAGACAGAATAGAGAGCCCATAAATAAATCCACACCTATATGCTCATTTAATATACGACAAAGGAGGCAAGAATATACAATGGGGTAAAGACAGTCTCTTCAATAAATGGTGCTGGGGAAATTGGACAGATACATGCAAAAAAAAAAAAGAAAAGAAAAGAAAAGAAAAGAAAAGAAAACCAAACCACCTTCTTACACTGTATACAAGAATAGACTCAGAATGAGTTAAGACTTAAATGTAAGATCCGAAACCATAAAACTTCTAGAAGAAAACAGGCAGTAAATTCCATGATATTGCTGATAGTAATTTCTTTTTCAGATATATCTTCTTGGGCAAAGGAAACAAAAGAAAAAATAAACAAATGGGACTACATCAAACTAAAAAGTTTTTGTACAGCAAAGGAAATCAACAAAACAAAAAGACAACCAACTGAATGGGAGAAGATATTCACTTATGACACATTTAATAAAAAGATATATAAATATCCAAAATATATAAAGAACTCATATAACTCAACAACAACAAAAAAACAATACTATTTTAAAAATAGGCAGAAGACCTGAACAGATATTTCTCCAAAAAGGACATACAGATGGCTAATAGACATATGAAAAGATGCTCAAGGTCACTAATCATCACAGAAATGCAAATTAAAACCACAAAGAGGTATCACCTCACACATGTCAGAATGGCTATCATCAATAAATCAAAGAACAAGTGTTGGGGAGGATGCAGAGGAAAGAAAACCTTCATATATTGTTAGTGGGACTGCAAATTGGTACCACTGCTATGGAAAACAGTCTGTATGTTTCTCAAAAAATTAAAAATGGATTACCTTTTGACCCAGCAATTGCACTTCTGGGTATTTAGCTAAAGAAAACCAAAACAATAATCCGTAAAGATCTAGGCACCCCTATGTTCATGGCAGCACAATTTACAATAGCCAAGATATGGAAGCAACCTAAATGTCCATCAACAGATGATTGGATAAAGAAGTTATGGTTCATATATGCAATGTAATATAACTTAACCTTTAAAAAAATAAAGTCTTATCATTTGTAATGACATGGATGGCCCTAGAGGTTATTATGTTGAGTGAAATAAGTCAGAGAAAGATAAATACCATATGATTTCACTTATATGCAGAATCTAAGGAATAAAAAGAATAAACTAATCAAAACAGACTCATAAATATAGAGGATAATCTGGTGATGGACAGGGATGAGGGGGCTTGGGGAACTGGGAAAATGGGGTGAAGGGTTAAAGAAGTATAAATTAGTAGTTGATAAATGGTCATGAGGATGGGGAGCATAGCATAGGGAATGCAGTTAGCATTAATATGATGGCTAAGTGGAGGGCCAGGGGAGGGAGGGAGCAATTGGGGTGATCATTTTATGAACTATATAGATGTCTAACCAATGTACTGTATACTTGAAACTAATTTAAATAAATAAATTTTTTAAAATACCAGATAAAACAGACTTGAAGCTTAAAGTAAAAAAAATAAATTAAAGAAATTGATAATTATGAAGTCTTTGTTGAACCATTAAACCACTGAAAAACTTTTCTTTGAAAAACACTTAAATGGAGAAAGTGCTACATAGTTATACAGTAATATGAAGTTACATGAACAAAAACCAGAAAACACTTCTCCAAAAAGTTGCTGTGTTAGAGTGTGGAATTACAGGTGATTTTCTTTTTAAAAAACATTATGCATGTCCTTTTATTGTATTTCCAATAAGAAGAGGGAAGGACAAAAGTAAAGCAGACACTTCATTGAGGTTGGCTGATGAGTGACAACCAAATATCAGTTCTAATTTTTTAATTGATATATAATTTACTTATAATATTGGATAAGTTTAAGGGTGTACAACATGTTGACTTGATACATTTATATTGTGATATGATAAGCATTGTAGCATTAGCTAACATCTCTATCTTGTTTCATTACTATCATTTCTTCTAGGGTGAAAACAATTAAGATTTAGTCTCTTAGCAAGTTTAATGTTTAAAATATAGTTGTCTATAATCACTGTATTGAATATTAGATCTCTAGGACTTATTTATCTACAAGTTTCAAATGTGTACTCCTAAACAACATCTCTTCCATACCCCCACCCCCCAGGCCCTGATAACCACCATTCTACTCTCTGTTGATGGACACCAAGGTTGCTTCCAGGTTTTGGCTATTATGAATAATGCTGCAATGAACAGGGGAGTGCAGCTATCTCTTCTACATCAGTTTTCATTTTTGTCAAGCAGAACATCTCAATATGATTTTGAAATTATTCTGAATCCTCTGCTTGCACTTTTTGCCTGGTTTCCTCTTCAGACAGTTTCCAGGAAGGGTGTGATTAAAAATGTGGTGTACAAATTCTAGGCGTCCTAGACAAATTTGTCATATTTGAATGAAAACCACTACAAGGGTTATAACATTTGGTTTAATAGGACTATTTCAAACCCTCACATTTTTCCATGTATTCAATCACCACTAGATGCTGCTATAGGCTGAGATATACCTCCCAAATAGGTATATTTGCCTTTCCTCCTTCCCGTGGGAAAATGACAAGCATTCTTTTTAAATGTTTTGTGTTCGGACACACTCATATGCATTTCTTATGCCAAATAAAGCCCAATGGATTGGAAGCATCACCTTTTTTATGTCTTTTGAGCAGGGAGTTGAAAGTAGTCTATGGAGTGCCTTCTCTAGGCCTGGCAGTTTTCGTACATTTTTTTCATTTTTCAAATGGTGTCTTGTTCTCCACCTTTCTTCACCCACTGTGTGCACCAGAGACTGAGCTGAGACCGCATCAACCAGCTCTCTCCTCTTCTGGCTTCCCCTTGGTTTTGGCCAATGGGGAGCATCAGCAGGAGGTGGCATGCAAAGGAAAGACCACCTGAGGTGTTTGTTCCCCAGTTCCCTCTGCAGAACATCTACTGGCTGGCTGTGTCCTGTGGAACCAATGGTTCCTCCCTTGTAAGGTGGTCTTCCACATAGCTTCTCTGTCTCCAGGTTTTTGTCCTCCAGGCCCAGGGGAGGTGACAGCCCTGTTGTTCCTAGTACCTAGTCCTGGAGTACTGCATACTCCCTTGTGGTTACTCTACACTTCATTTGTACTTTTGTAAATAGTGCCTTTATTAAACACTCCTCAAATTACCCAACTGATTGTGTCATTTGTTTTCTGCCAGGACCCTGACTGATATAATTCTTAAAGAGACAGGGAGTAACTCATGCAAATTAAGAGTTAGTAAGTGGCATAACTGGGCTGAGAAACAGGTCTGTCTGCATCCTTTGCCAGTTCAGGCTGCACTGCCTAGGAAGAAGCCTGTCTGAGAAGTGGGCAAGTTGGGTACCCTAGATGAGGTCCAGCACTGGGCCTAGGAAATGGACTCTCCTGCTTTGTGACTTAGACCACTGCACATCCAAGACACATTCCCACACCTCTTTCCGGAAGTTGGTGTGTGTCCTCATAATTCAGTCGACACTGCATTTGTTCGGGAAGCCTTTGCTTGCAGAGACCAGAACATTCTCCTTAATGGCTCAGGTGATAGTATTTTAAAACATATTCTTGGATGTTCTTCCCATGAGCTGTGGAATCTAATTCTCCTTCCCTTGAATGTGGGCGGCTGTCCCTAATAATTTGCTTCTGACAACTAGAATACAGAGGAAGGGATATAGCATTGCTGAGGCCAGGTTCTAAAAGCAGACTAGCTTCTACCTGCTTCCAGTTGGGATGCTCATTCATGAAATGCAGTGAAATTCATGAAATGCTGTGAGGAGACCTGGGCCACCTGGAGAAGACACATCTGGGCATCCAGCTGAAAGTCCCCTAAGGTTCAAGATGTGAAAAAGCCCTAGAGCCCCAGGGATCCTGTGACAACTGCATGAGATTCCCTACCGAGAACTGTATACCTGAATCCAGTGAACTCTACAAACAGAGATAGATAATAATAATAAAATAATTGGCATTGTTTTAAGTGACTAAGTAGTTAGATAATGTGTGACACAGCAGTAGAAAATTAATAAGCTACCTTCTGAATAACAGTGGCGGAACACCAATATTGATTCTCTTTTGGGTATCCAAAATGTCCTGAAACTACTCTTTTCTAATTCTCTCAAAAATTTTTCAAATCTCCAATTTTTAGCTCCATTATAATCTTGTCCTAGATTTTCCTCCTGGATATTTTGAATGTTGAATCCTCTTGGAATTAAATGTACTCGAATTTTTGTTCAGAACAAGTTTATATTCTAGAACTTGCTTTTTTTTTTTTTTTTCCACTGAGTAATGTATTGTTGACAACTTTCCAGGTCAGTAAATGTAAGTATCCTGCTTTTTTTTTTTTTTTAAAAAAAAAAACAGCTTTATAGTATTAGGCTCCCATTTTAAAGAGTTTTTCCCAAGCAGAATATGCCACCAAATAACATCCATCTACAACCAGAGAATTTGTTAATTTATTTATACATTAATTATTTCACTTGCTCATTCGAAGCACCATAAAGTGTTAACTACATGCCTAGTGGTAGTTTTTGAGAATGTTAAGACAATTTTTTGCTTAAGTAAACCAAAATTACTTTTTAAAAGAACCCTGAATAGAACTCAGTTCGTGTGAAGTGTGAGGTATAAGCCATAGATTCTCAGGGAAATGGATAGAATCTGAAACTGGTCATTTTCTCTTAGATAGGGTTGAACATAATTGTGGTAGGTAGCCTTTAAGATGGCTCCCAAAGTTCCTCCCCTTCTCTTATTTAGGCTATTGTGTAACCTGAACCTAGTAACTTGCTTCTAACAAATAAAATATGACAAAATGATGGGGTATTTCATAATCACTTCTATGATTAGGTTACAAGATTTCCATCTTATTCTACTGCCTTCTATGTTTGCACACTTTAATGAAGCAAGCTGACATATTGGAGAGGTCCAAATGACAAAGAACTGAGGGTTATTTCTGATCAACAGCTCTTAAGAAACTGAATCCTGTCACCAACCATGTAAGTGAGTTTGAATATGGATCCTTCTCCAGTCATGCCTTCAGACAAGACCATAGCCTTAATTGATACCTTGATTGCTAACTTATGAGAGACCCTGACATAAAGGATGCAGATAAATTGTACCCAGATCCCTAACCCACAGACACTGTGAGATATACTAAGTATGTGTTGTTTTAAGTCCATAAATTGTAATTGGTTACGCACCAATAGATAACAAACTCAGTAATTATTTAGGGAAGGGAACTTGCAAGTCATAGCGTGTGGTGATAAAATAAGTTATTCAACTATTGTTTAAGGTTTTTTTATAATGAAGTATTCGTTGAGGCAAGGCTCTGGGGGACTCAGTGGCTGTTGCCAAAAAACACCATTTAGAAAATGAGGAATTCAATGACTATGAGTGATGCCATTGCTGAACAATTTAAGGAAAGAGATTGACAAAAACAGGGTCATAAATTCTTGTTCCTCTTCTACTTTCTTTTACTTTTGCTCTTACCTTCATAAATAAGTAAGTAAATAAATAAATAAATAAATAAATAAATAAATAAATCTTAAAAGTATTAGGTAGGACAGAGCAAGGATGACATTTGTGCCTGGAGAGGAAGGAACTATAGAGGCACAGAGTGGGGTATTGCTAATGAATTGGGTAAGGAGAGTATTTGTGTGGGAGGGCTGCCTGACACAGGGAGTCAGAAGCTGACCTGGCTGAGGAGAACATTTACATAGGTGGGTGGCCTTGCACAGGTGTCAGAGCCTGAGAAGGGTGAGAAGGACAGCACTGCAGAGGAGTAGCTCAGGAAGGGTGTCAAAACTTGAGCAGAGTAATGAAAGTTATATTTTGTGGTATTAGAAATTACCTACAAACTTAGTATGTTAGAACAATCTTTTACTATCTCAGCTTATGTGGGTCAGGAATTCAGATAGAGCATAGAAGGAGTGGCTTGTCTCTGTTCTGTAACATCTGGGACCTTGGCTAGTAGACTTGTTGGCTAAGGCTGGGGGATCAACTTCTAAGGTGGCTCACTTCATGCCTAGAAAGTCAGTGCTAACAAGTTGGTTTCTTTTGATATGGGTCTATCCACATATGGTCCCCTCCACAGGACTGTTGAGTGTCCTCACAAATGGCTTCCCTGAGAGCCATTTGATGCCTGAGACTGAGCCAGGAAGAAGCTACACTTTTTATGATCTAGCCTAGAAAGTCATATGGCATTGTTTCCATCATATTTTATTCATTAGAAGTGAGTTGCTAAATCCAGCCCACAGTCAAGGAGAGGGATCTCACCTTTTGAAGGGAGGAGTATCAAAAAATTTGCAGATATATTTCCAAATCACTACAGAGAGATGGAGGGGCAGCTTGGTGTGAGATCTCAAACCCTGAGCTGACTGAGGAGAGCACACTCACAGAGGGGTAGCCTAGCAAGGTTTGTTAGAATCCCTGCAGGATGAAGAAGGCATGGGAGAGACAGAATGGTATGGGGAGTTGGAACTCAGGTGTGATCTTGGGGTGGGGGGGCGGGAAGGGGAAAGATAGTGTTGGCAGATGGTGTGCATACAGGGGACTGATCACATAAGTAAATACATGAAGGATAATTGGGGCCAGTTTTCTCACGGTCAGAGGAATGCAGCTACAAAAGTAACACCTTTGAATACATTGGTGTCTTCCTACATTCTCAGGTTTATTAACTGGAAGCTTCTCAGATAAACCAATCAGGTATCCATGCAGGTTAACACACAACATACAGGGAGGTAAAGTACAGTCTTAGACAACAGAGTGAATGGATAAAAATGTCTCCAAATGTCTCCTCAATGTCTCCAAAGCGAATTCTATTGACCTGCAGTATGGATGGTTTCGTGTAGGTCCCAAGCCAGCAGCTGTAACAGGCAGAGAGTCTTCGGCTCTCAGCGTACCTGTTCCTGATGCTCTTGGGTCAGGCTTGAACATCGTCTGTCAGAAGTGTTCAGCTTATATGGTCCTTACAGGGTATCCTTATGCTTATAGACTCCTGCAGTCAGGGGCTTATTGGTGGCAGTCGTAGCTGACACTTCTGTGGTTTTGGGTGTTCCAGTCACACCCTAAGGATATTTCCATTATGTGCCAGTTGATATTATTATTATCATGGCTCCCATGGAAATAATTTTTTAAGGTCCAAAAATTTCTCAATTCTTTATGCTCTATAAAGTTACAAATATGAAAAGAGAGAAAAATAACATAAATCTTGTGATGTTAGATTGGAAACTGGAAGTATGAGTGCTCCTTACTCACTGGTTCCTCCTAAAACGCCATGGTTTTCAAGTTAGATATGTAGTTAAATAGGTAGATAGATAGAAGTGTGTGTGTGTGTGTGTGTGTTTCCTATTGCTATCCAGGGAGCTTGGAAGAGCAGAGTTCTAGACTAACAGGTAAAGAGGAGACAAAGAGGAACAAAGTAAAAGCCCTATCCCAGGAGCATGTCAGTCACCTGGACTGGAGACAAGGCCCAATGAAGGCAAAGGCTAGGAGGCAGTGGACTCATTGTCAGAAGGTTCACCCAGTGGCTGTAGCAGTTTAGAGGTGATGACCCACCTCCAGCTGTGGTGGAGGGTGGAGGCAGAGAACTTCAAGGGGGAGCCTTCCAGTAGGCAGCCCACTGCCAATAAAAACACTGAACCTGGTCTATGGCCATTCTACTCTGAACAAGCCCGATCCCATCTGATCTTGGAAGCTAAGCAGGGTCGGGCCTGGTTAGTACTTGGATGAGAGACCACCTATGAAGACCCAGAGTGCTGTAGGCCTAAAAAATAAGGGACTGTAAACTGACAAGGTCCTCACAATCTGTGAGGTCAACCAAGGGTTGCCTCACCTAAACAAACAAACAAACACTGAAGCTGGACAGCCCGGGTATCTGCTGGAAAATAACAAGCAGGCCAGCTTGGCAGGAGAAAGGAGTTGATAAGCAAGGATGCAGAGCCTGAGAAGGCCCTGAAACAGCATCCTTATACCTGGGTCTGGACAAATTTTATGTCCTGCAGCTTGAAACTGGGTGCAAAACTGGGAGACTGCATGCATTTTTCAAAGGGAGTAGGTATCCTTTTCTCAAAAGTCAAGACTACTAAGGAGTCTCTGCGTCAGGCTACCTACTGGGGCTTCTGGGCAGAATAAGATAAAACTCAAAGGACCTGGCATGGTCCTTAAAGTTTATTAAAGGAGGCCTGAAGTAGCATTGCTCTTAACTCACTGGTGCCTCCTAAAACCTTTTCTGAAAGGGGGAGGGAGACTGGTATAATTGTCTTCATTTTACCAGAAACTGACACCCCATTCCTGTTCACAACCCCAGGGATACTCTTGGAGGTATCTCCACGATTCCAGAGAAAAAAGTGCACAGCCTGAGGTGAGCATGAGAGATCCTGTATGCAAAAACATTCATTCTCCAGGGGAGACCCATCCTGAGAGAAGCCAAGGCCTGGGGAAGACAAGGGCGCACACAGCTAATTATAATTGCTACTACAACTCCGTAGAGTGCTATTAGGGATCACCAAGAAGTTTGGGGCTGGGGAAGAGCCCACAGGCCCAGAGGCTCTGGGTGTGCTGTGTTGATCAGCTTCAGCAGAACCAAAGAAGCAATGCAGATGTGAGTGCGGGAGAAAGGGGGAGTGAAGCAAAGACGCGCAGGAATCTCACATCTGGTGGCGGAGAAACAGGTAGCAAGGCGCAAGGCTTGGGTGGACACTGTAGCCTGTGACATGCCAGTAGGCCCGCTTCGCAGGCAGGTTCGTGCCCGCACTTCCTTCCTTCCACTGCACTGGCAGCACCTCCATGGGACGCAGCGGGGGCGGGGAGGCAGGGAGGTTCAGAGTGTCCATCTCGTCGGGGCTGGCAGTAGTTGCTAAGCTCTTTTGCACTCTAAAGCCTCAGATAAGGAAAGCAAAGCCCAGATGGGGGTGGACAGGTCAATCTCCCCGCCGCTAGTCGGTCCCCAGCGGCCCCGGAATGACCCAAGGCAGAGCCGGTGCGCTCGGGCGAAGGCTGCCCGCATACGCTTCCCAGCCACGGGAGCCCCAGGATCGACCCTCACTCCACTTGCATCCGCTTCCCCGGCCGTTTTTTTTTTTTTTTTTTTTTTTTCAGCAGCACACAGCCCTTTGGCCAGCGATCAGCCCAGAAAGTGGCAGCGAACTCATCAACACAACAAAGGCGGCCCCAAGCAGCACCTTCTGTCGTGTAAAAATTGCCGGGTCCTGCCCTGGGAGCGGAGTGGAGCCCGAGGGGTGGGGGGCGGGAGAGAAGTAGCGGGAGATACCCTGAGCCCTCTTGGCCCTATTCCACTCCATAGTGCATTCGTTTGAAATGTTAATGTTTTGAAGCTTCCCTCTTGGCCCGGATCTCTCTCCTTGAAAGCAGGCTGAAGCCTCTGGGTTTAATAAACAAACCAAACCGGCATTTGATTGGGGTAGGAACCTGGTAAACATTTGTTGGTCCAAAAGAAAGAGGCAGGTGGTAACGTAGACAAACGCGGGTAAATTATTTCACAGCCCCAGCCACTCGCTTTAAAAAGACTCATCTGTGCACTGGTTTCAGGAGTTGGAGAAGTTTTACCAATCGACAGACCCTTATTTGCACCCTCCAGACTGAGAGCTCACACTGCGCGGGGGTTCCACCCCGCCCAGGACAGAGGAAATCAGGTCACGAGAGGAGGGCGGGGCGGGATGGGGCCGCGGTGAGGCGGAGCCGAGCCCAGGCCCCGCCCTGGTCTGCTGGGCTGGAGTTCAGACCCCCAGCTCCACTGTAGAGCAGTAGCTAGGACTTCAGATTTCCTGGGGTATCCTGAGGATGGTGAAGCTGGCCGGTAGGCCTGAACCTAACACAGCCGGCCATCGCGGCCGAAGAAGACACTGAGGGGTGTCACAGCGGGTGCTCTTAAAACTCTTGGCATGCATTTCCCCGTTCACATTTGATAATTTGTCGGGGTATTGCCAAAATATATCCGAGGTGAATTCCTTGCTCAGCCGAGCTGCTAGCGATGATAATAGTTCCCGTGGACACTTTGGAAACACTGACTGGCACTGTTCAAAGCCCTTCACATGGATTAACCTGTGATGAGACATAAGCCTTCCACTCGCTTTTTCCTAGAAAGGGTACATCACCTGCTCTCCATCCTTTCTCGTGGGGTGAGAATTAAGGCGCACGTCACGCTGTTTATGAGGTCCCAATTGTGCAGCTATGACTCCTGGCACCTATGTGTGCTGGAGAAGGGCTGCAGAGGTCACCAGGACACCATCGTAGTCCTGAACGGCTTCCAGGCCCCCCACAATTCTCCAACTTTAGTTTAATCCACTAAATCCTCCAAGCAAGAGCTGTTTTGTCTCCCAAAAGCTTTTGCCTCAAGCCGGGAAAACCCAATAGAGGAATGATCATTTTTCAACCATGGGAACCAACACTCATACATAATGAAGCAAGTCACACAAAGGACAAAATTCTTTCCCACTATCCTGGGAGAGGCCCCTCAGGCCAGGGAATCTTCAGAGGTTCCCAAATTACCCACCCTAGAAGCCAGGCTGGGGTGTATATGGAGCAGGGTTGCCCTCTTAGGAGCCCTCCTACCCACCCAAAGGCTAGAGTGGGTCACCCAAGGAAATTCCAGTCCAGGTTATTCATAAGCATTTCTTAGAGAATTCTAGTTCCTCCCTTTTCTCTGACCCAAGGACAGTTGTAGATGCCCTGGGCCGCTGAGGGACACAGGGAAGGGAAGAACAGTTTACAGTAGAGGAGCTCCCATACACCCCAATGATAGCATCTAGGTGCTGTCAGAGTACCCAATGGGCCGGGTGGAGATCATGGATCACCTGGTTAAGAGAAAGAACTGGCCTCAAATTGGTGAATAAACCTAGCTTTGTACATATTTGCCTCTTTACCCTTGGTGCTCTCAGATACATCATCTCCCAGATCTGCTATACCTTCCTGCATGCAGGCACTAGACCATTTCTGGCTCCTCTAATGTGGCCTCTGTTAATACCTGTGAGGTCTTAACCAGATTCTCACTCTTCTGGGCATACGTGGTTTGAAAGAACAGAGAAATGGGGTTCTTCTACCTGGCATGATCTTAAGGGCCTAGGATAATAGCACATGCTTCATTTTAGTGATTCTTGAAAAGACAGACACCTCTTAAATAGCTGGGTGACCTTGGGCAAGTCATTTATATTTGTTCAGTATTCCTAAAGTTTCCCATCAGCAAAGGGGTGGGATAATACAACATCCCTGAAAGGGAGATGTAGGGAAATTTTCACTGTCAACTCAGCACCTGAAAGCCCATTCACCTGTGTTAATGCATGCTCTCCTGAGGCTCCACTTTAAGATGTCACTTCCATACTCTGTCAGGTGCTCTGGAAGTGAAATACCTGAAACCAAATCACCTTGGCATCCTAGTTTGGGTGAGCAGCAGCCAGAGGCAGATTGGCTTTCAGAGCAGGTGACAGATAGCCCAGAGGCCTCTTTCCTATAGTGGTAAGTAAGCATTCAGGTTAACACCAACTCATTGCTGGGATGGATCTTGCTTCCAGCAGGGCATCCCACTGCCTCCTGCATAGGAGGTGAGCCCAAGCAGATCTTCACAGAAATTTAATAGCCCTGTTCAGCTTTCACTGTTTCTATCTCAATGTTAATCCCTAGTCCACCAATGGTACTCAGAACTATTTTTCAACATTTCTAAGATTAATATATAAACTCATTATTCATTTCCAAACTTATTAGAGAAGCACAAAATATCTAGATAACCAAAAATGCCATATGCTTGGTTTTCTGTATCTTTTAATTTAGAACCTATGGAAATAAGGAAGAGAGGATAATTGACTGATATGGAGAGTATATGACATACGATCAAGTTTCACAAGTGAAGGGAGGGTGGTCCAGGCAGAGGGGATTGCATAGAGGCTTGAGACCCTTTAGTAGTCTTTGTTATCTTGGGAAATGCAAACCAGGTGTGTGGTAAGGGTGACAAACATCTGTTAATGCCAATGCAAATACCAGTGGATATGAACTTATTTCTGTGGGGGGGGGCACTAAAATTTTTTTAAAAGAAGGAAATGGTTTATTCAATTTATGTTTTAGAAATACCATTCTGGTGGCTGTTCAAGAGTGGATTCATTTTTTAATTACTTTTTTAGAACATTTGTAAGTTCACAAAAAAATTGAGCATACATTACAGAGAGCTCCCATTTACTTGCTTCTCTGTCCCCACATTTTCTTATTAATGTCTAGTATTAGTGTGATATATTTGTTGTAATTAATAAGCCAATATCTATACATTAACTAAAGTCCATAGTTTACATTAGGGTTCACTCTCTGTGTTGTATAGTTCTGAGTTTTGAAAAATGTATATTATAGACCCAACATCACAGTGTCATACAGAAGCATTTTACCACCTTAAAAATTCTCAGTGTTTTGCCCAGTCCTCCATCCCCATGAACCCATTATCTTTAGTGTTACCTTTTCCAGCACCTCAGACAGTTGGAATCATATAGTATGTAGCCTCTTCAGACTGCCTTCCTCTTAGTAATATGCATTTAAGGTTTTTCCATGTCTTTCTGTGGCTTGATAGTTCATTTCTTTTGGTAAGTCTATTTTATATTTTTCTTCAATAAATATTTACTGAACTTCCATATCAGTATTCCTCCATAGAAATATAATAAAAGTCACGAATTTACTTTTTCTAGTAGCCATTTTAAAAATATAAAATTTACTTAAATAACATTCTATTTAACTCAATATAATTAAAAATATTATCATTTCAACATTTAATCAGTGTAAAAATTGAGATACTTTATACATTTTTTATACTAAGCCTTCGAAATCCAGTTTGTACTTTACATTTTCAGCACATCTTAAGAAGGACTAGCCTTATTGCCAACGTTCAGTGGATACACTCAGCTGGGCAGTGAAGTACTATGCTGGGGATAGAGCAGGGATCAGAATGGACAAGGTTTCTGCACTTACGTAGTTGACAGTCTAGGGTGGGAGACAGACAATAAAGAAGTAAAATCATTTCAGAGTGATAAGTGTTATTGAGAAAATAATGCACTGGAATTACATAGAGACTGGGAAGCTGATTTAAATTGCCTGAGCAGTCAGGAAAGCCTTTCCAAGGCTGAGATCCAAATGAGGAGGCATTAACCATCAATTATCTATTGCCACAATAATGCTGTAGAACAAACCACTCCAAAATTCAGAGGCTTAACATAATAACTAGTTATTATTGCTCATGAGTCTACAAGTCAGCTGGGCAGTTCTTCTGGTCTTACGTGTGCTCACACATGCATCTGTGGGTGGCTGCACGTCAGGTAGGTAGCTATGCTGATCCTGGTTCGGCTTGCATGTTTGGGGGCTGCTGGCTGTTGATTGGTTTTGGATGACCTCAGCTCTTTTCCATGTGGCTTCTCATCCTCCAGCAGGCTAGCCTGGACCTGTTCTCATGGAGGCAGGGATCCAAGAGAATGTGGAAGCTGTCAAGGATTCTTAAGGTTCAGGCTCAGACTGTATCACTTCTGCCACAATCTTTAGGTCAACACAAACTACAAGGCTAGCCTGCATCCTTGGAGGAGCTGTAAAGTCACATTACAAAAGATATGCATACAGGAAAGGATGGAAAATTCAGGCAATTTTTGCAATTAATCTCCCATATCATTTAAAAAGCTTTCAATTCCACCAGGATGTTATAATGATTCTAAACTTAAATATGTCGAATAAATTATCTTCAAAATATAAAAACAAAAATCAAACTACAGGGAGAAATTGACAAAATTACTCTTATAGTGAGAGGTTTTAATGCATCTTTTGCAATTATTGATAGGTTAACCACATAATAAAACATTAGCGTATCTTAGTAAAAGAAAAAGAAGAGTTGAACATAATTTACAAGGTTTTTCAGTCAACAAATACTTATGATATACTTTCTGCATGTGAGGTACTATTCTAGATGTGCTGGGCATACAGTAGTGAACAAAAGTCAACAATCCTTGTCCTCACAGAGTTTATATTCTACTGAAGAAAACAAATAAAAAATAAGTTAATATGTAAGACAAACAGATGACTACTATGGAGAAAAAATGACAAGGTAAGAAGTAGAACTTCAATAGCATGGAAAAGGTAGGCATTACTGAGGAGACACTGAGTGAAGAGCTGAAAGAGGTGAGGGAGTGAGTTGTGTGCATATCTCCAGACCTAGTGGAGGGAACAGCAGCTACAAAGGCCCTGAGGCAGGAGCTGGTTTGGCAGGTTCTAGCAGTAGACAGAGGCAGGCTTGGCATTGTAGAAATGGATTAGAGTTGTCAGAGGCCAGAACATGTAGGACCTTGTAGGCCATAATAAGGATTTTGGATTAGTCTTGGGGAAGCTCCAAAAGGATTTTTGTTTGAGGGGGAAGGGATGAAAACTCTGGAGAAAAGAGGGCTATTTTAAGACAAGAGTCAGGTAGCTGGACCTTTAGAGGTTGCGGGATACCAATCCTTGTAAGGTGACATGTCCCAAGGGAATTTCTCTAGCGTTGTCTTTCAACTACCTAGACAGCAGTTTACTTCCCAAAGGATATCACCATCTCCAGAGAACATATTCCAATTATCCTGGAAAACAAGGTAACTGGGATTATAGCATTATTCATTTGCTCAATGCTCAGAATGAAAACCTATCCAAAGTAATAACAAAAGGTAACTCAAGAAAGCACTCCCCTCTCTATTGGGAAAATCAGCAACAATTTATGGAGTCACAGGGTAAGTGAAACTATTGTTGGTTTTGAGTCACTGATAAATGCCCTGAAAATTTTTTTTCTCCAGATAAATGCCCTGGAGAAAAATAAACTAGGAATAGTGAGCATTGGGAGTAGGGATGCTACAATTTAAAATAGGCTGGTCAGAGAGATTAATTGAAAAGTCATATCTGCCCGGTATGGGCAGAGCAGAGTTGAGGTGTGTCAGAGAGGGAAAGGCAGGGCCTGGCCCACATCTTGTAGGTTGTTCTAACACAACCACTACAAGGGCCAGTGTATGATTCATAATTTTATTCTATATTCTATGATGAAGAAAAATTTTCTGTACCCAATGTGGTAATTTCTGATTTCTAGTTTTCTGAATTTTTTCTAGTTTTCTGAATTGTTAAGTTGTAATATATTTTATCATATATCATCAGAAAGACTAAATGGCAACTCCAGTTCTGACAGTTTCTATGCCTATGCTAGAACACAATCACAATAATGGCAGAATAAGCACTTCTATTCATTTTTTAATTTTTGCAGTTTTTCCTTTTTTCAGTTAAAGCAAAGTATGAGTTCACCTGAGTGGAACTCAAGGTCATGGGGTTCTGCCCTTGTCAAAACAGCATACAAAAGGGCAGCCTGCAGTTATCAAAGGGTACAAGCTTGGATCAGATCCAGGATTTCAGTTTCTGGCATAACTATGACATTTAATATGGAAAAAAATTAGACATCTGAGGGCTTGCATAGAGGTATTCTAACAAAGAAAGCACCTACTCATTACTTGGTGTGTGAGTGAAGAAGATTCAAATGAAGTGAAGAGAATCAATCTAGTGCAGTACAAACTGAGGGAACTGAGAAGACAAAAAACTGCTTGCCTATGTGTTATCCACCTGGATAGAGTCCAGTTCACTCACTCTGGTGTGAATCTCAGGGCTATGGCAAGAAAATGGGGTAGGGTCATTAGGGAAGTGGCCCTAACCCCTAGGGATCGTGGACCTGGTCTGAGGCCTATTAGAAACTGGGCTGTACCACATGAGGTGAGTGGTGGGTGAGGAAGCGAAGCTTCATCTGTATTTTCAGTTTCTCCCCAGAGCTGGCATTGCCACCTCAGCTCTACCTCAGATCATCAGGCATTAGATTCTCATAGGAGCACTGGTCCCTAGTGCCAAAAAGGTTGGGGACCACTGCTTTAGGGCATTTGCTTGCCATACTGGAACCGAGGCAAAGGGTAAAGATGGTGGTATAATCTGCAGGCCTAGAGTCTGAACATCCTTTAGGAGGTGCCTAAAGTGGGCAGGCTCTCCACGTGTCTTGAGTGTGGGGCACATGAGGGTGGGAGGCCTAGCACAGCTCGGCTGTTTTTTTTTTTTTTTTACTTTTCAAATCAGGTGCCATTTTCTACCAGATTTAAGAATATCTACAAGTAATAATGGAAATTCAATGTTTAAGAAAAAGTTTGATTCCTTCATTAGTTGCAATACCTTGAGTGAATGCCAATCTCTTTATTTCTTCACCTGCCAAATAAGGAATAACAGGCAGAGATGTAAATGAGGCTCGCTGGAAGCCTTGCATCATACCTAATGCATAGTAGGTTCTTAATGTTCTTCCTTTCCCCTCCTTCATCTAAATGAAAAATATTATGTTGCTGACAAATGATATGGGTATACTCTAAATCAGTGCTTGTTAACCTCTAATGAATGTGTGGACGAATCACCTAGGGAAATCCTGTTAAAGTACAGATTCTGATTAGGTGGAGTTGGGGTGGGGACAGGCATGCGGCATTTCCAATAAGCTCTCAAGTCAAGCCCATGCGGCTGACTTGGGCTCTTTAAGTAACAAGAATTTAACATTACTAAGTTCCATTATTTAGCACAGCTACCACAAAAAAAAGCCCCTAAAAGAGCTCCACAGATTGTCTATTTCTTTAAAAAATTAACTCTTCTACTTCAGCTTAGTGCAGTCACTGATCCAACCAAGTACCCAGCACCAGCCAGGCCAGGGCAGTGAATAGTGCTCTTCTACAGGAAGAGCTTGAAATTGTTTCCCCACCACTTTTGGCGTTTTCAACCTTAGCTTTTTTTTTTGCCTCTGATAATTACCCCTAATTAGCACCCACCACCTTGTCATTTAAATAATTATAGTAAGTGCAGCTTACATCTCTGCAGGCAATCTTCAAACAAACCAATAAAACAATATCTTATGCTGTTTTTAAAAAGACAAAACTGACCCAAATAAAAGTTATGTGCACACTACCAATAGTGGAATACATAGACCTGTTATAATTTCCATTCATATCAGCTACCTAAGAGTTGATTTATTTTGAACCAAAGAAAGTACCGTATAGTATTTGGCAAATTGTAAACGTTAGAATATAAATTTTGCAAGCAGTGGTGTAAAAATTCAGCCACACTCAGTTCTGCATTAAATTCCTATTGGGAAGGACTGCAGAATCTCTCAACTTTTTTTTCCCCCTTTATGGAGTTTTCAGAACATATTGGAAGAGCCTGGTAACTTCTGGGTGCCTTCAAAGCAAATTATTTTTTTTTTTGTGGAACAAGGGGCGGCTTGTCACTGAAAGCGATTAGTAGTTTTCTAATTTTCCAGGGGGATCTCAATTGACTGCCCAACAAACACTGGGCCATCGGAGCCTGATGAATCATGCGCCTCTTAGGAACTGACTGCATTACTCCTTAGAACGTTGTTTTCCTACTGCAGCCTCAAAAAGGAAAAACAAAACAAAACATAACCTAAACTATCTACATTTCTGAACAGGTAATACACTGACTCCCAAAAAACTTTAAGTGGAGCAAAAAGTGTACAGCACAAAACACTCTTTCCTCTTATTACCTCCCACCTCCCTGTTTTCCCCAGAGGCAATAACTGGTTCATTTCTTTAAACTTTTACTATGGAAAATTTCAGATATACGAGTCAGAGAAACTGAAATAATGAGCCGGTGTGTTTGCATGACGCAGCGTCAACAATGAAAAACATCTCGCTGGCTTATTTTATTCTTTCTCCAGTTTTTATGAGTTATTTTAAAGTAAATCCCAGACTGGCCGCAACATTTATCCGTCAAAACTTTAGTGTACTTTTTTTTTTTTTTAAATATATAACCGCATTGCTGTTATCACACCCAACAAGGTTGACGATAATTCATTAATACCATCCAGTATTCTCGGGGTCATTTTTAACTGGTCCGGGACAGACGGAGGAAGAACGACGAAGGTAAGGATCGAGGGGCCAGAGGGGGCGCATTAAAGAGACGCGACCTCCCTCACTCGTGGCTGCGGCCGTCGGGTGCCCAGCGTTCCGGGTCTCCCTGTTCCCGCTGTCGTTACCTGCGCCGGGCCAGCACCGGCCAGGCCCTGTCGAGGGCGGCTCCGAGCCGCGAGCTCCCGGCCTCCCCGTTCCCGGGCGGCGGCCCAAGCAGGCCCGACGCAGCTGCACAACCCATCGTCCCAAGA
The DNA here is from genome assembly GCA_004027375.1 of Macroglossus sobrinus. Lineage (NCBI taxonomy): Eukaryota > Metazoa > Chordata > Mammalia > Chiroptera > Pteropodidae > Macroglossus > Macroglossus sobrinus. Next base: position 169,612 of record PVKZ01002719.1, on the reverse strand, counting down.
CACTGGCGTGTCCCAGGAGGGGAAACGATTGACACAGCTGCCTGCACTGCGCCCCCGGGCCTCCCCCGCGACACCTGCAACTCTGGGCGGGACCAGGAGCTGGAACTGGCTACCGAGCGGGGGGAAACCATCGCCGCCGGAGCAAGTCCACCCGTCTCCCGATCGCGCGCGGAGTTCTCAACACCCACGACCTCGCAGACCTGGACTACAACTCCCGTCGTGCCCCGCGGTCGGACCAATGGCGGGCGCCCGAGCATGCGGAGCGCGGCGCCTGCGCGGCGGTTTGAGTAAGCGGCCGCGCGATTGGCTGCGGGGTCGGGCGTCCGCGCGGGGCCTGTGGGAAGCGGAGTGACGGAGAGAGCGGCTGTTGGAGGAAGGAGGTGGGGGCCGGGAGCGCAAATGGCGTTGAGATGGTTCAGGGCCCTGTTCAAACTCCAGCGCTGACCATTCACCGGCGGAAGCGGCGGCGCAGGAGACGGCGACGGCCCACCGGAGGCACGTAGTGGGCTCCAGTACCGGCTCCGGTGGCCAGGGAGGCCTAGGCCAAGGCCCGCTGGCGGCGCTCAAGGCGGGGAGGGAAGTTGCGGTGCTGCCGCTCCTCCCCCCCTCCACCGGGTTCCTATTTACCGCGAGTAGAGTCGCGGGTTCTGACGTTGGCGGAGCCCCTTGCTCCTCTTTGCTCACCAGCCGGCCCTGTTCTCCTGCGCGGGACTCCGGCGCCCGCCCGTGGACAGCTGGGGGCGGGAGAGGCGGAGGCGGCCCGAGGCCAAAGCACCGGCCAGGCGCCGAGGGTAAGTGAGGTCTCGGGCGGCTGCCTAGGCCTGGAGCGAGCCAATGAGGATGGAGGTGGCAGGGGTCTGGCAGGGGGTGATGAAAGTCTCGCTATCTTACCTACCGGCCTCTAAGGAAGTTGGGCAGGGGAACAGCATGAACTCTTTTTCCTCTTTTATTTGTCCTTTTTCTGAGTTATTTCTGGGCGGCTGCTGATATACTTCTTTCCCCAAGCGCAGTAGAGTGTGCTGGTTTTAGCCCCAAGTCATTGGTCGTCGTCTTTTCTGTCCCTAGTCGCCACAGAGGCCTTGGGGATTCGGTGGCCGAGGCTTCCGGGGCGTCGGAAGCAACATCCCTTTCCTGGGCGGTGGGGGCGGGGAAGAAAAGTTGCGTGATCTTCCAGCAGGTGGGGGCCGTCTCCCCCACTACCGCTTGGCGCACCTACCGCCCGCAGGTGAGGATTTCTGGGTGGTTGGTTTTGCCCTTTCCGGCTCCATGCCTTAAGAGAAGCCCCCAAGCCATTGCGGGAGCCAAAAAACTCTGGATTTGAACGGAGGTTAAGTGTGAAGATTTTTTTATCCCAGCGCACTTCCCTGAAAATTCGACCTGACTTTGGGCTAAAGAAAAGGCCCAGCGACCGAAAAGATTTAGTTTTGAATCATTCTTTCCTTCGTAGTTAGGACGATAGTCTTTGGAAGTGGAAGCCTGAGCAAGATAGCCTGTTTACTTGAAATATACTTAAAATATAATGTCAAGTATGGTTGCACACTAATTTTTGAATTTATACGTACTTTACACTCCAGGCTTAGGAAATGCCATCACAGTAATCTTGTCTAGTGACTTTTAAAAAAATGCATTGTGGAAACTATAAAGGATATCAAAAGTAGGGGATATTATATAATGAACTCCCATGTACTCATCTCAGATTCACGTTATTAACTCTTCATTAAATTTGTCTTGTTTACACGTTTTAACTTAACACGCTCAAAGCGAGTCATTGACATTTCATGAATATTTCAGCATACATTTGTAAAAGACATGAACTTTAAAAAAAATTATTTTATCTTTTAAAATAACTAATTCCTTAGTATCAAACATTCACCTGCAGACTTTCAACTTGCTACAGTGAATGCTTTGTGGTTCCGATTTTTGCGATGAGTTTTTCTAGTGTATGTGTAAAGGAGCCCAAATCTAGATTTTTGGTTTGGACTTTAGTCAGCATTTTTAGGTCATTACCATGTAAGTCTACCCATGAAGTTCCAGCTTTGTTGGTGTTTATAAATGTGAGTCTGTAAACCAGGGTTTTACGTTCTTGGAGGAATAAAAATAAATTATTTTGTTATACTTGTAGTTGCCAAATATACTTAGTTTTGTTTAGGCTGTACTTAAGACAAGATCCTTAGTGTAGGTCTACATTAAAAGGGGAAATAGATCTCCCTTACTTAGGCATGTTAAAAGGTCTTCAAACTATGTAGTCTTAATGCAGGTGTGTGTGATGACTATATTATTTTGTCAGATTAGAATTGCCTTCTAACCAAACATGAGAAGGGAAAATAGTCCACTAAATATATATAAAACTGTTTATTGTGATTCACTATAAATTGCAAGAATTTAAGTTAATAAAGGGAAAACATTTAAAGTATAGATCAAAACATTCAGAAATGTAAGTCAAATATTCCAGTTGTATTGTAAATTTCAAAGTAGGAAGATTTTTTCCAATCTCTAGGCAATTGTTCACTTTTTTCTTAGTTATATTTTATATATTGTCATTTAAACATTAGGTCAAAGTGTAAGAAATGGATAAGAATTGAGTCTTTAAAAAAGTGCCATAACTTGTTTTTAAAAATGTTTGACTCTCGCTTTTACTGTCCTGAAAATTTTTTTTGTCCTAATATTTGTTATTAATAATGTAGATAAATTAGGTGAATAAGTTGATCTTTTATAGTGTGAGGAGGAAAATAAGTTACTGCTTCATTTAATAATCAATCCATGGGCCACTGTAATACGCTGGAGTCCATCAGCTCCAGAAAATGTAACTCGGCAAATGAGCACAGCACTATAGGGACAAAGAAGATAGAATAAGTATAGTTTCTTGTGCTTAGGGAAATGACCAAATAAGGACCATTTTTCAAGTCACATTTTAAATTACATTAGACCAAGAATCAGTATCATTAAGATTGGGTTAAAAGCTGCAGGTTATAATACATGAAAAAAATAGCACAATTTTCCTGATTTTTTCTCACTTATATGAATAAGTGCTCTGAAATTTCAAAGAACTAAATTTAGTCAACTATTTGATATTTCTGAGATCCTGCAAAAAATGAACATTCTGTGCTTAAGATTTTATATTAGAGGTAATTACTCTATTAAGATTTTTTTAAAGGCAAAAGCGATGTTTGTGAGAATAGCAATTAGATTGGTTTGAAGCATTAAAAAGTAAATGTTCCCCACTATAAGTTGGTTTTGTGTACGCTGAGTTACAAGTTGGTTAATCTTACTTTGTAAGCAGCATATGGATATGTGCTCATTGTAAAAAAAATTGACATGTGGAAGTATATAGAGTAAAAAAATGAGCCTTTCTGCACTCTATCCCCATATTTATTTGACAGTTTTTAAAGATTTTATCTTGAATGTTGAAAAGCCACTTGGGGAGAATACTTGGGTTCTTATTTTTAAATTCAGTGTTAACACAAGTATTTGGTAATTATATATTTTTTTACATTTTTTTTCCCCACAGAGAATATGAAACAGGTGTCAAAATGACATCCAGATTTGGGAAAACATACAGTAGGAAAGGAGGAAATGGCAGTTCAAAATTTGATGAAGTCTTTTCCAACAAACGGACCACCCTTAGCACAAAATGGGGAGAGACCACATTTATGGCTAAATTAGGGCAGAAGAGGCCCAATTTCAAACCAGATATCCAAGAAATTCCGAAGAAACCTAAGGTGGAAGAAGAAAATACTGGTGATCCTTTTGGATTTGATAGCGATGATGAGTCTCTACCAGTTTCTTCAAAGAATTTAGCCCAGGGTAAGGGTTCCTCTTATTCGGAAACTAGTGAAGCTGCTCAGCTGGAAGACGTCACTTCAGTACTTGAAGCTAATAGCAAAATTAGTCATGCGGTGGTTGAAGACAGTATTGTCTCTGATAAGTGCTTACATTTGGAGGATACTTTGCTTGAGAAAGAAAAGAGCACAATTCGAATCTTACAAGATGATGCAACTAAAAGTAGCTGTGCTAAATTAACGACTTTGGGTAAGTTTTGATTTTCTTTATTCTGAGCCCAAAGAGCTTTGTGTAAACCATTTAGTTAAATGATTTAAATTCTAAAATATTTTTGGGTTTTCTTGCTGTATTTATGATTAATGGGGACTATAGATAATTCTGTAAAAGAGTTAAGAACTTCAAAGAAACAAATTGGTGGTTGAAATTTTACTTAAAACAACTTGGATAATAATGTTTCCAGGCTATTACTCATGGTACATTTTGAGACGTCTCTTAAATCCATAACTCCCGTTTCAATAAAAAACATTTCTTTTTTGTTGTATTAGGATTCCACAATATCTCATTTCTATTACTGTAGAGGATTTGGGTGGTTACTGACAATGAAAATAAGATGAGCATTTACAATGAGGATTAGATTTAGGAGTGTTAGGCTTTCCTTCAGAACTAGTTTAGAAAGATTAAGGAAGTATTGAGCCCAAACATTGAAGAATTTAACTTCTTTGCAAATTAAGATTAGTTCATAGTCTGGCACCAATAGCAACTTGTATTAATAGCTTTTAATACACTAAATCAGTTGTATTTTTTAAATGTTAATTTGTAAATCTGGCATCTAATGTTCACTCCTAACACAATAAATTTTATCAGTTGTACCCCTACTCCTTTTGTAAAGGATTTGAGACTTACAATAAATGATACAAAGTGCAATTAACTAAAAGACTGAAGAGATAAAAATTGAAGGTGACAGGTAGACAGTGTTTGCCTTATCAGCAGTAGGACCTGGATAGCACTGTAGTTGAAAACAAACCTTAGTTCTTGACTTTTCGGTAAAGTTCAGTGATTATAAAAGGTTATGTAGATTTCATATTTTGAAAAGAAGTAAAAACCAAACTTTTTAGTACTCAACTCTTAAGAGGAATTTTGTCTTTTGGAGGAAAAATAAAAGGTGCCTCAAACAGTATGATAAAAGACTTTGCCTTGCATTGTTACAGTAAAAATGCTGAACATTTTCACTCTTTTTCTCACCCTTGGATGAGAGGATGAGCCAGCTGTTATTGTTGTTCCCTTGATTTTCCCAGTTAATTCTGATTTGGCAGCCCTTACACTTTACCCACATTTCTTCTAAAGCATTGTTCATATCTTAAGGTTACGTTAACATTTTATTAAAAAGCAGAGCATAAAAACTGTTTCCTGGATCAGCTCCCAAAAATGTATTGGAATTGTAGAACTGTTGAGCCAAAACAAATTTTTAAGTCAGATCTCTTCATTTTATACACGAGGCTCAAAGAGGTCAAGTGGCTGTCCAAGATCAGCTAGTGGCAGAATTGGATGAGATTAATTTATTGATTTTCAACACGTTGAGTACCTACTGTGTGTTGTCCACTGGATGAGATTAATTTATTGATTTTCAGCATGTTGAGTACCTACTGTGTGTCCTTTACTTTGCTAGACTTGGAGTGTTTTTTCACTTGTCTGGTGTTCTTAATGCCATATCTTGCTATCTTCTGATAGTTGATTCACAATACAGAGTAGATAGGCTGGAGGAAGGAAAATGAGGCTAGGGAAATGATGAAACTGGTCAAGGAAGGCAGACACAGGCTTTCCTAAATGTTATTTTTTGGAGAATAGGTTGTGATTTGCAGTCAGAGAATATCAAGAGGATGTATGTTTATGTAGAAGGAATATTAGCTTCCTAGTCTAATGTAGTCGAATTATAGTTCTAGTGCTGATGCTGTGGCCTGGCGAAATCCAAACTCCATTATGATGAGTTTGTGAAGAGAAAATGTATACTAAAATACAGTCAGATGGATGTTCAGGAACATCTTGTCTCTCTCTTCCTTCACAAGGCACCCTTAGTGGGAAGAGAATGATGTAGCATTATGAATATTTCATTTTTCCTTTTCTCCTTTGGCCACCCAGAGCAGCTTCCTGTAGGATAAGAAGAAAACTTCTATATGTTATGACCTTTTTCCCTTTGTCTCTCCTCTAAAATTTGGGCATTTCCCCATGTCTGAACTTTTATTATGTCTGTCAGATTGTCATTGACTTTACTTTCATTCAGAAAGCCTTCAGTTGTTATTGGAGTTTGGAAACCCAAAACTAAGTTTTTGATGAAAGGAGTCTCTATAAATCTAAAGTGGTTCCTAACCTTTTCTGAATTAGCAGTTCTGTTGAGAATGATAAAATTTTGAACATCAGATGAAAATGCCCGTGTACCTACTTAGGTCTCAGAAATCTCCGAAATCCTTTGCAGGTCATGCTCGAGCATTTTATTCAAGGACCTTTGAGAAATTTTAAGATCAAGCTCATTCAGAGTGTACAAGTTAAGTGCCATAGTATCCTTCCAGTGGACTGTTCCTACTTATTCAGACCATTTTTCACTGTGTAGAATAGTCTCTCCCCTTATCTGCAGGGAACACATTCTAAGACATCAGTGGATGCCTGACATCATGGATTAGTACTGAGCCCTATATATACTGTTTTTTCCTATACATACATATCTATCAAAGTTTAATTTGTAAATTAGGCACAGTAAGAAATTGATAACAATAATAAAATAGAAAAATTATACTGTAATAAAAGTTATGGGAATGGCTTCAGGGTTATTATTAAATAAAATAAGGTTTACTTGAACACAGGCAGTGATGATCATCTAATCACTGAGAAGGTTAAGTGACTAATGAACGGATGGGTAGCATATACGGTGTGGATCTGCTGGACAAAAGATGATTTCACGTCCTGGCAGGTTGGAGTGGGATGACGAGCAAGTTCATCACGCTACTCAGAACAGTGTGCAATTAAAAATTTATGTATTTTTGGAATTTTCCTTTTATAATTTTGGATTGTGATTAACTTGAGAACAACTAAAACTAGAAAACTGAATAAGAGGGAACTGCTGCTGTATCTACATCACATCAGTGAAAAAAGGCTTATCCAAGTTCAAACTTATATCATTTTTCTTGGCATTAGTTTTAAAGCGATCACTTTCTCTGTAGGAGTGTTTATGGTTAATTTTTAGGTACTATTAAAATTCTTTGTTTCAAATATTTTATACTGGATCGTACTTTTAAAAATGTTGGCTTAAAGGGAAAATTCAGAATGAGGTCATGGTAAAGCATCTAATGGTTGCCATTTTCCAAATAGATGTTTGATGGATCAGGGAACGCAAGCAAAATTACAAACTGTGAATGGGAAAGGCAAGAAATAATTGAGTTGGTAAAATGTCCTAACTCTTGATTTAAAAAACAAAACCCAAAAAACTTTACCAGCTTAAATGGTTGTCAGTATATAGCAAATCTTGTTTCATTTGTTTTACATACTATTTCTTCCATCCTCTACCCTGGATTATTTTAAAGCAGATTTAGGATTTCCTATTTTATTTGCACCTACTTTAGTTACAGTTGTTGTTAAAGCAGTGAATTCTCATATAGGTGTTCACTTAAAAATGACTGTTAATGGGACCTGAAATTTGCCTTTTTAAGAGATCTCAGAATATTCTTTAGTGTGAAATCTAAGGCTGTGTACATTAAGAATAAAAGAAGGCTTTTCTTGCCTTTTATATGAGACTACTTCCATTTTCCTCTTTGTGCTTTCTGCTGCAGGTTTTTATTCTGGACTTTAGAATAAAGTGTGCAAAGACTTATCTTTCTACTTGGCACACTTTTCCTTGCCAGCCAGCTGGGATTCAGTCTACACATCCTGCCAAATATTGAGATAACTTCTGCATAGGCTTTTAATTTGCATGACTGGTTTTGTAGCCAGTAAATTTTTTTCATTTCCTTAAAGTATACTATTTGTGTAACTTAGAGGGTTGTTACTGTCAGGAAGTTAGCTTTGATTTAGAACTGAGGATGATTTTTAGAAAGGGAAATGAATTGTTCTATTCCTGAAAGCTTAAAGTAGGCCAGAACTTGTGACCTGAGATGAGATTGTCACCTGCACTTTGGATAAAATACAGGTGATTAAGGAAGATTATTAAAGGATTCTATTAGTATCAGCAAGAGTTGCTTTCGTTCATTTAGATATTGAATGTATTTGTTGTATAGAATATACTTAAGTCATACCTAAATTCAACTTCTTTTAAGAGAAGTGGATAAGAGACTTATTATTTATTAAGTTCCTTATATATCAGTTGATCCTTAATCACAACTATTTAAGACAGGCTTTACTCCATTTTATAGAGGGTAAAGCACAGTTTAGAGAGGCTGAATAACTTGAACTGTTAAGTGGAAGATCTGAGAAACATTTAGTGTTCCCATACGGTGGAGCTATATTCTGATGTGAATAAACTTAATTTTATCATATTTTAAAGCTTTGTATTTACAATAACAGACTGTCACTATACAATGTTTTATCTTGAGGTTGGAAATAAGTATTTTGACAAAGAACAAAGGAGGGATTTCCTCTTGCCTTTATTTAAATAAGTTTTAAACAGTAAGAATGATGGCCAAACCACTTATAATACTTAGTGCATAAAATTGACCTTATTTTTACAGTTAATAAGTGTCTTTTACTTTATAATTTTTTGTATAAAAATGGAAAATCAACAAATGAATTCTGAGACACTAATTTTAATTAAGCTAATTTTGTTTTAAAGTAGAACTTTAATTTCTTATAAATGATTTAGTAAAAGGACCATTCTCAAAGCTTGAGTAATAACAATAGTGTAGGTGACAACACATTTGTAGAGTACTTGATGCTTTTCAGAGCATTTAAAAATATAGGATTAGATGAAGTCATTAAGGAGAGTGTACGAGAAAAAGTACTGTGAAAAACTTGTAAGATTTAATGGCGGAGAGAAGAGGAAGAAAAATTAGAAGGCTACCTAATAGATGCATGCACCTGAAGGACAATCAGGCAAGTGATATTATATAGAGGTCAGCAGAAAGTTGTTTCATGAAGCGTCAACTGAATTGTAATGCCGCTGCAAAGTTAGTAAGTGTGAGGCCTGCAAAGCAGGCATTGGTGTTTGCATCTTAGATTTGCGTGTTCTCTGTGTAGTGAGTGTACCTACCCATTGAGGAAATGGGGGTAGCAAGTTGTTAAAGATGTTTTGAGGGGAGAAGAAGAAGGGTAGAGTTTTGTGAGGGGTTCTGAAAGGTTTGATTACATGAGAGAGTCTTGAAACATAGGATCCAAAGCACAGGGGGAAAGTGGTCTTGGGAGAAGGGATGCTACCTTTCCTGGACAGGAGAACAGTTGGTTGAAATGTGAGCTTAGTGGGAGGATGGAAGGATAAGATGATTTATGGATGGAACCATTCCCCCCCCCGCCCCCCCCTGCCCAAACAAACAAAAAGACAGAAGAGGTTATCTCTGAAAGGGAGAAAGTAGGGCAGAGTAATATGGAGGCTGGAGGGATGAGGCAAAGGGTTCAAACAAATGTTGCAGAAAGTAGAAGACAGAGCTGTCTAGGGAGAGAATTTCTGGACATGATTGGGGCCCTAGTTGAAGTTTGTATCAGTAAAAACTCATGGTCACTAATCTACCCATTATATGTGTGAATGCGTTTCTCACTCTCCGTTGGTAGGTCCCATCAGCCAGAACCTGCGCAGAATATGGAATATTGGATAAGATTATTAGAATTATCCTAGATTGGCGTTTTGCATGAAAAGATGTGGAATGAACAGATAAAGAAGTTAGGTTATTGCCTGGAGAGTGATTGAAATGATGGACTGTGGAATTTAAAAAGTTCAGGAACGGACAAGGCTGGTGGATAGGAGAAAGGAAAGGAGGAGTCAATATACTGAGGGTCTTATTAAATAAGAGTCAAGAATGGGATTACTGGAACAAGCAAGTTGGATAGTTGGTAGGTTGTGATTTAAAAGTTCAGTTATTTGGTTTTAATATTTAAGAGGTGAAGCTTTTTAAGACATGACAAGTTCCTGATGAAATGGTGAGAACTGGGAGCTGACATGGAATGTAGAAGAATGCTGATGGGAAAAGGTTAAAGAACTAGGGGGTCAGGAGGTTGGGATTTAATGGAATGATAGCAAAACTGGCATGGAGGGGTACTTTATAAATTTTGTGTGAAATCCTTAAATAAATGAAGAATAAGAGGTCGTTATATGATGGGTATGGGGAAGATTAGAGGGTAACTAGCTAGGTGGCACAAGCCTCAAAAGAATGGGCTTTTATAAGAGTGGAGAAGTAATAGTTTTATAAAGAGACTTTGAAGCGCCAGCATGCCAGTGACCTGAAAACCATCCTACTCTGAGAACTCTGAGGGTTGCAGGAAATAAGAGGCATTCTTAGATTTCAGCTAGGATAAGGAAGTGGGGAGAGAGAATGAGCCCCCAGATATATGTGAGTATCCACTGAGGACTGGATACTCTGAATTTAAGGATGTGGGTGATGGTGTTGGTGGTGGGTTGTTGGCTTATGAGATTGGAAAGAAGTACAGATACATTTTGAGTATTAGAATATAGGAGAAGGTAGATGACAAGATGTGATTACATTTTGGTTAGATAAAAACAGAAACAGATGAGAGGAATGGTGGCTTTATAACCAGATTTTCCTAGAACAGTTTTTAAACCTTTGTTCGCAAATCATCTAGAAAGTTTTTGTCAACTGTTCCCACTTCATCTCCTTCCCCATGAATTTTCAAAGTTTGCACCTTCAAGATCCCAATTGGAAACAGATGGCATGTCCCAGTTAGGCCAATACCAGGAAAGTTTATTTATAAAGGGGCTGTTTACAAAGATGTGAGAGGAATGTTAAGAAAAGCATAAGGTATGGTGCCCTGGCTTTGGTTACCTGCAGTGAAGTTATTATCACCCATTTGCATAGGGACAGGGTGTTTATTTTCAGATAAACACCAAGGGATTATCTGAGCCATATAGAGGAAACCACCTTAAGAGGAGCACTGTCCTTCTGTTGAAGGGCCTCATAAGGAAAGTACTAAAGGAGTATAATACCTGAACCTAACTCTCCTTTGTCCAGCTCCTCATGGGTGGAACCCAATAGAAGCCTGAGGGTAAGGAAACTTTTTGATACAAGTCAGCCTTTTAGGGCTGAGATCAGGTGGAGAGTGGATCTGGAAGGACAAGTGAAAGATATCTGGTGTAATATCTTAAAAAAACCCCCAAACAAACCAAAAACACCAAACTGTGAAATTCTGTGAAAATGTATATAATTATGGAATCACTCTCAAGATACAGAGTATTATTATTTTAGGTGAGGCAACCCTTGATTACAAGGATCTTGTCAGGTTACAATTCCTTTTTTTATTTTTTACACCTATAGCACCTGGTCTTCCTAGGTGGTCTCGCATCCAAGTACTAACCAGGCCCGACGCTCTTTAGCTTCCGAGATCAGACAGGATCAGGCTTGTACAGGGTAGCATAGCCATAGACAAGATATAGAGTATTTTCATCACCTCAAAAGTGTCTTCATACAACTCTGTGGTCAGTCCCTTTTCCAGTCTCCAATCCCTAGCATCCTCTCTGTTTTATATCCTTGTAGTTCTGTCTTTTCTAAAATGTAATATACGTGGGATCATACAGTATATAGTCTTATCAGTCTGCCCTTTTTTATTTAGCATAATGCTTTTAAGAGTATTCCATATTGTATGCATCAGTAGTTCATTCTTTTATATTGTTGAGTATTCCATTGGGTATATGTTCCATTATCCATTTACTGGTTAAAGGACATTTGGATTGTTTTCAGTTTTTGGTAATTATGAATGAAGCTATTATAAACATTCACGTTTAGGTTTTTGTGTAGACATGTTCTTATTTCTCTTGGATAAGTACCGAGGTTTGGGATTGCTGGTTATGAAAATATTGATCTCATTTAAATGTTTGCAAAGGATACAGTTTCCTGTAAAATAATAATATAATTTTCTATTAAAATGACCATTTAAAAATAAAACATGCAATTTAGTTTTAATGGTTTCTTTTTAACCTTTTTATAGTAAAATAAACAGATACAGAAAGTCACACAGTACATTGAAATATATAAGTTGAGCTTAATGAATTATTTATAAGAGCAACAACTGTATAACCACCACCTACCTCTAGAAATGGAATTTTGCCAGCCACTCCAGAGCTCTTATTTCACCCTCCAAATAACTGCTATTATTAAGCACCTGCTATTATCAGTAACTGTCTTTTATCATACTCTTCTTCTTGATTGCAAATGCCATAATTATTTGCTGTTCATTTTCATACATTAAAAAAAAAATGTTCTTTAACAGTCCAAAGAGTTGTTGTGCTCCTTTTCCTTTTTGAAATTGTATTTCTATCGTACTTCTCCTTCAGAATTTTTTCCTAATGAATATATTTGTGTTTAGTCCTTTAATGGTTATACTTTTCATAATTCTTTGTATAAAAATATATAAATTTAAATTTAAACTTAAACGAATTTTCTCTGATTATAATGCTCTAAATATTTAAAAGTTCTTCTAGATCATTATGACCACAATTAAAAGTGCATAATTGGTCAACTATGAATGCTATACATTTTAAAGGCAAGTTTATTGGAAATGTACCTCTTTATGGGTAGAGCTTTTTAAAATTAATTCATATGTATGTGGATGACTATCATTTGCTAAAATAAAAGGATTGGCATCAATCTATTACTTTTTGGTATATGTAAATATAGAGAAACCATATTGACAAAATTGATGGAAAGTTTTTGTTTTATAGCAGTTTCTAATTGGAAAACAACAGTTGGAAACCACCTGACATGCAAAGGATTTGTTACAGAATTCTTAGAATTACTCAGTTATTAAGCACAGAAGCCAATAATCAATCACATTATATTTCTGTAGGTCATGCACCACAGAGCAATGTACCATAGTAATATAGGGATAGATGAGTGATATGCCATTATTCATAATATGGAAGAGTGATTAATCTCTAGTGAGTTGTTTTTGGACCAGTGTACGTATGGAAGTTGAGGATTTAGAAGTTAATCTTCTTAAAACTGAATAGTGTCTGTGTATATGTTTTGGAAGGTGTTAGTATAACTCTAGGAAACTGAGGGGTCTGTGTTTCTAAATTAAAAAGTTAATTGCCAACCTAGAAAGGAGGCCCACAGGTTGAGGAGTTGCTGGGGTATGTGGTGTGTTTTCTGTTCTCTTGGTGAGTAGAGATGGGCAGCTTGAGCAGGAAGCTACAGGAGCAGATAAGTTCCTTGGCTTGCTTGATGGGGTATGGCATTTGGCAATAGGGCTATGGTCATATAGGATGATGGGAGGTTGAGTTGACTTGGACTGCTGAGTGTAGTGGGCCCAGCTGAGTAGCACTTTGGAAGTTGTTTTACTTTTTAAAATTACATGTGAAATTTGTGTTTGATAGGCTTAACATTTTAAAAAATAGTTTTTACTTTCAAATCTTGAATAGAATTGATCCACTGAGAAAGATGTGCCTGAGTTTTTCCTGTGACTTTGTAGGTGCCCGATAAATAGCTACATACCCTATAGACAGTGAAAAAGTAAGTTCTCTTCTACAGAAGCAAATAATAAATTTTTAAAAATTATTTTTTATTATTTAGGCCTACAGCACCTGGTCTTCCTAGTGGTCTCCCATCCAAGTACTAACCAGTCCCAACCCTGCTTAGCTTCCGAGATCAGACATCGGGCTTGTTCAGGGTGACATGGCTGTAAACCATGGACTATGTCTCCACTGGGGTGTGAACCCAGGACCTTCTGAGTGTAAAGCAGACGTGCTCACCGCTACACTATGGAACCACATCCAAAATAATTTCTTATATAGCTTTTCACAATCCTAAATATGCATAGCATCAAATCTGTATCTTTAAAAACACACATATATATATTTAGTATATATATATAATATGTGTATATATACGTGTGTGTGTGTGTGTATATATATATATATATATATATATATAAATATTGTGTCTTTGATAACACTTAAAGAGAGATCTTTAAGATGTACACTTTTCTATATTTTTATATCTACCTTGTTCTTTTTTAGCAGCTTCCTGGTTTTCTATTGTATGGATGCACCTTACTTTAAACTAATCTCAGGGATATTTTGGCTGTTTGTAGTCCTTTGCTATTATAAATAAATGCTATATTGACCTTTTTTTTACTTATGTTTTTGAGCATCATGGTAGGAAATGTTTCCAGAAGTGGAATTGAAAGGGCATATACATTTAAATTTTCACTTGATAGTGCCAGATTTTCCAGTACCAGTCTGACTTTTTTTTTTCATCATCCTCCTTCCAAACTTAGGGTTTTGCCAGCTGAAAGGTAGAAAACTGTTTAATTTTGAGTTTAATTTTTTTCATTTTAGAATATGTATATCTGTATTTTTAAATTTAAATTTAAATTTTTATTTAGAAGCTTCCCAGCCCTTATCCCCAGTCACTCCAGTTCTTTACCCCAGACCATTTCTTATTTGTTTCAGCCTTTCTGACATATGCCATGCACATATAAGCAGTTACATATGTGTATGTATATATGTACGTATGTATTTTGTGTGTGTATATTTAAATCCACAAAATGACAGCATACTGTTTTGTACCTTGCTCTTTCACTTAATGTATCTTAGGGATAATTCTATGTCCGTATATTAAAGTTTTCTTTCTGGTCTCCTTCCCTTTTTTAAAATACTGCATGGTGTGTCAATTTCTATTTGCTATAAATTTCTTAACCGGTTCCTTGTTGATGTCAGACTTTTGGATTGTTCCAGTGTTTTTACTTTTCTTTTTAAGCTGCTTTCTTTATCAAACAAGTACCACTTCATAACTTTGTGACTGTCAACCACTAACGTATGTTTACTGTCCCTCATCTGCAGAATGGTATACGGGTTCACATTTCCTTATCTGAAACCTTCAGGGCCAGATCTGTCTTGGAATCTAGGATTATTTTGGAATATAGAAAATGTATGTATTTTACATTAACACGCTACAGGATCTGAGGCAGCACGCTAATCAGACAGTGTTTCTTCGTAAAAATAAAATGTCTTCTTAAGTAGGAGAAATGCTATAAATAGCTTCACTTAGGTCATGTTTTGCTTCAGAATGCATTATGAAAAAATTTAATTTTCAAGACTTTTTGGACATTGGAATTGTGGTTAAAAGCTTGTGAACTTGTATAATAGTACCTTCCTCAGATGGTTGCTATGAGAGCAAATGAATTAATAGTTAGAAAGTATTTAGAACAGTACTAGGCACATACTTGAGGGCTTAGCAAGTATAAATATAGTTTAACTTTGTTTTACTTTGATTTTTTACCCAGCTTTATTGAGATATAGTTGACATATAATATTTTGATTTCTTAATTGCGAATAAAGTAGAATCTCTTTTTATAAGTTATTTCTATTTCTTTTTCTGTTAATTGCCTTTTTATGTCTCTAGCTTTTTCTACTGGGATGTTGGATTTATTGATGTGTAAGAATTTATAATATATTAAAGAAATCAGCCTTTAGCATTTTCCTGATGACTAATGAGTACATATTTGATATCAGTATAGTTTCTTTGCTGATGAAATATTTCTGTTCAAATTTTTTGCTCATTGAACTTTGAGTTCTTTATGTATTCTGGATGCAGGGCTTTTATCAGATATGTTGCAGATATTTTCTGACTCTATGGCTTGGCTTTGCATTCTCTTAATAGTGTATTTTGCAGAGTAGAAGTTATTTTAATCAGGTCCCATTTTATCAGATATTTCTTTTAAGACAAAGGAATACAATCTCTTTCCTAGGCAACCCCTTCTTTGTTGGACACACTAATTGATCCTTAATTTCTTGTTCATTCACCCTTACAGTTTCTATGAATTGAATGATTACTATACATTGAATAAGTTTTTCCCTCTTTTCATGACAGCTACTCAAATTTATAAGCACCTTGCATGTATGGCAACACCCTTTTATCTCCCAAGTTATTTCATGGGTTATGGTCTCCAAAAGCCCCGCTTCTTTATCATCAATACAGACTCCTTAGCAGAAGTTGAAGGTTGTGTTTAAGTTTAGTCCTTAGCATGTAATACATATTTACCATTTGCCCATCACATTAGATTTTTAACCTTTCATCTTGACCTCTTTCATTAAGATGGATTAAGATGATTTATCTGCCTTAGTATTTCAATTCTTAGCAGCCACCACTATAGACAGTATAATATAATAGAACTCAGTATAGGTCTTTTTATGAGATCTTTTGGCCATTGGTTTAATTGTTAAACCTTTGCTGTTAGCCTCCTTGGGCCTTTTTTTCCTCATTTGTGTAATGATGGGTTTGTTATAAAGTGAAAGGAAATATATTTCTATTTTATATATATTGAATATCCTTTATTATCAAGTGACTGGTCAAGTCCCTTGATCATTTTATACTGGATATCTCTTTATTGAGTTGTAGGCATTCTTTACATATCTCCACCCCCCCCACCCACCCACCCCCGCCACACACAGTTACACAGTTTGTCTGGTAGTTCTCTTAAGTAGTGTTTTCTAATGGACAGATTTAATTTTGATGAAATCAAACGTCTTTTCCTTTACGACCAGTTATTTTTGTATCTTGTTTAAGAAATCCTTCCCTGCCTGAGGTAATTTTCTCTTTCATATTTAGGTCTCTAATTCATCTGGATTTGCAAGAGCTCTTTTTAAATTAAGTAAATTAACCTTTTAAAATAATAGGGGTTGCAGTTATACTTTTCACATTTTTTTAACTTAAACATTTTTGCCATGCTGAATTTTTAGATTTTATGTAAATTAATATGGATTATGAGTTTTGTATCTGAGAAAGAACTTCCCCATTCAGAGTAATGCATTTTTAAAATTTTCCTTTTATTTTATAATATGTATCAACTTTCCCCCCCCATGTTTAAGTCTTTGATTCATCTAGAATATATTTTCATATGAGGTAAAAAAACAATTTTTTCCTATATATTCGAGTACCCTTTATGGAATAATCCATCTTTTCTATAGAGATTTGACATTCTGCAGTCAACATATACTGATTTTCCACATGTATTTTGCTGCTGCTTTTGTGCTTTAAACCAATACAAAAATGTTTTAGAATTTTTGAAAACTTGGTAAAACTGTAGACACTCTCCCTGAAAAATTTGTGCACATTTTTTTTCACACAGGTTCACAAGATTTGTGGAACCTGTGAAACATATTCATACATCTTTGATCAAATTTCCCTTCCTACTTCTTAAATACTTCAGAGTTCGCTTCACTCTTGGAAGCCTTAAATCATCTCACCTGTTTAATTTCCTTTATAAAACTATGTATACTCTTATTATTGCAGGTATGGCATGTTTGTGTTTTTAGTTTGAGGGTAGTTGTCTGTTCCTTTCAAACTGAGAATCCGTAAGGCAAGAGTGAGCATTTAATCTTTTATGTTTTGTTGCTCCTGTTTTTTTGGATCAGCAGATTCAGGCCTAGAAAAGTAATATGACTTGTCAGTATTATATATCTCGTTATTGGCTTAGCTGTGTGATTCAACCCCATGCTGCTCAAAACTCCCAAATTCCATGTAGTCTTTTTCATGAAGGTAAGATCCCTCCCTTATATGTTAATCTAATATACTAAAGATTGAGTAATGTCTAGTGATGCTAAAATCTAGTGATGTTAAAAGGCATTTTTTAAGTATCTGATTGCAGATGGTGCTGGGCTAAGTCTTGTACTGCGAACTTTCTTCACTTCCAGTCTTCATCCTCTAGCTAGAGGAAAAACAGTACGTCTTATAAGGTGGTTTTGGATTGCTTACATGAAGCTGATAGACACAGGACATAAAGGAATAGTATTGATGAATTTATAGGTTATATTCCACTAAGAAAAGTCTTATTAATAGTTTATTAACAATACATTCTATATTATGGCAAAGTCCTAATAGCTATGATAATTTGCATGTGTGTAATGCTCTATAACCTGAAAAATATCCTTAACCTTTTATCTCATCAACCTGCCCTTGAGACATAATTTTATTCATTTTTTCAGGCGAAGAAACTGAACGTATGACTTAGTTTTAGCCAATAAATGGCAGAGCTGGCAGTCATCCAATTCCTAAACTTATCATTGCTAGAAATACATTTCTGTTTATAAATGATAAATATATGTATTATATGTCTGTTTATATAAGATTAAAAAAAGTAATGCTTAGATTCACTTAAGAACTCATCTTTATTGCCCTCTTTTTTTCTTCTTTTTATATACTTCATATTTTGAGCTGTTAAGTGGGTTTAACTGACAGAGAAGCTGGGATATTTGAGGGAAGAAGACAGTTGAAAGTAAATACTATTCTACATTTTAGGATAAGATAGCCTTACTTTCTCTTATGAAGGCATAATTACAAACATTTGTTGGAGAGTTAAATGAATGCTATTGTGGCGAACTTGGACAACTTTTCTCATGCATAACTCTTTGTTTATTAAATTGGCTTTTATCTAAGTAATTATTTTGGAAGTTTAAAAATACTTTAATAATTCATCTGTAGGATTGTTTATGCTATATAATTGAATACACAAATAGAGTGTACTTACTAATATAAATTATATAACATAATTTTTAGTGAGAATACTTTTTTTGTAGGGCTCTTTATTACTCTTTGTACATAAACAGATTTACAAGATAAGCTCATAACATTTACATGAAAGGCAGCTTATCCTATAAAACAGTGCGGATTCTTTTTGATTTTAGAAGAAGTGGGAGTTATAAGTAAAACTTGGAAGTAGTAATTTCAAAAAATATGGATAATAAACTTTATTGTTTGCATAAATTTTGTTATTTTTAAGTGAGAAGAATGGTTAATACATAATTAGAAACAGCCTAAATAAATTTTGTGACATTAAGACAATGAGATATTATACAATTATAAAAATGATGTTGTATGACTGTCAGTGACATTTCATAGACCTTTGTGTAGCTAGGCATACTAAGCATATTCCCATAGGCATTTATTAATAAATAATTCTTTCAGTAACACTGTAAAGTCTGGATCAGTGGCTTCCATTTTAAACAGATGAGGAAATTGAAGCTTTCGGGAAAACTCACAAAGTTAGGGGTTTTGCCTGTGCTCTAAACAGCTAGTTTAACCAGGGCAATAGTAAATGTTAATTTCTTCACAATTAAAATTTATTGCAATTATTTCAAAATTAATTGGTTCTATACTATTAACTAGTAAGTTACTTGTTATTTGTTAACTTTTACATTGATGTTATCCTTGCTTTTATCTTTTGACTTATTTTTAATTTTTACAGATAAAGTGGAAAATTTTAGTGAAGAATATGAAAAGAATAGTCACCATATTTACAAAAATGCTGAAGACAGTAGTAAGAAACCTAATGCAGAAACTATAGTGGCTTCTGGATACAACGCTGATGAAATCAAGGAAACAAATGATACTTGGAACTCCCAACTTGGAAAAAGGTCAGAATCTCCATCGGAAATACCTCTAATTAAGGGATCTGTAAGAACTGGTTTGTATGAATGGGATAATGATTTCGAAGATGTCAGATCAGAAGATTGTATCTTGAATTTGGATAGTGATCCTCTTTTGGAGATGAAGGATGAGGATTTAAAAAATCGGTTGGAAAATCTGAATGAAGCCATTGAGGAAGACATTGTGCAAACTGTTCTTAGGCCAAGCAACTGTAGGACGTACCGTAGGGCCAATAAAGCAAAATCTTCACAAGGAACATCAAGTTTTGATAAGCTATTGGACGGCACCAGTCAGGCCTTAGCCAAAGCAAACAGTGAATCAAACAAAGATAGCCTGAATCAGGCAAAGAAAGGCAGTGTAAGTTGTGGGACCAGTTTTAGAGGGACAGTTGGACGGACTAGAGATTACACTGTTTTACATCCATCTTGCTTGTCAGTGTGTAATGTTACCATCCAGGATACTATGGAACGTAGCATGGATGAGTTCACTGCATCAACCCCTGCTGATTTGGGAGAAGCTGGCCGTCTAAGAAAAAAGGCAGATATTGCAACTTCAAAGACCACTACTAGATTTCGACCTAGTAATACTAAATCCAAAAAGGATGTTAAACTTGAATTTTTTGGTTTTGAAGATCATGATGAGACGGGAGGTGATGAAGGTGGTTCTGGGAGTTCTAATTACAAAATTAAGTATTTTGGCTTTGATGATCTCAGCGAAAGTGAAGATGATGAAGATGATGACTGTCAAGTGGAAAGAAAGACAAGCAAAAAAAGAACTAAAACAGCTCCATCACCCTCCTTGCAGCCTCCTCCTGAAAGCAATAATTCCCAGGACGGTCAGTCTAGTACTAATAATGCAGGTAAGAATTTAACAACAGCTAGTTTCTTTCTAGATACTCACTTTTAATTTATATTTAATTTTAATAGTAGTACTGTTTAGAACCACAGATTACCTTATCCAAGAGTACAGCATTTTAAATGTTAATAATCAAATTCCACTTATAAGGAGCCACGTTGTAGACTGAGGAATCTTTTTATATTTGTTTTTATTTAATTCTACTATTACATTAGCACTTGAGAGTTTTAAAGTGTGTATGTGTTCTGGGTTCCCAGACATCTTGATGTTTCATTTTTGAAAATCCAGAGGCATTGGAAACATAAGGATAGATTTTGGACATTTTGAACTACACTGATAGTAGGTGGTTGTAATGAGAGAAATACTAGAAAGTTAAAATTGAAGAAAGCTTTGCAGTTGGTTCAAAATTAATAAATGTTAAAAACATTCTCAAGAACTCAAGTTTAAAGTTAAGATTAAACCTTAAGTCCTCTTAAATAGATTTAATAAAATTGAAAAGTGCTAGTTAAATATTTTTTTACTCTTAATGGTGAAAATATAAAATCTTTTAAAAAAATTTCTGTGGTGACATTGGTTAATGAAATCCAATAAGTTTCAGTTGTACACTTTAATAATAAGGCATATGTATGTTTACACTGTGTGTTCACCTCCCAAAGTTAGATTTCTTTCTGTCACCACATATTTGACCCCCTTAAAGTAAGGACTAGAAGAAGTCTTCAAGGACCATGAGAGACAAAAGAAATAGATTAGCTTTGCTATTATTAAGTCATTACCTGACAAGGGCTTTGTAAAGTGGATTGACTGTTGAGAGAGGAAGAATATGTGAAAGCCTCTGGGTTATTTGTATTTAACCAAACACAGTTTTTCTGTATGGGTTTACTTGATAAATAAAGCTTTTGTCCTGTTAGGGTCATAGAGTAAGTGTCATTATGATAAATTAGAATTCTAACAGTATTCTTAACATACAGGTTTATATTCTTAAATCATCCTTGCGACTACCTACCATTTTGCCTTATTTGGCTCAAAAATAGTTTTGCTGCATAGAATGAATCACTCATCTTTAAAACTAAAATTATATGGGCATAGCCCTAAGGGCTCATCTCTGACTCCCCATTTCAAAAAATAAATAAAATAAGGCTATTATCAGAATTGCCAGTGTTGTCTTGAATCTCTTAGGGAGTACTGAAATTTGAAGCAGCCTTGTTAGTTACTTGAGATCTGACTGGGTAATCAGCTTTACAGTTGCTTTCTGGGGGTGGGGTGGGGGGATGATAAGTAAACAATCTATGAAACCTGAGTTCTTGTCTTGCTGCAGTTTACTTAGCTCTTATGCTAACCTTGATGGCAAATTATCCTAATCTGTAATTAAGCACCTATGCTAAAATTTACCTCTTGGGGTAATATAGGTTTTTAAATTTTAAAATGTGAATTTATTAGGCTCTCTTTCACAGACTTCAAGTTGATACCAAATGAAAATTTAAAACTAGAGACCATTTGATATATATTGAAAGTTGGAATTTGAGTTTTTATATAATGTATAAAATAGCAAACATTTTTAAAGTTTGAGCTAGAGAAAAGTCTTCCTTTTTTCTTTATTTTTTTAGACTAGAAAAAAAAAGACTATTTGGGAATTAATCTAATCCTTTGGTTTTGTGTGAAGATCCATAAATCATTAAGCTTACATTGTACTAGGTCATTGTATATCTTTTGCTAAGGATAATTGCCTTTTTAAAAATAATGTGGTCTTTTTAGGTGTAAGTGGCATTTTTGAAGGCCAATATGATTTAGTGTCCTTAAATTCTAGAAAAATGGTTGACATAGATACCACCTGATATTGCATATATTTGTTTAAACTAGACCATATCACTGTCAGTGTCCATCTATCCAGCAGTTATTTTGCAGAAGAATTGATGTTGCCACTTGCACAAAGTAAAATTGGAGTACATAAACAGGAACTAGGTTCCTGATTTATTCTCAGTGGGAGTGGGAGTGGGACAAGCAGGGTGAGGATGGGAGAACAAGACTTAATATGGTTGGGAATATTTTGTCAACTGTGCTGCTTTTATTTCTTTATTCTCTCCCTGCTGTATGCCCCCTCCCTCCCTACCAAATGCTCATAATTTATTTGGTAGATAATTTAAAGTATTAGAAAGCTAGCTAGTTTTGGTTACCATTTCAGAAAACTTGGATTTTACAGAGGACTTGCCTGGTGTGCCTGAAAGTGTGAAGAAGCCCCCAAGTAAACAAGGAGATAAATCAAAGGAAAATACCAGAAAGATTTTTAGTGGCCCCAAACGGGTAAGTAAAACATTACCAGTGATTTGTATTAGTTATTATTGGAGGGCTCAACTCTTAATTTTTTAATTTGAAAATTACTAACAAACATCACGGCAATTAAATTTTCTTGCAGAGGATATATTATATATATACACACAAACATACTCGTGTCATTTTTTAAAAACGTAACCTTTTTTTTAAGTATGATAAAATATATGTAAGATTTATTATATGCAAGTATACAACTTGGTGACATTAAATACATTCATAGTGTGTGTAACCGTCACCATTATACGCAAAACATTTTCATCTCCAACGAAAGCTCTATATACTCATTCAACAATAACTCATAGCTCCCTCTTTATGTCTCTGCCCTCTGGTAAACACTATTTCTGTGAATTTGCTTATTCTTGGTACCTCATATAAGCGGCTTATTTCACTAAGCATAATATTGTCAGGGCCCATCCATATTGTAGCATTTATCAAAATTTCAATATTTTTAAATGGCTGAATGATATTCCGTGGTTTATCCATTTGTCTGTTGGTGAACACGTGGGTTGTTTTCACCTTTGGTCTATTTGAGCCCCTGCTTTCAATTCTTAACTAATATGTACCTAGGAGAGGAATTTTGGGGACATATGGTAGGTCTTTAACTGCCAAACTTTCCCACCTTGGTTGTACCATTTTACATTTCCACCAGCAATGCACAAGGGTTTTACATCTTCACGAACACAGATTTTCTGAGTTTTTTTGATAATAGCTATTCTCATGGCTTGAAATGGTATCTCGTGGTTTGATTTGCATTTCCCTAATTACTGATGTTGAGCATCTTTTTTGGAGAAATGTCTGTTCAGGTCCTTTGCCCAGTTTTGAATTGAGTTTTTTTTGCTGTTGAATTACGGGACTTCTTTATATATTCCAGATATTAATCCCTTATTTGATATATCATTTGCACATAGATTTCCCCTATTCCCTGAGTTGTCTTTTCCTCTCTTGATAGTATGCTTTAATAAACAAAAGTTTTAATTTCAGCCAAGTTCAGTTTATCTTTTGTTGCCTATGCTTTTGGTGTCATATCCGAGAAATCACTGCCAAATCAAATGTTGTAAAGCTTTCCCCCTATATTTTCTTTTAAGAATTTTATAGTTTTACATCTTACATTTAAATCTTTGATCCATTTCGAGTATATAATTCTATGTATATGTCATTAGGGCCCAACTTCATTCTTAATGCATTATGTAAGTCATTTTAATATGGTTCAGCATAGGTATTGAGAATAACTTGCTAGGCTTTACCTTTTTATTTAAAAAATTTCTTTAATAGCTTTTGTTACTGAAACTTACATTTAGAAGTTGTCTATGTATTTTGTAGATTGAACTGCTTTTAAGCAACTGAAGAATGAGTGTGTCTTTTTTATGGCCTATTCTTTTACTTCTGTAAAGAGCCAATTGGGAATCATTTCAAAGTAATTGTGCTGTACTTTTGCTCCCTTAGGTGCCCACCCCAATGAGAAAAAGAGTGCTTAATGCTAATTTCAACAGAGCTAACTTGTTCTGGGGCCAGGGGCTGGGGGCACATGATGTAGAGACTCTAGTCATTAATGCTTAAGTGAGGCTTTTGGTTTATATAAAATTGTGAGTGGCATGTATTAATTTCCAGAACAACAGTTATCAATTTTTTTGGTCTCAGGACCACTTTACAATTAAAAAAATTTTTATTGAGAATCTCAAAGAGTTTTTGATTATATGTTATATCAATGTTTATTCAGTGACATTAGATGTGAATTTACATTTCAAAAATACTCATTTCACGTGAAATAACCCATGTTACTATAACATTTTTATGAAGAAAAAAAATTTTAAGTGAGAAGAATAACATTATTTTACATTTTTTGCAACTCTTTAAAGTTGTGCTTAATAAAAGACAGCTGGATTCTCATATTCTCATATCCCCTGCATTCAGTATATTTCATTATGTTGTTTTGGTTGAAATATATGAAGAAAATCCATCCTCACACAGATATTTAGTTGTATTTTAAATAGCCTTTTCAGATCATTGTAAACATTCTTTAGTATTACACTAAAACTCAACAAACAAGAGTATCTGAAACATTAATTGCAACTTGAATCTAACATCAGCCAATAAACTGTCCATGCTGTTAACATTGAAATCTAATAGTTTGTCTTGCACTTTGGATCTTTTGCACATGCCATTATACTTGATCAGATGGAAAATTCTTGTCGTACTAATTTATGCAGATGTTTCCAGTGGTGGCACATCTCATTATATAGTATCAAAAAATCACATTTATATTCCTGCCAGACTTGTCAGAAAATTCATTAAGTATCAGGAAGCTATCAAGTTCACAGTGGTAAATAAAAGCTCTCCAAAATTTTAGTTTTTGCTTAAATCTTGACGTTTTTTTCATTGGTAGAAATACTTCAGGAAGAATGACAACAACAGGCCCATTTGGTTCATTTTTGAGAATATGTCTGCCTAATACTCAAGTCTGTATACGCATAGTTTGTCAGTCTTTCAAGTAAAGAAAAAAAGTGGCTAGTTCAGCTCACAACTCAAGCTGTAATGTTTTTTTCTTTGACACAACCTCCATACCCCGTACACACAGAAGTGTTTTATGCATACTTATTTTGTCACATAGAGTAATAGTGTGTTCAAGGGTTGTGATTTGATAAAATTAATATTTTTTCCTTCTTCATCAAGGGCTTTTCCTTATGTAAAATTGGCATTTTGTTTTTTAACTGTGAAATATGTGGCAGCGAAGAATATAACTATATAATGCACTTCAAAGTCCCTTACCTGATGCGTGGTAAGGCACCAACAGCTTTACCCACCATTGCTTTTGTACCATCTGTGCAGGTGTCAAGATTGTGAAAAAGGAAAATAACATTACTGTAAAAATGGATTTGGCTTTGTAGACACCCTGAAAGAGTTATGTGAGTCTCTAGGAGCCCATGGACCACATTTGAGAACTAATTTATAGCTTTCCACTTTTCCTCCCTATCAATTTTTAATTATGAAAAAAGTTAAAATATACATACAATGTGAAAGAGCAGTATGATGAATACTTATATCCCTTCACCTAGATTGATTTCGACATAGTTGCATACATGGTCCCTTCCCTAAACCCCTCTTGTCTATCTTTTTCTCCTCTCCTTTCATCCCCCTTTCTCTCTTCCCCCTCCTTCCTTCTCCCTCCTCCTCCCCCTTTCTCCCTCCTTCCCTCTCTATATAAATACATTTTTTTTCTGTTTAATTTGGAGAGAGTTGTAGATAGTATACATTCCTTAAGAAAAAGAACAGTCTCATAACTGTGGTTATAAGTATTGGACCTAAGAAAATTAATAATTCCTGATGTCTAGTCCATATTCACTTTTCCCTGTCTTCACATTGTTTTAGTGATACTTTTTCCCTGCCAAACTATAATTATTTAGTTGTTATATCTTTAGTCTTGAATAGTCTCCTTTTAAAAATGCCCCGTGGAACTGATTTTAAGAGCCCAAGATGTTTGCTTTGTAGAATGTTCCATTTTCAAAATTTATGTGATTGTTTCTGATTATGTCATTTAAGCTGTTACTTTACTATATTAAAATAGTATAGTGTCAAAGAACACTGGAAGTTAAGTCTATAAGCTTGGATAGGTTCAGGCTAAACATATTTTGGCAAGAATACTTCGAAGTGATGTTGTGTATGTTGCTTCCCATCAGAAGCTACATAACATATGATTATTTTACTGTTAATATTGTTTGACCACGTAGTGAAGATTGTGATCACCAGCTCTCTCCAAAATAAAGGTACTTTTTTCCCTTTTACAGTTTAATTAGTAAGCACCCAGGTGCTGCGCTGGTGCCATGTGAATCTCCTGTTTTCCATTAATGTTTTTACCTCATCAGTTTAGCACCCACTGTTGATCTTTGCCTGTATCATAACACTGACAGTTGCGGAATGGAGTTTTCTAATGGCTATTTCTTCCTCATTTAATAACTAGAATTCTGTAAAGGTGTATCCCTGTCACAATAGACTTAATAATTTTTACTTGCTAAATGTATTTACAGTAAATTTGGCTGGTCTCAAGCCATTTCAAACTATTTTTTGTATCCTTTTGATCTTTGAGCACTTCACTTGCTTTCTGCACAAAAGATGACCCAGACTCACTCATCTTGTACTTTACCCAATTCAGTCATGAAATAATCTGTTTAGCCAAGGATCCTTGATTTTTGTTCCCCCTGAGGATTACTACTTAAAAATTCAGATCTGAGTATTCTGTTATTCATTGCGTCTAAGGCTGTTTGATGGACAGAGCTATGAAATATGTTAAAAAATAAACTGAGTTTATATTGATAGTTCATTTCATTATAGAATTTTGTACTTAGCGTACTTGCTTTATCCTACAACACACATTACTTTAGAAATTATAATACCAATGTTACTGTGAATAATAATTATTTTCAATTTTTGTTTTTAGATTATTTCACTAAGGATGAAGTCATAGTGTTCAAAAGTTTTGAAATAATTTTGTCAGTTTATGTTAATTTGGTATTCATTTGGGTTCATTTGTACTTGTGTTCAGTTTTTTAACTTAGTTTTAAACTTAATATTGAAATCATTTTTTTGCTACTAAATGGCTTAGAAAGCAGCAGTGTACCTGTACTTGACCCAGTTATGAAGGAATCTCTCTGGTCTAAAGTAAATCAGGTCATGCAACCTCGTAGGCAAGAGACCTATTTACTGTTGATAGATAGTGTCAGAGGAAATATTGCTTATTTATAAAACCAAGAGAGCTGTGAGATTGAACTCATTTGAAAGGTGTAATATGGGTAAAGCTCTGCCTTAGAACAGTAGTCCTAAACATTTCATTTCTTGAAAACGGTTACTTCAGTAAATGTTTTAATTTCCTTTTTAACTTCCCATTGAAATGTTTTTTAAGACCTTTTTTATTTTGAGTGGAATTATGTCAGATTTTTTTCACTTAGATATTACTACCATTTAGATGGATCAGTAAACTTCAAAAATGAAACTTTGATTCTTCATTAGAAAGTAATAATGCTTTGGATCCCATAGAAGTTATATATCTTTATGAAAATATTTAGTTAAAAAACTTAGAAGCCTACTTCAGGAAGAGAACAAGAAGTTAAGCAACATAAAAACTCTAGTTCTTATAAGAAATAGGTCATCTATTCACCTTCAGGACACTAAAAGACTACTTTAAGAGGTATTAAAGGGAACTATTGAGAAACAGAAATAAGGGGAAATTTTACCTGTTTAGTTTCAATGAGTATAAAGGAATAGACGAGATAAATAGGATCAGTGTTTTAACCATTAAGTTAAATGGTATGTATAAATATAGTGGAAATAATAGATTTGTTTTATATACAAGAAATTAGGATTTATGTTCTTTGTGCAAAAATAAGATGAGCTCACTTCCCCCAAGAATTTTTTTGTAGATTATCTCCCAAATCACCAGAGAAGAAAGAATGGAGAGGCTCTAGGTAGTTGGGTGTAGGAAATGTTCTTAACAGCTGTTGTAAATTCTCTATTATGATAGAACTGCCCTCATTTAGCTGGTAGGCCAGTGGGAATATCTGAATCTTCTTTAATCTGATTAGATTTAAAGACACTAATGACCTCATTTGCAGGTGATTATGAGGTAGCCCATGGCTTATAGTGGCAAAAGTTTCTCTCCCTTCCTATCAGACTTTGTTAACCTCAAAACTGTAGATGGTTTACATTGTATAAATCTTAGTTGTGGAGGGTAGAAACATCCTTGGCCTCTACCCAGTAGGTGCTAGTAGCAGTTCTCTCCAACTCCCCAGTTTCAACCAAAAATGTCTTCAGACATTGCTAAATGTCCTTTGAGGGGGTCAGAATGGATCTCCAGCTCATTAAGGGTGTATGTGTATGACTTGAGAATAAGTTGCAGACTTGATGAAGCTTTATTTATTTTGATACTAATATTTTCTTAGATTTGGCCTGTGGATGTTTCTTCAGACTTATTTTGATGTGTCCTACCATTTTGCATTTTCTTAACTGACACACTGAGGTGTTCAAGGCTCAGTATATACATTCCCAGCCCTATTGTAATCAGCCATTTCTCCAAGGGCCACTGTGTTTTTTTAGTGGAGAATGGTATTTAGAAATAGAGATCTGGTCACTAAGTATGGTCATTTCTTATGGGATTGTCATTGCTTCTAGGCCTTCTTTGAGTTGGCATAGAAGTAGGAAAATTAAATATATGCATTCTTTTCCTCTTTCCCTCTTTCTCGCTTCCCCCTACACACTGTGCACACTGATTTTGTTTCTATGTATATTTAGAACACATGAATTCAAACTGATACCTCTAATACTAGTTCAACACCACATTTATACTAGCCTTCCCACTTTCCACATTTTGCTTCACTTTGCAGACAGTAAGAAATCTGGTTTCCATTATCCTCAGCATGTTTACGTATTTGCTCAATTCTCATGTATGTAACCAATTTCCTGACCACACAGGCCACCTCCTCAGCTTTAGTGCCACTAGTCAAGAGGTCCCTCTTTTCTTTCCCTACTTCCCCATGATAGAAAACATTAACTTTTAAAGCTTGCCAGATGTGAGAATTTCTCTTAATACCTC
Source organism: Macroglossus sobrinus (assembly GCA_004027375.1). Taxonomy (NCBI): domain Eukaryota; kingdom Metazoa; phylum Chordata; class Mammalia; order Chiroptera; family Pteropodidae; genus Macroglossus; species Macroglossus sobrinus. The sequence continues at coordinate 140,500 of PVKZ01002719.1, read as the reverse complement.
ACCAGGGATATAGAGAAGGGCTGGCTGGGGGAACATGTGAGGCAGAAAGAAGATGAAGAGGGTAAAGAAAGAACAACAGTTGAAATGATTACTCAGAAAAGTTATCGCTTGCTATGTGGAGAAAAGTAAAGAGCTTGAAAGATTAGGTTGGAACATCTAGATTTAAATACCTGTTTCTATGTACAGTTTTATTGCTAATTTGGCAGTTTTAGTGGTTTTCTTTAAAAATGCCATCTTATTTCTGATCACTGGTTTATCATTTTCCTGCATTTTATTATTTGCAATTATCATATATGTGGTAGTACATATTTAGATTATTTCTTCTTCTGGCCCTGTTTTTTGTTTGATTTCTGGCTTTTTATTCAGCTGATGCTCACCTGCCTTCATAAGGCGTTATTATCAGTATAATCATCCTAACTTTCATTGTTTAGAGAAGGTTACATTTTACCTGGGACTTTGGCTATCTTATTTTGCCAATTAAGGCTGCTGCTGGGTCATTGATGAAACGAACCATAATATTAATCTTAGTTTAAATTCTCAAATATTTATATCTTCATGTTTGTTATTTCTCTGTGATTTAATGCTGGGCTTGTCTGGGATTATCTTTTTCTGACTCTTAAAGGAACATTCTGGATTTTATTTTTTCTTCTGTCATTCAATATCACACTGGATAGTGGACTTCTGGGCAATTAAAATTTGATTATCAGTATAATCCATAGTTATAAATGTAGTTGTATTTGAAAGTTAAAATTATATAAAGCTGCAGTTTTAAAGTTAAGTATAGTTTTATAAACTAATTTTTTGTTTCATAAAATGAGTTAATATAGGTTATCAACTTAAAAACATAATCTTACAGTTGAAGAGATTTTAAAGGACAAGTAGTTCCACCTCCCACCCAAAAACATATGTTCTTTCATAGTATCCTCTAGCAGTTAGCACTCACTCATGAAGCATCTTATTTTTCTGTCAAATTGTTTTTACTTCTGGTTACTTTTGCTCTGTATCTGGGGATTCACTGGCCACCCTTGGATCCAGTCATCAAGATGGCAGTGTGAGATTCGCTATATTCTCATAGACTAAGAAGCTTGAGATGTAGATGGAGGTGAAGCCTGAGAAGAGACTCTAGCCATTGGTTTGCTGATGAGATACTATCTAAAGTGTAAAAGTAAAAAGCCACAGCTCACCATTTATAGCTCTTAGGTTAGTGATCCAAAGAGCTATTGAAGCTGAGCATGTTCTGATGAGCCTAAGTATGGAAGAGGGTCAGTTTTAGTTGGCTTTTCTTTGTCAAGTTTTTATTCCACATGTACTGTAGGCCTTTCACTGTGCTAGGTGCTGGAGATACAAAAAAGAATAAGATAATTGTCTTAAAAAGGCTGTCTGGTGAGGTAGAATGTTTTCCCCCATGGAAACTTTTGAGTAGTCTTAGTATTTCCTTAGTGTTTTCAAAAGCAGAATTATCTTTTTTTTTTTTTTAATATAAATAGTATTTAACTTAAATATTAAGCCAGGTACTTAAATCATTTATCTGTATTACATAAATGATTAGGAAAATATAAATTTTTTTCTCAGCATGATTAACTCCTTTTTTTTTTCTGTAATATTTTATTCTGGAAGGATTTTAGTAAGGAATAAAAATATTAATATTTTTATTTTCTTTAGTTCAAGTACCTTTAAAATAACTTTAAAGTACCTTTAAAGTTTTAAAGTTTAAAATGTTTCACTATAATTATTTTCCAGAAAATAAAGTTTGAAATGAGAAAATATAGCTATATGTTAATCAAGATCCTGAGAACTTTGGCATACATTTGACCCTTAGCCAAAGAGTGGGTCCTTATGTGTATTAGGGTGTTTATAGTTTGGAATTTGTTTTTCCAACTAGTAATATATTTTACTTAGGGTTAATTAGTATTCAGATATCCAGAGAACTCTGCTCAGCTTTCTTGTTGAGATACTTTGATGACTTCATGCTAATAATAACCACAAATTAACATAAAATGTGTAATACTAGAAGTTTTTTGGGGATGGTGACCATATTTTTTTTCACCATTAAATTCCTAGTGCCTGAAATATACAAGGAGTTCGTAAAGATTTATTTCAGTTATTCTTGGAAGGATCTTGCAGCAGAGTCTTCATTTAATACTAAATATTTTTTTTACTATTTGAAAATCGGTAAGCCTATCAAATTGGAAAAGATTTCAGCCAGTGTCCTTACTCAGCTTCATATTTAAGCGGGGAGACCCTTTGTAATTAGCCAGAGTTCTTTGTGCAGCACTCAGAGGAGAGCTGTGCTCTAGCCACTTCATCTCCCTGGACTCCCAGTTCATCTCCTCATCTCAGAGTGACTGCTACTGGTTGAACTCTGAATTCTTCCTCAGGCAGTTGTAGAGCTTACCGTATATATTCCCCTTCTCAGGGATCATTATGCTATGGTACCTGATGTTCAGTATCTGAAAATCATTTCATAGATTTTTTTCCAGTTCGTTAGTTTCAGGTGGAAAGGTAAATTTGGTCTCTGTCATTACATCTTGTCCAGAAATGGAAACTCTAGATTCATATGTGTTATAATAATTGCTATCCTATAACTTCACAATCGAGAAAATAAAATTTTTTTTAATGTGGACTTAAAATTATGATTACCTTCAAAACTAATAATCCATTCTTGTTTCCTTCTCTTTTTGGTTTTTCTCTTCTGGCCTTTTGACTTGATCTGGAATTCAATATTAAATTGAAATACAGTTGTATCCACTTATGTTTAGTTATGATTTGTATGCTGCCCATACAAAAAACATTTGAGAAAGTGTACATATATAAAATTTGGTAGAACTAGGTTGAAAATAAATGAGGAAATTGTATTAATAAAAAGTAAGGAATAGAATGAGATGAAGCTTAAATTCAAGCTTTTTTTGTCTTGATGGATTTCCTAGCGACCTACCAGAAGTATAACTTTGAGCTTCTTAAAAGCCAGAGTCTGTCATGGTACTGCTTTGCTTATTGAGAAGGATCATTAAAAATAGAAAACTCTTACTGCCTTTGGGCCAATTTGGGTTATGTTTTAATCTTTTTCTATGCCTCAACCAAGGAAGTATTGCTATTAAACCTTGGTTTGTTATTGATGGGTTATTTAATTAACTATTTTCAGTAAATAAATGAAGGATAGCTTATCTCTTTCCACTTTGGAAAATTGCCTGTATTAAGGTTATACTCATATTACATTGTGATTTCTTAATTCCTTTTACCCTTATCTTCATTTGATAATAGTTGCTCATGAAAATTAAAATTATATTAACTGACAGAATAATGAAAGATTTATACTTGTTCTATTTTACAATTTTCTGAGAGCACTTAAATGTTTAAAAATATTTTTATTTGGAAGTAACTTAAAATTTTAAAAAATAGTTATTTTAGAAATATCAAAATTACAGAACACAAAAATAATATAAAGAACACTCCTTACCTTGATTATCTTTTTAAAAAATTTCTTTTTAATTATAGTTGACATACAATATTATGTTAGTTTTAGGTGTACAACATAGTAATTCAACATTTACATACTGTATAAAGTGATCACCACCATAAATCTTGTAATCATCTGTCCACATAGTTATCACAATATTATTGACTATATTTCTTATGCTGTTACACCCTTGTGATATTTTTATAACTGGAAATTTATACTTAAATCCCTTTCCCTTTTTCTGCCCATCCCGTCCCACCAACCATCAATTTGTTCTCTGTATCTGTGAGTTTGTTTCTGTTTTGTTTTGTTTTGTTTTGTTTATTCATTTCTTTTGTATTTTAGATTTTATGTACAAGTGAAATCTTAGGTTATTTGTCTTTCCATCTGACTTATTTCACTTAATGTAATGCTCTCTAGATCCATCCATGTTATCACAATTTCAAGATTTCATTATTTTTTATTGTTGAGGGGTAGTCCATTTGTGTGTGTGTGTGCACACACACACTCACAGCCCACATCTTTTGTCTATTCATCTGTCAGTGGACACTTGTGTTGCTTTCATATCTTGGCTATTAAAAACAATGCCACAGTGAACATAGGGGTGCATATATCTTTTTGAATTATTGTTTTTGTTTTCTTCCAGTAAGTATCCAGAAGTGGAATTATTGGGTCATAATGGTAGTTCTGTTTCTAATTTTTGAGGAAGTGCCTTTCTGTTTTCCAGATGGTTGCACTAGTTTATAATCCTACCAGTAGTGGATGAAGATTTCATTTTCTCCATAGCCTTGCCAACACTTGTTATTTGTTATCTCTTACCATGATTGCCTTAACATTTGCTTTTTCAGTTCTTTCTGTATTTATGTGTGTTGTATATACTCACAAACAAAATTTTTAAAACTTATTTAAGGGTAAGTTATATATATTATAGCCCTTTACCTCGGAATATATTGTGTATTTCCTAGTCAGTTACGTGTTCAGATTATAGTAATCAGTTGCAGTAAATTTAACATTGTTCCTGTATTTTTACCTAATCTTTTTTTGTGGCAGTTTTGTCATTTGACACAATAACGTACTTTGTAGCATTTTCTCTTCTCTGGTACAGGATCCAGTCTAGGGAGAGGTATTTCATTAAGCTGTTATATCCCTCTATTCTTAAACCTGGAATGTTTTCATAGTCTTTGTTTGTCTTTTATGACATTGAAATCTCCTGATCCCATTTTTAAAAAATCTTCTCATTGTTTTAGTCTGAAGTTTCCTCATTATTGGGTTCAGGTTATTCATCCTAGGCCTGGATTCTGTGTAAGTGATGATATATTCTTTTCAGTGTACCACATCTGGAGGATATTAATTATGATCATCCAATCAAGGGGTTCTCTTTTCCTCTGTTGTGTAATTCTTTTTTCTCATCACAACTAAAAAGCAGTCTTTAAAGAGATTCTATAAGTCTATTCAAATACTCTATTCATTAGAATATACTTAGATTTATTATACATTTTCTGATCTAGTATTTACTATGCTGGTGCAAAATAATCAGTTTCTTTCTCTCATACTTTCTCCATGTTCACTAGGCAGTTCTCAGCACTGCTATAATCATGAGTGTGTCCTTCTCCCCATATACTTATTTTTCTTTTTATCAGTATGGACACATAAATTTTTGTTGTTGTTGTTTTTTTAAGGTTCATAATTAATTACTTATTTTGAGCTTAACTTTGTCTTGATTTGGCTAATGGAGCCTCTTCAAGCTGGCCTTTTTTTGGCCTATGACATGCCATCATTCTATGAGTACTTCTTTATTTTCTGGCATTACAATGCTCTATGTTTATCTTGTAGTTTCTCTGCTCCAGCCCTTTCAGGCCCATTCTCTGAGGAGTCTCTGTTCCATTTACTAGGATATGGTGTTAAGGAGACCAAGATCTGGGCTCTAGATGAGCTCATTGCTTCTTGGCCAATTTATCAGATAGGGATGGGAAACATGTATGTATATTTATGTACATTAACATTGCATTGTCTGTTCCACTTCAGTACATACATTTAAAGTGTTCAAGATTTGTTTGCAGTCCTGCCCCACTTTACCTGCCCCTGATTGAGGATATAAATAGTGTGTTCATAAATTACTTAGATTAGTTCTGTCTGACTGCTTCTTCATTTGTCTTTCTGTCTTCCCTTTAGTGTTTTACTCATTTGAATTAGAAGTAGCTTTAACTTCGTTGTGGTTTGCTTTCAGTTTTAGGATTTTTTCCCCCTTCTAACCTTACTGATTTAATTTTTGGGTATGTACAACATTAAACTATTTCCAAAAGTCAAAACTATACAAAAAGATAAGTTTAATGAAGGTTCACTTCATTGAGATACATTCTAGCCCATCTCTCACCCCTTGTAGGGAATTAACTTCATAATTTTCTGTTTATTCTTTCTGCTTTTTTTTTTTAATAAAAATTAATACAATTTAAAAAATTTTCCCTTATTCTTATATAAAAGGTAATATCTATAGGTGCTCTTTTGCACTTTGCTTTTTTTTATTTAGTAATAACTCTTGGAAGTCACTCTTTGGGATTATAGAGATCTTCCTTAGAATAGAGACAGTATTTTTTAAGTTTGCTTTAGATTATATTTTTTCTTTAGTTTTTTTGTTTCTACATATTGTTTGTTCTTTAAATTGTTTTTTTAAAGGTTATATGTGTATAGGTTATGTATCTACAGTAAGTCACTAATGTCATTGATGGATTCTTCAAGTGAAACAATGCATAACAAAACCAGTTTTACTATAGGTTAATTGCTATAAACCAGAACTAAGTTTCTGTGGCATTTCATCAGTGTTATAATGAAATGACATTATTCAAGGATCTGCTGTATACATACATATCCATTGTTGGCAAAATTTTGTATATTTAGTACATCCCTATTATTTGGTCCTAATTTTAGTTAAGATTGTTCAGAACTTGGCTTAAGATCAGCTGCTGTAAAAGAAATCCCAAACTGGTATTTAAATAGGTAGCTTATTTTTCTCTGGCTTACCAATCCTTAGGTTGCTGTATTGTCAGGAACAAGCTTGCTGTGTGATAGTGATCTTCCATTTCTAGAGTATTGAAAAACATGGAAGGAATGGGAAGGAAAGGCAATGAACCTTCCTAGAGTTCATTCTCATGCTACTTCAAAGTTATTACCTCAATATCTTCTGATGTGACGATGGCTTGTTTTTATAAAGCTTTCACTACCAGTTATACTTTGAAGTGATACAAGCAGCTGAGTAATGGGATGTATTGTTCTTTATGTAGATAGGAGTTGATAGTTTTCTCATAAAAAAAGATTTTTAGCTCTATTCTCTTGCACCTGTAAATTATAGTTTCTTCCTAGTGCTTTGTATTAACATTGTAACTGTCTGGTTCTTAGCAGTTCAGACATACTTGGTTTTTGTTTAGGGATATTTGCTGTTTTCCCTCAAATAATTTAATCCTCTGAATATTTAACACATCATGAAAATTTTAAGTTTTTGATCCTAGTTTAGAACAATTTGAGATTATATGATCATGATTAAAAGTTCTAAAGAGCTAAGTTATCTTAATTAAACAAACTTTCTTCCTTAAGCTCCCTGAATTTTAATACCCATCTTTAAAAACCATCCTTAACAATTTTTTAAAAAGGCAAATCCAGATTAATTTTTCCTTTTTGAATTGCTACTGAAGCATCCTCCGCAACACACACAGATGTACTCACTGTGGCCCTTTGTTTCCCCAGAACTAATTTAGTTGTGGAGCATGCTGATTGAATTACTGGCGAGAGAATGATTCTGTGTTCATATTTTTGTGTGGGTAAGGCTGGATATATTCTAATCAGCCTACAGTATTTGTCCTCATTTAGTACGTAGTCTTCTTTGAAACTTAAATAAATTTGGTAATATTGTTTTAAAAATTCATATGACTTAAAAGCAGTTATTCCAGTTTTTTTCCCTTTTGGAAACCGGCTCAGTGAAGAATAGTGTAATGCTGTCGTTTCTACTTAGCTTTTCATGAAGGAATCTTCTTTCCTCTGCTTTATAATTATGACTTAGCAAGCCAATCTGTTAACCACAGCCTTGATGTTAAAATTGTAAAAACTGATTTCTATCCATTATTTTCAGAAACTGGATTTACCCATGGATAAATGCTACATAAGACTGTCACTGGCATATTTTTTGCTTAACTGTAACAGTTAAGTTCTTGTTTGTTGTACCCTGGATAATTGAATAGTAAAGAATAGTTATGTTTAAGATAACTAGGACTGAAATAAGCTAAAATGATTCCAAACCTTTAGAATGCTAGAGCATTCTTAAAGAGCTTTCTGGTTATTCTAAATATTCTTATTAGACTGCAAATCATACAATTCAGAAATATTTTAACAAGAGAAAAGATATCTGGTTAATATGATGCTTTTTAAACCAGAATAAAATTAACAAGATTAAAGATAAGCCTAGTGGCGCAATCAGAATGACGCAGTTAAAACTTAGCTAGATTGTTAAATGGTAAGGCTTGTTTTCATTTTTCACGAAAAGTTGATTGCTGTATGGTAAATTTGCAAATACTATACACAGTCACTTTCACTGAGTGACGAGCATGTGACAGTAGTGTTGTGTGGTTTCCATATCAGATTCACTTAGGTGCATGTAGATTGTCATACCATTTTGGAATGATGTAAAGAGCTCAGCCAATCACTGACATATGCCTGTGTGCTCCTTCCCCCCCCATGTGTATTAACCACATCCAGATTTTTTTTTATTTTAGTAATTTTTAGATAGTAGGATGTATCTTTATCTCCTTCCCCTCCCCTTCCAAGGGGAGAAGTTCTCATTAGACCTACTTTCTTATAGATTACTCATTAGCATTAAAATGGTAAAACATCATCAAAACCTTTAGTGTTGCTAAATCACCTTTTTCCACAAGGAAGTTCATTGAATTGGAAGTTCATTGAATATCCTTTTAATATAACTTAGTTACTCTGTGTACTGTTTTCAAGGGCATTTTGAAATTTTTCATCATGATAAAAACAGTTTACTCTCAGGAAATTTATAAGTGTACAGTACAGTATTATTAGCTTAATCACAGTGTTGTACAGCAGATCTCTAGAAGTTTTTCACCTTGCATGACTGAAACTTTGTACCTGTTGAACAGCAGCTTCCTATTTCTCCCTCCCTCCAGCCCTTAGCCAACACCATTCTTTCTGATTTTGAGTTTGATTACTTTAGATATTTCATGTAAGTGGAATCATGCAGTATTAGTCCTTCTGTGACTGGCTTATTTAGCATAACATCCTAAGTGTTCATGTTGTAGCATATGATAGGATTCCTTTTTATTTTATAGATGAATTTTATGTGGATGTATCTGATATTATTCATTCATTTGTTTGATAGACAGGTTGTTTCCACTTCTTGGCTCTTGTGATAAATGCTGCAGTGAACACTGGAGTGCAAATACTTCTTGGAGATCCTAATTTCAGTTCTTTTTGATAAATATCCCGAAATGAGAATGTAAGATCATATGGTAGTTCTGTTTTCAGTTTTTAGGGGAACCTTTATTCTGTATTTCATAGTGGCTACACCATTTAAACAACCACAAACAATGCTCAAGGAACCAGTTCCAATTCCTCTGCATCTTAGCCAACACTTGTTTTTTTCTGTTCTTTTGGTAATGACCATCCTAATGGCTGTGAGGTGATAGATAACCTTGCTGTGATTTTGATTTGCATTTCTCTTAATGATTAGTGATCTTCATCATCTTTTCATATATCTTTTGGTTTTGTGTATGTCTTTGGAGAAATTTCTGTTCAAGTCCTTTGCCCATTTCTTAATGTTTTTGTTTTTTTCTATTGAATTGTAGGAGTTCCTTTTATAGTTGACCCTTGAACAATATGGGGGTTATGGGTGCCAACACCACCCCAGTCAAAAATCCATGTCTAACTCTTGACTCCTTCAAAAACTTAACTACAGTTGACTCTTTGCATGTGCAGATTCAACCAACCCCAGATCGAAAACAGTATTTCAATCCACAGTTTGCAGGTGGGAATCTGAAAATACTGTTTTTAATCCACTGTATTTTGAATCCGCTGTTGGTTGATGCAGGTGCGAACCTGCGGATATGAAGGGCCCACTGTATTTATTGAAAAAAAAAAACAGATATAAGTGGGCCGGTACAGTTCAAAACTGTGTTGTTCAAGGGTCTACTATATTTTGCATAGTGACCACTTATCAGTTTTATGGTCTGCAAATATTTTCTCCCATTTCATAGGTTACCTTTTCACTTGATCATGTCCTTCATTGTGCAGAAACCTTTTAATTTGATGTTATCCTGCTTGTCTGTGTTTGCTTCTGTTGCTTGTGCTTTTGGTGTCGTATCAAAGAAGTCATTGGCAAGACCAGTAGTTAGGTATGTTTTTTCACATTTTCTCTAGGAGTTTTACAGTTTCAGGTATTATGTTTAAGTCTTTAATCATTAGCGTTTTGAGTTGCTTTTTGTGTAATCTAGTTTCCCAGCACCATTTGTTGAAGAAATTGTTCTCATTGTGTAGTCTTGATATCCTTGGTGAAGATCATTTGACCATATATATATGGATTAATTTTTCTCCATTCTCTTCCGTTGGTCTATATTTCTGCTTTGCCAGTACCCTCCTGTTTTGATTATGGTACCTTTGTGGTATGTTTTGAAATTAGGAAGTGTGAGTCCTCTGATTTTTTTTGTTGTTGTTATTTCTCAAGATTGTTTTGGCTATTTCAAGGTTGTTTTTGGTTTCATATGAATTTTAGGTTTGTTCTTTTCTATTTCTGTTAAAAATACCATTGAGATTTTGATAGGAATGTATTGAATCTTTAAATCACTTTGGTTAAGTTTATTCCTAAGTATTTTATTCTTTTTGATGCTATGATAAATGGGATTTTCTTATTTCTATCTTTGGATTGCCTTTTGTTGTATAGAAATGCAACTGATTTTTATGTTGATTTTGTATTGTACAATTTTACTCATTACATTTTAAAAGTGTGTGTGTATGTGTGTGTGAGATATCTTCTGGGGTTTCTACATATAAGACATGTCATCTGAACTGAGAAAATTTTACTTCTTTTCTGATTTCCTTTTCTTGCCTAATTGTTTTTGCTGATGTGTTCAGTCCTATGTTGAATTGAAGAAGTGAGAGGGGCCATCTTTGTCTTGTTCGTGATCTTAGAGGAAAAGCTTTCAGTTTTTCATTGTTGAAGATGTTAGTTGTGTTGTGGGCTTTTCATATATGACCTTTTAATTTGTTGAGGTAATTTCTTTTTATTCCTAGTTTGTTGAGTGTTTTTATCATGAAAGGGTGTTGAATTTTGTCAGATGCTTTTTCTACAGCAATTGAGATGATCATGGACTTTTTGTCCTCTGGTTAATACGGTGTATTACATTAGTTGATTTTTGTGTTGGTCCATCTTTGTATCCCAGAGTTGAAGGACACTTGGTCAAGGTGTGTGATCCTTTTACTGTGCTGTTGAATTCAGTTTTCTAGTATTTTGTTGAAGATTTTTTGCATCTATATTCATCAGGGATATTGTTCAGGGACTTTGAGATGAGTTAGAACAGTGTTTCCTGGTCTGCCTTTTATAATAATGCTAGTTAACAGAGTGTTTGCATGTGTTTATTCCATTTGTTTATCACAGTCCCTTTGTTAAGTGGGTAGACTATATAATTTTCTTATGAAGATGCTGGACTCAGTTGCACGTTGTCATATCCTGTTATCATTAGTATTATCAATACTAATACTTATATAGCTCATATTGTTTCAGGCACTTTTGTAAGTTTTTTACATAATTTATTCAATCCTCACAACAACCCATTGCAGTAGGTACTGTTCTTAACCTCATTTTACAGATGAGAAAAATGTTGAGTAACAATATTTATATAAAGTAGTATAGAGTTTACCATTTATCTGGATTTTAATCCAGATGATTTAGTTCCTGAGTTTACTTTATTAGCTGTTCATGTTTCTACTCATAGTTAGCTAGAATGGTGTCAATTTAATTTAGAACCTTGACCTGCCCTGCTATTTGTTATCTCTGGAACCAGATAATCTTTTATTAACCTAAAGATTGTATATTACCTGAAATCAATGCTTTTAAAAAGGAAGTGTAAAGTGCTTGAACTTTGAGGCACCTATTTTTTTGACATTGTTTATCTTCCTGGATTTATGATTGTGCTTTGGATATTAGAAATCACTTAAATGAGGGTAGAGGATCTAACAGCTAGCAGGCTGATGTTTGAGTGTCTATGTGGTTGTGCTTCAGAAGGCCTAATCAATTCATTGCATGATGCATAAATTATTTAAGATTGCTAATACCTTATCACTTTATGCAAACATGTTTTATAGGAAAATTGGTCTGTATACAGAACACAAATGACTTTCTACTTTAAGTTTCACAGTAGGATTTCTTTTAGCATTAAGATTTTCTTAACACATTTAATAAGTGAATGATTTAAACTTTTATCTTTTAAAAACCAGTTTTTGTGGAGTTTATGCTGTTGTCTTGATATCATAATATGGTTATTATAAAGGTAATATTTATATAAAAAGGTCATTTTATATGATGCTTAGTTCCAATTATGTTAGTTCACTACAACTAGTAAGGGAAGGTGATTAATTTTTTGATGTTGATTTTTGGCCAGTCTTTAAGTATGGTTCTCTGCTTGTACATTAATTCTTTGTATGTAGTACCAAAAATAAGATGATTACACTCATAAACAAAACCTAATGAGATTCAAACCATTTATTTGAATGTTAAAAGACAAAACACTTTTAGGATTAAAAATGTTGTTGGTCTTTAATCAATCTCTCTTTTAAAGTGAGGATTTCCTTTATACAGATTGAATCCTGTGGTTTTGGTTATATAGGCTCACAGTTCTTTATTCTCAATTATGAAATTTAAAGTGTTAAACTAAAAATGTTTTTCATTAAGTTTATAGTAAATTGATTTGCCAGCAAACTACCCTGAATCTGAGGTAGGGCAATATCCTTAGTGTGAATATATATACATTTTGCTGTAGAAATCATGGATGTTGTTACTTAGTACTGCTTTAGACTCCACTGTTTTGTAACATATAGCATATATACCATATTTATCTTTATAAAATTTGAAAACTTCTGAATAATAGCACTCTCCTGGCCTCAGCAGTTTCACTTAAATGAATATGGGCCTTTATCACTTGTCATAAGCTGCCTGTTTTCCATTTTTAGGAGAATATGAGGCATGAATTAGTAGCATGAGGAATAAAAAGAATATGTTGAATTAACTATATTGATTAATAAGTTAGTACAAAGCTGGCAAGAGGCTTAATTTCTTCTAGTTGTCCAGAGCTCTGATTTTGTGGTAGAATACCACCGTGATTCCCTGTCTACATAGACAGGAGAGCATGGTGAGAATACAAGCCAGATATTGTCTATCCTGCTCTGTCTAGGATATATATTCATACATTTAAATCATCCATTATGATTTTTATTTTATTAAATGGGACAATTTTATAAGGTTGCAAAGATGAAAACAGTTGATCCTTTTCTCATTTCTCTAGTCTCCTACAAAAGCTGTATATAATGCCAGACATTGGAACCATCCAGACTCAGAAGAACTACCTGGGCCACCAGTAGTAAAACCTCAGAGTGTCACAGTAAGTGAACTGTACTTTTTAAATTTTGTATGTTTAATTTGCTGTCTTCATAATTTGAATGTTACTTTCCCATTTACTGGTTTATTTTGGACTTCCTCATCAAAATTTAGTGGCTTTAGTTTAATTCACTGGACAAGTGAAGATTGTAGATAGGATTACAGGAATTCTGCTAGTAGGTTATAAATAAAAGCCTTAAAAAATATTGGACCAGTTTTTACTTCTGACCCACATTTTATGGAATTGTTGTATTTAGTGTTTAAGGGAAAATTATTCCATATTTGAAGTTCATATTAGCTATTAAGATAAGGGCTGTATTATAAGTTACATCCCACATAGATTGCAAAGTGGCTTTGAATTGTTATTTAGCTTTTTAGAGAACTTTTTTCTGCATTCTAGTAATACCTTTCAATTCAAAACACTTTCGAAAAAGATTCTTATTATATTTTTTTCTTTAGAATTACTGGTAGGCCCATACATTAATACTTCTAGATAAATGGTAACTGGAGCTATCAAGAAGTGAATTCTTCATAACAACAAAAAGAGTTAGGGATTAGAGATCTTTCTAAAATAGAGTTTCTGTCATCTTGAGTTGAATTTACTAAACTTCTTTTACTAGTATAAAATCTTCATTGTTCTAGTTAGTAATTATATATTGTAATTTCTACCTGTACTTTAAAGTTTATTTTTTATTTGTTAAAGTTTTTCTGTTTCATCCCTAGCTTCTTATCAGTGCTATTTATGTATGTAATTGTGGTTCTTTATTCATTCTAATAGTCCTGGATACAAATAGCAAATTGTGTGAAATGTAAGGTTAAAAAAAAACAAAAGGGATTCCTGAGGGGTTCTTCTGTGAGTAAAACATAATAATCTTACTTGGTAGTGCATGGAATTTTAAAGTATCCCTTATGACCTTTCAGGGGATTCCCCCCATCTTTTTTCTTAGGCTAAATTTGCCAGGTAGAAGAGATGTTATATATATATAACTACTAATTTAATACCTTTATTTTAATAGGTGAGGCTGTCTTCAAAGGAACCAAATCAAAAAGATGATGGAGTTTTTAAAGCTCCTGCACCACCACCCAAAGTGATAAAAACTGTGACAATACCTACTCAGCCCTACCAAGACATAGTTACTGCACTAAAATGCAGAAAAGAAGACAAAGAAGTAAGCAGCTGTATAGTTTTATTGCACATGGATATTTTTATATGTAACATTTAGCCTTTTAATGTCTTGAACAAGTACAGTACACTGATATTCATAGTTTTGAGTCACAAACTTTTCTTGTCCTAGTATTACCAATGTTTTAAAATTTTTCTTTCAATTGCCATCTAATAAACTATTTTATACACTTTTAAATAAAGTATAGCAAGCACACAGGTTTAACTAAATATGCTAATTCATAGTTACAAAAGAGGTGGACTGACTTTTTCTTGGCAGTTATATACCGTTGTTCAGCACGTGAAGCACTTCAATGATGTGGTGGAATTTGGTGAAAATCAAGAGTTCACTGATGACATTGAGTACTTGTTAAGTGGTTTAAAGAGCACTCAGCCTCTAAACACACGTTGCCTTAGGTAAGATCTCATTTTCACATCTGATAATTGTATGCATGCTGTATCATTAAAATTTACCAAGTGGATAGAGCCAAGCATTTGTGATGTTGTTATCATAGATGTAGTTTATAAAATAAATTAAAATGTGACTTATTTCTTATAAGACCTTGATTCTACATGGACAAAGGAAAGTTGGATAATCATAGTCTTTTAGCAAAGTATAGGCTGCATTTTCCACATGCTCGAAAAATGCATTATTCTAAAGAATCTTTTTTAGACTAGAATTTTAGACATGCAAGTGATAAATTTGATTAATTTAGGCATGCTTTGTTTTGAATCATCATTTGCATACTATAATGGAGTGATGTTTTGATTGTATTGAATGATCTAGGCAATTAGACTATATCCAATCAAACTTTATTTATAATCTTCTTATAGTCTAATCTTCATGTGTCATAAGCATTATGAAAAGTAGCTGAGACTTTGCTTTTAATGGTAGTAGTAATGTAAGAAATAAACTAAAGATGATCATTTGTTATTTACATATGTTAATACAGTATACCTAATCACATATTAGGCATGAGTAAATTTTTAATAATTTGGTTTGCTCACATTTTTTATACTGTGATCTTAGGGTGCTTTGATACACCGTACCCCCATTTGCTTGTTTGGTATTGTGCAAAGAAAAAACTAATATACTTGCTATTTTCAGTCTCCCTATCCATTCTGTTTTCTTCTAGTGTTATTAGCTTGGCTACTAAATGTGCCATGCCCAGTTTTCGAATGCATCTGAGAGCACATGGAATGGTAGCAATGGTCTTTAAAACCTTGGATGATTCCCAGCACCATCAGGTATTTTTAAGTTTCTGGGATCAAGAAGCATTATTTAAAAATTCTATTCTATTTGGCTATTGAAAAATATCTTTATTGGATATTCATATATATAAGTATTTCTTCATTATGGGTTGAGTTTTATTTGCTAAATACATAGAGATTTACAATAGATGTTTTTGCATAATGAATCATTTAAGATTATTTTCTCAAGACATTTTTTTCTTTTATTAAAACATCATCACTTACCATTGCTAACACACCATACCATACTGGATATTTAATTCTGTAATCAGTAATTTTCTCTAATCAGAAAGTACTGAAAAAAATCTTTTACTACTCTTTGATATCAATTGCATGAAAAAAGGTCTTGAATTTTTTTTTTAAGAATTCTGTGTGAATGTTGAATCTAGAACATAGCCCATTGTGAAAAGGGATTAATTCCTCATTTTTATTTTTGCTTTGATGCTATTAAAAATAGGTAATAAAAGTCAGGTTTTACATTTCAGAGTTAGAAAAAAATAATTGTTACTGATCATTATCAATAATGATATTTTGACATGGCTTGATTATATTTTTGTTCAAGGAAATTATGTTCTAAATGCAGATTAGGTGACACATCTAATACCAAGTCTTCTGAAACGAAAAGCAAGGAACTTAACCCTGAGTGAGGGTAACTCCATTGCCAAGTTGTAGTATATACAAAACAATGAGGAGGAAGAGAATTTTTTAATTTGCTTTGTTATGCAGTTATGAGACAACCAGGGCATTAGTACGTGTTTTTTGGGGCAGTGGATCTACCAAGGTCTATACTGTGACATTCTAATACATGTGTAATTTGCTGTGTAAGCATTTAATTAGCCATTTAGTCTGAAATTTCTCTACTTAACGGGGATTCCAAGTTTAAATCTTTAGATACTAGTTAATTGTGTTTCTGTGCATTGATATAAGTATAGTATATCTCATGTCGGAGTATCCCAACATATACCTTTTTGTTATATAAATGCATACCTAAACTGTATCACCTTCATTACTTATAGATTTCAGTACCTATTATAAACAGTACTGACTACCTGATTCGAATGATTTTGAGAACACATATTTTTATTTTTAATTGGTTCATCCAGATCTGATTGGTTGATTGGTTTATTTTAAAGAAATGAGTCTAAAATGTGTTTATTTGGTCGTCTTAGTTGTATATATTAACACAAACTCAGCTGTGTTTATTTTATAGAATAAGTAGTAAGTTTCTGGTACAGATTTTAAAACACATTGATTTTACACTGAAATTCAACTTTAATCATAAATAATAGAGTATTAAGTGTATTGCAACATAGGATTAGATAGATAAGTAAGTAGGTATATAGATAGGTAAATAGATGACTGAAAAAATGTTTTGTAAACTCTTTAGCATGGAATGGTCAAAGAAATATGTACTTCCACTGATATTCTAGCTTTGAAGTATTCATGTAGGGAAGATCAATAGAAAGGAAATAAATAATTAATTAAATGATTATTTGATTATTTCACATTTCCCTAGAAAATTTTAGCGGGGGTCACTGAATAAAACATTTTCAAGGTGTTTCTACCATGGGAATAAATATAAATGGTCTTATTTCTCAAAATTGATTACATTAACTTTTCTTTTTGGTTCTTTTGAAGAATCTGTCCCTTTGTACAGCCGCCCTCATGTACATATTGAGTAGAGATCGCTTGAACATGGATCTTGATAGAGCTAGCCTAGATCTAATGATTCGACTTCTAGAACTGGAACAAGATGCTTCTTCAGCTAAGCTACTGAATGAAAAAGACATGAACAAAATCAAGGAAAAAATTCGAAGGCTCTGTGAAACTGTACACAACAAGCATCTTGATCTAGAAAATATAACGGTGGGTTCCTTCTGTCCATTGTAAAATGAAAGTTACTTTCAGAAACTTAAATTAGCAAGTGTGTAACTTTGGACAAATTATTTAACCTCTTGGTTTACAATTTGGCAAATTCTAAGGTTGAGTTCTGAGCATAATTCTCTTCTAGTCCATCTCTATTTACTTTTTTGCCAGTAAATTTTTATTGCATTTTTGCCTGATCCTTTTCTCTTGTGTGTGTGTTTTTAATATAGGAGCTAGAAACTACATTTAGGTTTGGCTATTAGGAATTTTGAATTATTATTCTCTGTGGGTTTCAGGAATAAAGATTCAGAGGATTTGCAAGGGATATTTTTAGTGAGTATTCACTTATTATAGAGTTTCTGAGGGTGTCTTATTAACTCCTTTAAGGGACCAAGACTCAGAAGGAAGATTCCAAAGCACCTGCCCTCCCTAGAGCAATGTTCCTCATAATTGGAGTCATGGCCAGTAGCTACCCTCATGCTCAACACATCTCTCCAAGTTTAAGATGACTGTTGCTTTTGATTGATTTCATTATTCTTTCCTTATTTTTACTTGTAGAATCAATACTGTCTTCTAGGGTTACTAAGTTGGTAGGAGATAACTGGCCTTGTCATTTTGAAAAAATGTTTGTTTATATAACCTTTCAGATATTTCCCTTGTTTAAACTATATAAACATTGTTTTTTTCTACTGTCTGCTAAACTGAAGACTGTAGCATTTTCCTCAGAAATTAACAGAATGCTTTGTGCTATCCAGATATAATTAAGGAATATTGTTGTAGGGAATAAATTTGGGGAAAGTGGAGGTTTAGGGGAAAAGCAAGTTAACATTAAAAGATAAGGTACAGAATTGATATATATGCTCAGATGGTAGATAAATGATTCTTCTAACTCACCAACCATTTTTACACTGCTGTTAAAATGTATTCATAATTTATATTTACTTTTAACATTGTTCCAATGCATACCAATTTTTTAATGATACAGAAGAATAAATTTGAATCTATAATTTTTATTTGTTGCATAATCAAATACATGTACCTTTATTTTTTGGTCTCCCATATTGTTCCACATTTAGATTCTTTCCAGGCATTTTAGTATAAGGAATATATGGTGATAAACTTGTTCATTTTTTTTCCCCTCTGTGGTTTATTGAATTTATTAGGATGGTAAATACCAGTATAATAACTTTCTTATATTGTGTTAAACAGTTTATTCCCATAATTAAAGCCAGAACACAGTTGTTAATTTTAGGATGCCTCTTTTTTCCCTCCTAACTTCAGCTATTCTTGAATATTGTTTTTAATCTTAAGTAGACTTTGTTTTGTACAGTGACTCTCTCCTGTACATAAGTTTTGTTTTATTAATTGCTTAATTTCTCCCGTGAAATAAATTGCTACTCCTTATGTGCCATGGAAAGATAATTTAAAATATTATAATGCTTTCAGCTCTAATTCAAAGAACTGAGAGCTAACAGTTGTTGAGTACAGTATTCTGATTAATGAGTTTGGCTGTGCTTAACTCTTTGAGGACTATTCCAGTTTTCAAATAAAATGTTTGAATTATATAGGCTGCTTTAAAAGCTAGCTTATAATATACTGAAAATAGCCTAGAATATTAAACAATCCTTTTTGTGCTAGTAGAAACATAATAAAGTTCCTTGTTAGCATTAAAAACTTAAGAGCTTTTGCTATATGAACATTAAGTTACTATCCTCTTTCTTCCTAAATAAAGCCTCATTAGGTAGGCTTCAGCTTCACTACTGTGACTCACTAGCTAATATACCTGAACCAATCTCTTTAAATTACTCCTCCAGGGACTTAGAATGAGAATTGGGCATGATTGAATCTGTCTTATAGTATTCTAGGTCTATATTTGTTACTTTGGACATTAACATTAACCCTATTACAGATTAGACTAAAATAGTCTAGATCTCTTCTAAATCTGTAATACTAAAATTTGCTGGTAAGATCTGTTTTTCTCCTCTAAATCTGTAATACTGAAATTTGCTGGTAAGATCTGTTTTTTGCATTTCTAAATATCTAATTTATATTCAGTTCCAAATAGGCCAGGAGGACCTAATATAAACTTGCATCTTTCAAAGGAAAGGAGGTTTGGGAAGAAAATCCATTTTTTTTCAGCTTTGCTAATTAAGCATTTCTTTTGTTTTGCTGTAGTTTCTTATTTCCACAGGAACCAGATTACTTTGTGTGTGGAAGGGGTAGTAGCTATATGCTTTTAAAAAGAAATAAAATAGAAAAGAAAAATAATAAAGTCAGTAAAGAGACAGAAAACTAATCTGATTGTAACTGAGACTCTTACTGTTTTGTGCTTCCTCTACTAGTAGTCCTGAATCATTATTTACATATAGTTTTGTTATAGTGTCCACATGGTGTGTATCCAAGCTGCTAACCCTGCAGTATAAAATTTAAACCTGGTGAATCTGGAACACTAAAAGTAACAAAGGATTTTTATTTGGAATAAATAAGAAAATATATGGAACAAGAAGACGAAGACAAGCAACCTTGCAGGAAAATAAGTAAAGAAGAATTGACAGAGGAAACACAGTTAACTAATATGTGAAAAAATGTTGAAGTTTACTCTAGTTAAAAAATACAAACCACGGCAATAGGATGCCATTTTTTACCCTTAGACAAAAATGTAAAGTGATAACTTGTGCTTTTGAGGATTCAGGGCAACTGACACACCCTCACTTTGCTCCTAGGACATTACTTGTTACATCCTTTGTGGTGAATGAATCCAACATATTGATTTACAGTGAAAGTACATATACACTTAGAGTCAGCAATCCCACCTTGAGCCTCTATACTGTAGAAGTAAACAATGCCGTTATAGATTTTATTGAACTGATAAATGATAGGCTATTTTTAGTAATAAGTTTTCTCCATGAAAACAAGCCAATGGTTAAAAACATTTTTTCAACTTAGACTATTCTGATAAAAATTAAAATTAGTTCAGTTTTACTTATAAAAGCACTTAACCGTATTATGAAGGATTCTATGGGCTGGTAGGATGCAGCTAACTTTTGTAAAGAAAAACAATCTCAGAGTGTTGACTCAGAATTATTGCTAAGAATCAGTATTCATTAATGGTACCTCTGATTTTTAGACTGGACATTTAGCTATGGAGACGTTACTGTCCCTTACTTCTAAACGAGCAGGAGATTGGTTTAAAGAAGAACTCCGGCTTTTGGGTGGTCTGGATCATATTGTAGATAAAGGTATGATATATACACATATACCATTTTTATATATTTAAAAGCTGAAAGAAAATATTTACAGTCTTTAGGAAATAATTGCATCAGTTTCAAAAGATATTTTAGTAGCATCTTGTAAATCTTTATATAACTTTTAAAGGAATTGCATTAACACTTAGGGGATGTATGGAAATAAAATAATTACAATAAATTAGAATCTCATACATTCAATAAACATGGTGTAAAACAGAATAAATAATGTTCATATTTATAGCATGTGTACAGATGGCTTTTATTGTTAAGGGGATAGATGTTGAGGTGAAGAGACATACTAATTTATACCCATTTCTTCTAGTGAAAGAATGTGTGGATCATCTAAGTAGAGATGAGGATGAAGAGAAACTAGTAGCCTCATTATGGGGAGCAGAGAGATGTTTACGAGTTTTAGAAAGTGTAAGTATAGATAACTATTGGGGAAAATTATTTAATCTTAATTGTTACTGCCAAATATATATCCCAGGAGTTTCACTTTTTAAAATCCAAATTGAAATTGTAATGCATTTTTTTGAGCAACCAATGTTAATGAACAAGTTAAATGAGCAGTGTAGTCTTTTAAGAATATGTATATTGCTCTTTATGAAACCTTGCATATCGTTTGTTTATATTGCCAAATGTTATTGTTCTTTATAATGGAATTCTGCTTAATTATATTGACTTGTTTGTGGAAAATGATAGTTAAATGCCGTCAGATTTTTGTTTTTGTTTTTCAATTAATAAGGAATTTCTTGTTAGCTATTTGAGTCAGATTGTAACCACAGCTTATTATATCTGGCTTTGAAGAATGATACTAGTTATATTCTCTGGCTTTTATGAAAACTTAACCTAGTTTAGTGTAGAATTTATGTTGTCAGTGAATTTAAGGATGCATAGATTGTGTGTTGACCAGACTGGATTAGCTAGGTGCTCTTTGAAAGTTCTATGAGAATATAATCTAGTGTGAATTAAAAGTTCCTGGCATAGTTGAAATTGGAAATGTTACTTCCCTGATCTAGAATGCTTCAGGTACATTCAATAAACATATATATTTTCTTTATTCTAAATTAATCTACTTAAAAAATTTAAAGTATTAATTTATAAGTTAGAAATTGCACTTTTCTGATATTCAAAGTGCTTGATGATTCATCACAGTAAATGAGTGGCACAGAATACATGAATTATTAGTAAGCAATTATAACAGCGATATTTTAATTTTATAATAAAGTAATAACTCTTATTTTAAATCTGGATTGTTATCCACTTAGATTACAAAGGTTGAATCTACGTCTTTTAGAGCAGGAGACATAGTGTGTTGTATGTGAATGAATGAAAGTTACCGATTGCCACAATCATTTCAAATTTTGTCCTTTTAGGTAACAGTGCATAATCCAGAGAATCAGAGCTACTTGATAGCATACAAAGATTCACAACTCATTGTTTCATCAGCTAAGTAAGTTTTCCTGAAACACCCAGTTTTTATTTAAAGCATTTGGATTTACTGTAAAGGAAATAAAATCATATTACCTTCCTCCATAAAATACTTCTATTAAGTTCTATGAACCAGAAATAGTACACTATAGTACAGAAGTTACAAAAGATTCTAGAGCCAGAATTGATTGAGTGTGGATCCTAGCTTTCTAACTTTAGCCCTATAACCTTGGGCAAGTCACTTGCTACAGGTTCTTCAGAGTGGGGTTAAAAATTGTGTTAAAATGTGTATGTTAAGTAGTATATGTGTATATAAAATACGTTTTTTGAAACTTTTATAAAAAATTATTTTTAAATGTCTCATGTTGTATATAATATGTATTATGAACAATATATATTAAAGGAGTTTATATATGTGTGTAAAGCCTAGCACAGTGCTTGGTGTATAGTAAACAGTAAAGAGTAGTCCTTATTTTATTGTAGATGAACTTTACTGGCCTCTTCTATCCTTTATTTATGCTTGTTTTCCTCATTCCACACTTTCTCAGCCTAACTTTTATGACATTAGGCTAATCTATCATCTCAGTGCAGTAGCCTCTATCTAATATCTCTGTCCTTGTTCTTGATATCTCTGCCCTGGTCCTCTAGCCTGTCCAATACAAGTGCCACAGGGGATTAACCTTCTTCAAATCTCTGCTCTGTGAAAATAATCCCAAATTATAAATCTCTGTGGTTCTGTACTATTTTTGCATGTATAGAGCGTAATATTAAAGGCTCACTATAACCTGACTTAAGTTTATCTGTTTTTTATTAACCTCTTATTTTGAAGAATTTCAAACATGAAAAAAGGAGATAAAATAGTATGATAAACCCTGATGTACACATCGTTCAGCTTGAATAATTATCAGTCATGGCCAGTCTTGTTTTTTCATTTGTAATCTTATCCACTTCCACTTCTATATATATTATAAATTTTACATTCATTGGGTTAACATTGGTTAATACAATTGTATAATTTTCTGGTGTACAGTATAATTATATTATTTTGAAGCAAATTACAAATTTCTTATTTCTTTCATAAATACTTAAGTTCATCATCTCTAAAAGAGGACTCTTCAAAACTATAACCACAATACCATCTTCATACCCTATAAATTATTAGTTGCTTAATACCGTATGTCCAATCAGTATTCAATTTCCAGTCTCAAATTTCTAATAGTCCCATTTATAGACTTTTAATCTGTAAATTTCCCCTCCATCTTTTTTATCTTGTATTTTATAAATTTTGTATTATACTTAATACCCTTAAGGAATGTGCTCTAGTTTATTTATTTATTTTATTATCTTTTATATTTTATTTATGTATTTATTTATTTAGGTGAGGCAACCCTTGGTTGACCTCACAGATTAGAAGGACCTTGTCAACTACAGTCCCTTATTTTTTACGCCTGCAGCACCTGGTCTTCCTAAGGTGGTCTCCTATCCAAGTACTAACCAGGCCCAACCCTGCTAAGCTTCTGATATCAGATGGGATCAGGCTTGTTCAGGGTGGCATGGCCCTAGACTTGTTTTAGATTTTTTAAAACTATGTTTTACCCTCCCTCATAAGAGAGTATTCTTGTAAGTTAAATCTGTTATTTTTAAAATGTTTCCTTCATGACTCCTGACAAATGCCTTCTAAAAGAAGGTATTTAATATGACTGGTTTAGCTCTTTTATTGTAGTTAGGAACTTTACATCAAAAGTTTTAGAAGTGTAGCTATAGAGATCAGAATTGGATATTTGTGAAAGATCACTCATCCGGTTTTTTTTTTAACCTTTTTTCTGGAACCCTGATAAATGTAGGGATAGCACATAGAAAAATTAAATAATAAACCTCTGCCGTTCACCCACCTCCCACCCCAAACTACAAATGTAGCTCAGGACTACTTAAGACAATTAACAGTAACAGCATGGTGGTTCTGGCTAACATCTTCAAACACCTAAACAAATTATTTTAGATTAGACATGAGGAACACCTTCCTAACCAGAGTGTTTGTTTTTAGGAGCAGCCTGGGGGCAGGGGCGGCAGGGGCAGCAGGGGTGGCAGGAGGGCGGGGGGAGATATAGTTTTCTTTTAGCGTTTTGTGTGGCATATAGTACATGAAGAATCAACTGACAGAGTCAGTTTACATATCTCATAGACTTTTTTTAATGAGATTGGTGATTTAAGGAGAGTCTTTAGAAATACTAGACCTGCTTAAGCATATATTTCGTTGGTATTTTGGGTAGCATCTTGAGAACCCTAGGGTGCAGCTGATACCTTATCTGTCTTTCAGGAAACATGTCAGTTAAATGACCTCATCATTTGCTCTTTTAACTAGCTCTAATGTTAATACGGTATTTAATACTCATCTATACAAGGATATTTATTGGGCAATATTAATATAAATATTAACTCCCTGCTTAAGAGTATGCATTTGGAATGAAAACATCTAAATGAAATTCAGGAATGTTCAGTGTTAGCTCTGAAAATTTTACTTTGTTTGGAGAGGGGTTGTGCTAAGTCCCTTGATTGGAGAGATTGGTAAAATGGAGGACAACTGTAGGATAAATATCTGTATTGAGTTAATAATTTTAGCTTTGCCAGAAAAATTAAAATTGTCAAGTTTTCCCAAAATAAGACAAAATTTAGCAGCTTGTGTGATAATGCTTGGTCTCGGTGCATGATTGAATAGTTAATACATTATAACTTTGGGAATAAGAAAGTAAACTAATTTGGCAGTATTATGACAGATTTAAAACAGTAAGGGCCAAGTAAGTAGAAATTCTAACTGTTTACATTTAGCATAATAGTCTACATTTTGTTTTCTTTTAAGAGCATTACAACATTGTGAAGAATTGATTCAGCAGTATAACCGTGCTGAGAACAGTATATGCTTACCTGTCAGTAAGCCTCTGCCTCAGCAGAATGTAGCTAACCATGTGGGCAAAGCAGTGGAAGACTGCATGAGGGCCATCATTGGGGTGTTGCTCAATTTAACTAATGATAATGGTAAGTAATATTTCTACATAGTCTCATTGGACGATTTTATATTACATGTAGAAACAAGTTAGTCCCTTTGTTTCTTCCTTTCTTGATATGATTTTTTAAATTGCCATCATGCAATTCACTTATTCATACATAGATTTAACTGCTTTTTAGGAGTTGATATTTTTAGAACCAGCCTTGTAGCTTGGATTGGAAATATTACAGTCAACATTTCTAAATTTTAATATCTGTGTTAATAAATACTGGTTGTTAGTGTCATGATGAATCAGTAACAATTTTCATTTTCTTTCTGTTCCCTATTTTAGAGTGGGGCAGCACCAAAACAGGAGAACAAGATGGCTTGATTGGCACAGCAATGAACTGTGTGCTTCAGGTTCCAAAGTACCTACCTCAGGAGCAAAGATTTGACATTCGAGTGCTGGTGAGTCGAAGTGATGTTCACAAATGATATCTGACTTATTAAGATGATCAAAACTTCATCTTAATTTTGGGGTTAGAACCATTTGTTCATTGTATTATGGGTTTCAGTGGATTCCTTATGAACATGCCTCTTATTGTACAAAAGAAAGCCATGTGGGCCCTATGTAAAAATTAAAAAATATAATAGTGGTGATTTTAAAGAAGTGGTGAAGCCATTCTTTGGGGAGATGATTGTCGTACATATTTGTTTGTAACCATTTTGTAGATGGTAGAACTGATTAGATTTCTATTCTGCCAATAAGAGTTATATATAGTGTGTTCATTTGCTTTTAAGTCTCACCTGTGGTAATATGCATGTTTTAATTTTTGTAGGGCTTAGGTCTTCTGATAAATCTAGTAGAGTATAGTGCTCGGAATCGGCACTGTCTTGTCAACATGGAAACATCGTGTTCTTTTGATTCTTCCTTCTGTAGTGGAGAAGGAGATGATAGTTTAAGGATAGCTGGACAAGTTCATGCCGTTCAGGCATTAGTGCAGGTAAGCAACAACTAAATACCTTAAGTTTGTTGCTGTTGCATCTGTCCAGTTTCCTTATCAGTTGTACCTTCTCACTTCCTCTCCTCCCCTATCCTCATACCTTTCCCTCCCTTCTCCCACCCTTCTCTTTGTCTCATTTTATTTCCACTGTCACCACCAGTTCAGTGAGAGGTACACTGGCTTAGAGTGAATACCTCTCTGCTGACTATCTTCAACTATTGCATTCACGCCTTAGGCATTGTTAGCGAAAAGTGGGGGAAAAAAACATTTGTTAATGAATCAAAAATATGTTATTAATTAACAAATTAGGACTTAAGCTCTAGCCCATCTAGTTTAAGTTCTCCAGCATTTTCTTACTGGTCTGTTCTTTGCCCAGGACAACGTGTACCTAAATATTGGGCCATACTTTTCAATGTCTATGGAGTAATTTCTTGGCTTAGGAATTGTGTAAGAATATGTATATTTAAAATTGATATCTCCAACTCACCCCAACCCAGTCACTAAAGACACACACACTCCCTCCCCCCTTTCGTTTATACTTCCCCCAAAAAACTATGTCAGTTCTTGTTATTTTACAATGTTGGGCATTACAAATTTACTTTTTGCCAGTCTCATAGGTTCCTAGCTACCTTTATCATTTCCTTAAATGACAGTTTGCATGTGTTCAGAAGTGATAATGAACCATCCTTTTCATTGTTTCCAAAGTCTTTGCTAACCTGTTAGATCATTTTGGCCTTTTTGAAACTAATAATGCTTGAACTGTGTCTTCAAAAAGTAATCCACAACAACTTGACTTTTTCCTGAATCATAACTACGAGCCCATCAATCTTATTTCAAACATTATCTCAAGACTTATTTATACTCTTAAAAATTATTGGGGACTCCAAAGAATTTTGGTTTGTGTATGCTCTATCCTTCCATATTTACTGGATTAGAATTCAAAACTGAGAAAATTGTGAAACCCAGGCACTTACTCCATTAGCCATGAGAGCAATAATATCAAATGGCATTTAGATTCTAGAAAATTCTGTTGCACAGTCATGAAAGAATGAAAGAAGTCACTTGACCTCTTTATATCATTATGAATGAAATTTTGACCTCACAGATGCCCTGAAATGAACTTGGGAGACTCCTGGAGACCTTAGAACCAATTTTAAGAAGTACTGCTTTATATAAAACTTAAATTTTATTTTCTTAAGGGTATTAAATTTTAAATACCCCTGTTCTATATACTAAGCAATTCTTTGACATCTACTTTGTCAAAGAATTTTCAGGTAGTTGTCTCTGGTAACTTGGGGTTTTTCCCTAATCATATCAATATATTAAATGCTTTCTGAACCAACACAGGAAAGATAAAATAAGTGAAGACAAGGAATTTAGTGTATTTCTTTTTGACTTAAGTTTTTATCGTGTACTTCTATTAACAATTGTACTTAACATTGTTTATAATACCCTATTTATAATATTAGTTGAGATCCAGTTCTGGGTCTTTCTCTGAGACCTTTCACTTTTTACTTTTACTGGTTCTTATCTCTTTAAATTCCTTTTAAAGAATCTGTATTGCTTTTTTTTTTTTTTAACCAATATTATGTAGTTTTATTCGGTGTCCTTTCTTCCTTTCAGTTAATATATCCAGTCTGCTTGGGTTAAAAAATTTTTTTTTAATCAGTATTATCTAAATTAAAGTGTTAAGATTTTCATTTTTACAAACAAAATACCTGTATTGTTAACTGTAGCATTAGCAGACACACTTAATTTACTTGATTAAATCCCAACAACATTTATAACTTTGTTTTGGCCTTCAATAGGATGCCAAGCAAGGATTATTAGAGCAGGGGCTTTTACTGGTACTTAAACTTTTTATCAGACAGTATGCTTCCTAGAAGTTAGTAGTGTTTAAAAATAGAATTAATCTTATATTTGGGTACAAACTTGTTGGTTGATGATCTCTTTTTAATGATCTTCAAAAATAATTTTTATCAGCTATTCCTTGAGCGAGAGCGAGCTGCCCAGTTGGCAGAAAGTAAAACAGATGAGTTGATCAAAGATGCTCCCACTACTCAGCATGATAAGAGTGGAGAATGGCAAGAAACAAGTGGAGAAATACAGTGGGTATCAACTGAAAAGACTGATGGTACAGAAGAGAAACATAAGAAGGAAGAGGATGATGAAGAACTTGACCTCAATAAAGGTACTTTATCTTGAGTGGTGTATTCAAATTGAAAATAATGGCTTATTTTTTCTCCAAAATATAGTTTTAATTCATGTTTTCTTATAATATTTTATGTCATCTATTACTTTATGGCCTCTAGTGCAGTGCAGACAAGCTTTGCTATTTCAGTGTTCCTAGGAGTTCTTCACTGGCTTCCTGGCAGTGAGGAATGCACATGTGCAGTGCAGAAAGTGTCTGCCTTTCTGGCCAGCCTTCCTTTATTTACCTATAAAGAGAAGTGGCTGAAAGTTTTTCACAGTTTTGAAAGTTTGAGATTCTTTTATCGGCCTCACTTATAAACAGAGATCTCTTGTCATAAATTACAGTAATGGTTTTCAAACGGTATGTAGGCGGTAGCAAACACAGTAAGGGATACACTGAAGATAATGTCCTCAGTAATCAAACATTATTCTTGTCAGGAACTGTGATACTAAATTTACTGCAAAAGAGCCATTTGTAACTTTATGCCACTCAAGTCATGAAATTTAAGAAAATGTTTAGCTTCACTTAGCTAGGAAGCAAGCACCAGCAATATTTGATTCTCAGTCTAGTCTCTTTCTCTTATGCCCACTGCTCCCAAAATCTAAGGTAATTAATTCTGAAGTAAGAAATCTGTTTCATTTTCTCATTCTATAAGTTTTGATGTTTTCTTTGGCATAATAGTTTTGGTTGCTTAGCAGTCTTTTTTTTTTTTTTTTTTTTTTTCTTGAAAAGGCTTTTTTAAAGGGGGATGGGACTCATTCCTTGGCTGCTGCCTTCCTCAAGGTTGCAAGGACATTGCTCTGTTTCTCTCTTTCTCTGGGTGTGGATGTGTGTCCTCACCCTTTTCTTGGTGAACATCAGGGACTTATCTTTAGAAACCTTGAACAGCCCCATGGCTGTTCCGTAACAAGATAAATTCACCCTTTTAAATAGTTGAGTAGTTTTTAGTATATTCACAAGGTTATATAAACATCAGCACTGTCTATCATCACCCCAAAAAGAAACCCATACCCATGAGCAGCCATCATCACCCTGTTTTCCCCTCCCCTAGCCACTGGAGACTACTAACCTACTCTGTCTCTGGATTTGTCTATTCTGGACATTTCATATAAATTAAATAATAGAATATATGGTCCTTTGTGACTGGTTTCCTTGACTTAGCCTAATGTTTCCAATATTCGTTTATGTTATAGCATGTGTCAGTACTTAATTCATTTTTATTGCCAAATAATATTCCATTGTATATACCTATCACATTTCATTTATCTAATCGGTTGATGGTCATTTGGGTTTGTGTCTGTCTTTGGTCGTTATGAATGATCCTGTTATGAACATTCATGTATAAGTTTTTGTGTAAACATTTTAAGTTCTCCTGGGTATGTACCCAAATGCAGAATTACTAGATTTTTTTGTTAACTCTGTGTTTAATATTTTAAGGAACTGCCCAATTTGTTGTCCAGTTTCTCTGCATCCTTACAAATAGTTGTCTCTTATTTTAGCCATCTTAGTGGGTGTGAAGGTATATGTCACTTGATTTTCGGTTTCCTAAAGAATAAATGGTGTTGAGCATCTTTTCACATGTTTAGCGGTCATTTACGTATCTTCTTTGGAGAAATAGCTGTTCCAATTCCCATATTTTAGATTGGGTTTTCTTTTTATTGTCATGCAGGTTTTTATATATATATATATATATTCTAAATACCTGACCCTGATCAGGTACATGATTTGCAGATATATTCTGAGGTTTGTCTTTTCACTTTCTTGATTGTGTCTTTTCAAACACAAGTTTTAAGGTTGATGCAGTTTTTTTTGTTTTTTGTTTTTTGTCATTTGTGGTTTTTGTGTTGTATTTAAGAAACCATATCCTAACCCAAGGTCACAAAGATTTAGTCCGTGTTTTCTTCTAAGAGTTTTATGGTTTTAGCTCTTATATTAAGGTCCATCTTCCATTTGAATTATTTTTTGTTAATTTCTGTGGATACTGATTTTCCTGGCACCATTTATCAACATTTAACAATTTTGTGGAAAAGATAACTAAGGAAGGAATGGAGCGATTGCGGGGGGAGGGGGGATCGTTTTATGAACTATATAGATGTCTAATCAATGCACTGTATACTTGAAACTAAAATAAATAAGTTTTAAAAAATAACTAAGTTGTTAGTTTCTTGGGTTTTTATTTTGGATGTGCTGTTAACAGTTTTTTGTTTAAATATTCTTAGCCCTTCAGCATGCTGGCAAACACATGGAGGATTGCATTGTGGCTTCATATACAGCGCTGCTTCTCGGGTGTCTCTGCCAGGAGAGTCCAGTAAGTAATAGTTTGGTGTTTTACGTGTTTTCAAAAGATTCTATTATGACAGGTTCATACCCTTATTACTTCCCCCCCTCCCCCCGATGTTAAAAACTTGATTATTTGGTGAACTTTTAAAGGTACATTCCAAGGTAAGAGCATATTAGGTTTAAATATATAAGTTCTTGACTAATGAGTGATGAATCAATTCACATGCCTTTGGTTGAAGAAAAAGAGAGCATATATAAAACCTGTGCTCAGCTGACTTAAGATGGGGAAGTCTAGCCTCAGTGATATCAAAGACTCTGATAATTTCTGTCTGTAAACTCAACCATCCTCTGCATGTTATCTTGTTCTTTGCTAGCTCACCTTATGGCCCCATTCTTGCTCTAGCTACTTGTCTCATGTAGTTAAATAATGTCCAGAAGAGAAGGTGGACTCTTCTTGTAAATTTCTTTTTAAGAGCAATGTTTTTTTCCTCCTCTGATCTCTCTATACCTACTATTCATCTTGGCCAACACTGGCTCATGTGCTTCTGTTTGAAGTATTCACTGGCCAGGAAAATGGGGTTGCTATGTGATATTTAGATCATCATGATTTAACTAAAAGAAGTATTAGTGCCTAGATAATTGGGCTGAGTTAGCATAAAAGTGGATGGTTCGGACCTTCAGGACAGTCTGGTATAATTTGAGGGTCACAGGGATTTTTTTTTTTTTAGAGGAAAGGTCCATTAGAAGAGCCAAATTTTAAAATTAAAGGGAGTTTTTCTTCCTTAGGAGCAAGGGCATTTGGGAAGCAAAAAAGAGTGGAGGACTATTGTAGAGTGGGAAAGTTAGCTTTTCTGAAGCTGAAGAATCAGAAGAAAAGAGCACAATTATGTGAAAGGCTCTATTCGGAGAGGCACTCATGCTGTGGGTCTATCCATCCACCTACAGGTCTTCATTTTTGCTGTTGAGTTTTCTATATTGCTTTTTTTTTTCCTGTATTGAATTGTACTGTGTATTTTTCTGAATCTTTCTTGTCTGTCTCTTTCATATTTATATTGTAGTCAGGCTCTTTTCTGATACTAGCCTCACTAGCTTCACTGTGGTCCTTGCTGACACTACTGCTTTCAAGATCAAGAGCAAAGTTCTCATCATGGCTCTGGATGCCCTTTTGGGCAATTTTTATTCTCTTTCTGGGATTCTTTTCAGCTCAACCCTTTTCCTCATTTCCTTAAGATCCAGAGATTAAGGGTAAATGAGAAACAAGTCTAGCAAAGGGAAGGAGGAAGAGGCAAGTCTCAAAAACAACCAAAAAACAATGGGCATACAATTTAAATTTAAAGATTTTTGGGTATTCTATTTTGTGTACCATAGTTTCAGTCATGTTCTTTCTTAAATAAGGTTTTTAGAATTAACTTGTTTTATTGCCTCGTGTGGTTATCTTGGGGCATCTTTCCCATGTTAATAAATATCTATTCATTTATATCTTTCATCTTCAAAGAGATGATAAGGTCTCTATGTTGTGGGGAATGTTGTGAATTCATTGAGCCCAGATGTTTGTGTTGCTTTGGGATCATTATGATTAACCCTAAAACACAAGGTGATACTGCAAAATGTGAAGGAAATTGGTTTGCCCTGTCTTTGTGGAAGAGACAAGAAAGCAGGTGGTTGTATATAGTAAATGCTGCTTTATGGTGACAGGCATCATGCTTAGGAAGCACAGAAGACTTGGTGTCATTTTTCATTTTCCTCGCTGGCCTTCATTCCCTTTTCTGCTTTCTTGACTCTCCATTTCTGAAATCTTGCACACTTGTATGATAGCTAACTTCTTTAAGAGCACATCTGATCACATAACTCCTTTCTTACCAATTTTTCATGGCCCACCATCATTTAGGAAATGATTTTGTTCACTGCTGCAAGATTACAAATTTAAAACTGTTATTCCAATTTCTAAATCAGTCATATCCCTTGGGTACTTTCTAAATTTCCCAAATAGGCCATACAGTTTCACACCTTTTCTTTTTATACCTACTGCGCTATTCCCACTAATGGACTATCTTGCCTCTTTCCTAGAAATTGATTAAAGACATTCTTAAATCCAGCTTTTCTTTAACTGTAGTTACCATAGGCATTACCCTTATATTTTCCACTTCAGTAGATTTTTTTAAAACATTTTGTAAAATCTTAAGTGTTTTTAGCTACAAGATTTGTTACTTAGTAGGAGTAAATTTGTACTCTAGCTCACAGCTGGGGACCTATGGTGGCTTTTGGTGGGGAGGTTCACTTGGACTATGGGTGATTGATACCGCATACTTTTTAGCACAGGTTGTTGTTATTAACGTTTAGCAATGTTTTTATTAGATCTTTTTTCAAATTGTATTTGTACCATTATTTTGCTTCTTTATAATTTCAAAGGGACTTGATGGAAGAATATAAAAAAAAGGAAAAGCGGACTAGTGGCAAATTTCTTAAAAAGGAATAATTGTAGTCTCTCCTTCCCTGCCCACATCAACAAAAAATTAAGAAGTATGCCTGCCTTGGCAACGTCCCCCAACATATTTTCATTTTCTTATAGTGACCCTTTTTAGAACAGCTTTTCCTTTTGTTATGAACCTTACAAGCATTTAAAAAACACAATTGAAATAGAACAGTGTTTAAAGCAGGTCATATATTTTCCTTAAAACAGATTGGTTTATATATAGTTTGACTGCTTCTTGCTAGCAATGAAGGGAAATACCTTAACGCCTCCTGGCTTGCCGACACTGTCCTTTTCATTGATGATCTAGAGAACACAGATCCCCAGCCCTTGGGCCGTGGACTGGTATCAACCCTTGGCCTGTTGGAACTGGGCCACACTAGCAGGAGGTGAGCAGCAGTCTAGCAAGCGAAGTTTCATCTGTATTTGCAGCCACTACCCAGTGCTAGAATCCACTGCCTCAGCTCCATCTCAGATTATCAGGCATCAGATTCTCATAGGTGCACTGGTCCATGGTGCTAAAAAGGTTGGGGACCACTGCTAGATTACATTTGGAAAGATCTAGTTAATTCTTAGTCTGCACAGTTGAATTCAGCTCTGGAACATGAGGAATTTTTTAATCTTTTTATTTTTATATAATTAAGCATTCTGAAGTATAACATTTTAAGTCTACACTCCTCCTCACTCTCCTAGCACACACACACACACACACACACACACACACACACCCACACCCACACACACACACCCATCTATCCATCCATCCATATCCATATCACCACCACCCTTCCCCAAAACATTTTGTTATTTCAGGCATTTCTCTGGGCATTTACAGAAGTAAATTTGTACATGTGTTTCTTTGTAGTCTTTGCCAGCTTTACCTTTTTTCTTTCTGTAGATAGGATGGGGTAGGGAATGGGAACACACATGTGCAAGCAGAGTTGAGGAGCATGGAAAGGGAAATTACGTATTAACCATAAGAGTTCGAGGACTGTTTAGAGGTTTGGAACAGGATGTGTGTCAATAAACCAACAATACAGTACAATATTTCCTGCCCCCTAACCAATATTTCTTTGTTTACCTCAGATCAATGTCACCACTGTACGGGAATATCTCCCAGAAGGGGACTTTTCAATAATGACAGAGATGCTCAAAAAATTCCTGAGCTTTATGAATCTTACTGTAAGTAGTTTCAATTGCAGCTTTTGTGGTTTTAAATATACTTATGATACATTAACGACAGTATAAATAAAAATAATGTAGCAATAGTGAGTGGAAGCAAAAAAGGGATTCTCTTTTAATAATTGTACTCTTTCTTTTAAGATAATTGTTAATTATTATGGCCAGATATATTGATAACTATATTATCAAAACCATAATTTAATCTCGGTGTGTTTTGTGTCAGTGTTTAGTTTAGGAAAGCTAAAAAGTTTTAAGCTTTGATATAATACTTTTTAAATTTTGTAAAATATTAACTCTTACTTCCTTTCTACCTGCCCCACCCTCTTTTTCAGTGTGCTGTTGGAACCACAGGCCAGAAATCTATCTCTAGAGTGATTGAATACTTGGAACATTGCTAGCTGCTTTACCTTTGCTTCAGGTGCTCGGTAATGCTGGAGCTATTCTTAGACAAAGAAAAGTCATGAAAGAAGTCCTTGAAGATACACCAAGAACATTCATCAGTATCATTCATGTTTGGATTTTTAAGGCCTCCTGATTTCTTCGTCATGCATTCTGCATTTGCTAAATGACAGTTACTACATCAATCTGCAACTATCAAAAATGAGGGAAAAGGTTCAGGCTGTTAATTCCATGCAGTATTTAAATACACTTATTTTGGCAGAATTTATACTCGCCCCTTGTTCTCTTGCTTTATTCTGGGCAAGTTTTAAGGGGAAAATTTGTGCTGCTGTTAGTGCAACTGCTGTGTATGTTGAGCCACTGTTGTCATGCCAGCCAGGTGCAAAGGCAGCTTAGCTACTGAGGTATCGAATGTTCTGAGGACATTCTAGACAACAGCTTAGTTCCTTTTTCAGGCTCATTTGCTTTTGCTTTTTTTGTTGAATGATTCCAATCGTAAATAAAGCTTTTAATAATTTTGTGAAATTTTTTGTTGTTGTTCCCTGAACTACTGTCTATATTTAAAATTAGATGGAATCCAAAGACACAAGGGATTAATAGCATATTTTTTTGTTCTTGATTTGATTTGGGTTGTCGAACTATTTTTCACTCTTCAGACCATGACCATGTTCATTATGATACCATTCATGAGTCATAGCTATAGACTTAAGAAAACAAATGACAGTTTGAGGGACTTTATAAGATGGTGTGCCCTGTTAAAGGATGAAGCAAAATAGACAAACCCAGGGTAGTTGATGTTTAATGCTAGGGAAGGCTCTTGAAACATTAAGTTTTAAGGGAGAGCTCTCTAGATATATTTTCTAATGCTCAGTACAATAAATATAAGGAAGCTAAAACACCAATGTGGAATTCATGTTTCCAGAGAACGTGTATATTCTCCTATAGAGTGACAGGATCAAATGCATAAACGCAAAGCCTTAAATTGCTGGTGTAGAAAAAGGTCTTTTTTTTTTTTTTTTTTTTTAAATTCAGAACTTTAGTTCATAGAGCAGTGTGTTGTTTGGAAAACAGTCATGGAACACACAGAACACTTTATATATTTAATTTCACAACATTGCAAAATTTTTCTGTGTTATTGTTCAGACCACTTGTTATACTTTTGTTTTCTTTTAATTGATTGGGTCTGAATACAGGCTTTCCAGAGATCTGTTTCATTAATACTTTTAAATACCTTTCAGGTAGTTATATCATGTTTCTTCATTGGATTTGTAAAACTTGAAGCCATAAAAATATTAGTTTGGTGTGTACTGGGGAAAATAGCTAAAAGTCTAATTTTTACTCATTTAGACTTTGTTATTTCCTTGTATAAAGTGACAAATCGGGGCTCTTGTATCAGTGCCAGCTGTAATGTTTTTTAATGCAGTGGCTGCCTTCTAATGTCTTCCTATTTTTGATAATGCAGATTGTTGGGAAATCTATAAGGAAGTAACTGGTTCCAGGCAAACTGTTTTCTTCTTCCTCTTACCTACCCCGACCCTACCCATCACCTTTTGAGAGCATAGTATGCCAGTGTAATTTAGGAAAGACTTAGGTTGTATTTGCCCTGAGCTTAGCGAACTCTTTTAAAACCATATCGATAATTGAAATCCATAAAATTGAATTAGCTATATTTTGTTTAATTATTTTAAAATACATTGATATTTATTAATAATTGGATTTAGGAAAAGGAACAGATTTGTGGTAAAACTGACTTGTGGCAGGTGGTAAGAAATATAAAACATTTGAATGAGAACAATCAGGGTGAACTACATTTTTCTGTTACACTGGTAATCATTTGAGAATTGATTTACCTCGGTGTTTAACAGTTTTTGTTTTGTTATTTAAATATAATACTAATTGTCAAGCACTGATAGAGATGCAGATTTTGGGGGTGGTTGTGGGGGAGAAAACACCTCACCAACTGCAGTGCATTTGTGTGTTTTTAACCCTCAGAGAACTCTGCATTATAGGGTACTTGAGGCTGACTTAACAAATTAAAGTTTTAAAGTAACCTTTTTTTCCATTGTAAATATTTCTGTAAATACTACCAATTGGAAATTAGAATAGTAGAGTACTTTTCTGAATCCAATCTTATTTTTATTTTATACAGTATTTCTCAGCTGTGATCTTTGGAGCAAAAGCCAACGGCAGGAAAAAAATAGTTTGTACCAGTTTCATGAAGTATGTCTTTGGGTTTTGTAAATAATTTTAACTCAAATAAAATTGCTACTTTCAATACACATGTTGTCTTTAACAAAAGTCTATTTGAACTGTTGTGGAGGAAAAAGACTCATGATACAGCCAACTACTGGGAAACACGAAGTGTCACCTAAGTGATTTTCACATTTTCAACATACACATAAAAATTTAACCAATTTTTGTTAAACGTGTGTACTTTTCCATGTTTTTAATTATACTTAAGAATGTCACCTCTCAGTAACTCAGGTTCATTAGGGATAGTGGTTTTCTGGTTATATAGTTAGGCCCTCAGTGTGTTTACTAAATTGTTTTAGTCTTGCCTCTCTGAATATGACCCAAAACTGCTTTGCTTTTGAGTTTTTACAGCCGCTTTCTAGATTTTACAGTTTCTTCTTAGCTGTCAATCTTTAGGTTTCCTGCATTTACTACAGGTGGATTCCTCAACCTTCATTTCCCCTCTCCTGGGAGTTCCATTTACATAAACAATATAAACATTTAAAAGTGAAGGCTATGGATATAGAAAAATTTAAATCACACACATGAATTTTTAATACTAGTGCTGATGTTTATTTTATTTGAGCAAATTTCTGAATTTATACCCTGTTTATTCAAATAAAATGTCTTTACCTCAGGGTTGTACAAATTAAGACAATGCAATGTGAAGCATAGTGTTCCAAACTTAGGTCTTGCTAAATGGTAGCTTTTACCAAACAATTCTGTTTTTACTCTGTTGGGAAATATAAATGTTCTAAACTTCAAACAGAATACTGTGCCTATTTCAGACACTTGGAATCATTAATGCCTTTCATATCGCTGAGGTCATTGAATTTGATTTACTTTAACAGCAAATCTCTAAAAGTGTTTCCAAAATTGGTATTGTTAATATCTTGGTAGTGACTAATAAAGCAGTGGGGCGATGGAACAAACTTCAGTGATCATTTAAACAGCCCTTAGATTTTTTTCTTACATTGGAAGGACCAGAAGAGGTTTATACGATTTACTGTCAGTTAATGGTCTTCTGATAGTGGATGCATAGATTAATAACTTTATGTAGAAAGTCTTTAAACTGAACAAAGGATTTGAAAAAAAAAATACCATTGAATGTTTTGGTCAAACCTCTATTTCCTTAGTTTTTATGTTTGCAGTTTGACTTTGTTTTATTTTTTCCTTTGCCTTTAATATTGGAGAGATGGGTAAGCCTCATAGAATATTATTTGAGCAGTATTTCCTTTTCTGCCTTATCAATAAGTTAAAGATTGATACTGAGTATATTTGAGTGGTAGAGTATTACTTCCTTTTAGATCAGACTAAAAAACCAAGAAACACACTAAATACAAATATGCAAAAAGTTTGAAAGAGATGGTCATAGATAATATGCAAACTAAAGTTGGAGTGACTATATATCAATAAGAAAACAATTATGTCTATACACCTGGTAGGACTTTTAAGATTAATAATAAAAACAAAGGGGGAGAGAAATCAAAATCATAATTTGATATTTTAATGCCCATCAGGAATTGACAGGATGTATTTTTAAAAATAAGATCTGAATGACAACTACCTTGACCTAACATTTATGGAACACTAACTACACTTAACAGTTTTTTAAATGCACGTGAAAATTTCACCTAGATAAACCACATAATGGAGCATCAAACAAGTCTCAGTAAATTTAACATGATTTAAGCCTTGGCCACAGGAATTAAGAGTTAATACAGTATATTCTCTAGAAAATCATTTAAAAATCAAAAACATTTCTATATAATCTATGAATCAAAAAATCAAGGGAAATTAGTATTTAAGCTAAATGACAAAATTTGTGAGATGCAGCTAAAGCAATGCTTAGAGGAAAATTAAATGCTTTGGAAGAAAGCTTAAAATCAACTATCTGAATTTCTACTTGAAGCTAGAAAAAGATGACAAAAATATTTTACCAAACCAAATTTTGGTTCTTTGAAAAGTTAATAAAATTGATAAACAGCAAGAACAATCAAAAAAGAGAAATTAGAAATTACCGATGTGAGAGGAATGAGATGAAATATTTATAGAATCTACAGACCTTTAAAAGACATATTAACAACTTAAGCCAGTAAGTTTTACAACTTCGGTGAAATGAACAGATTCATTGAAAAAGAAAGAAGACAAGAAATAGGAAACATGATTTGCCCTATGTCTATAAAAAGCAATTTATAACTTAAAACCTTCCTACAAATAAAAGTCCTGCCCTAGAAAATCACTGGTGTATTATAAAACATTTAAGAAAGAATATCAAATATCAATCTTAAATTAAGAAAGCAGAAAAGGAACTGACTGCTCAAATAATTCTCTGTGAGGCTTACCCAAACATTCTCAATACTAAAGGCAGACAAACGAAAAAATATAAACTATAGACCAGCATTTCATGAATATAGATGCAATATCTAATGATATTAAAATTCATATGTAAAAAGGATAGTAAATGGGGCTTATCAAAGTACAAGTTTGGTTTAACATTCAAAAATCAAGATAAACTATATTAACATAAAGGACAAATTTCATGATCATCTCTTTACAGAAGATGTATTCGACAAAATGCAAAACCTATTCATGCTTTAAAAAATGCCAAACTGTCAGCAAACTAGAAATAAGAACTACCTTAATCAGATAAAGAGCATATATGAAAAGTGCAATTATCAATGTATAATATTTCTAAGCAAGAAAAGGCAGGATGTCCAATAAAAAATTAATCTATGAATCAAAAAATTAATCAGTTCTTTAAAGCAGAATTGACAGGCTGACCTAAAATTCACATGGAAATGCAAAGGACATTAAAGTAGTCAAAATAATCCTGAAGAATAACAAAGCTGGAGAATAGACACTATTGGACTTAAAATTTCACTATAAAGCTATAGTAAAACAATTTTAGCATAAGGACAAAATAAATGTGCACAAAAAAGAGCCTAGAGGTAGAAATACACATACATGGTCAATTGACTTGGCAGAAGCACCAAAGCAATTTAATGTAAAAAGGATTGTATTTTTAATGAATGGTTCTGAAACAACTGGATATCTATTAAAAACAAAAAATTTGACCTCTACTTCATGCCACACAAAATTTAGTTCCAGATGGATCACAGATTGAAATGTGAAAGCTAAAACTAAAGTTTTTAGAAGAAAGCATAAAAGAACATCTTTATGAATTTGGGATTGGCAAGTTTTTAGATAAGATACAGAAAACAATAACCATTAAGGAAAAAACTGATTAGACAATCAAAGTCAACTTCTGTTCATCAAAAGATGCCATTAAGAAAATGAAAGGGAAAGCCTCCAACTGGAGGCTTCACAAATTATATGCTAGACAAAGGACTTGTATCCAGATTACATAAGGAAATGCAACTCAATAATAAAAAGCAAACCAATTTTAAAATCGGCAAAAATCTTGATTAAGTACTAAAAGGATAGTATATGAATAGTGAACATATGAAAAAATGTTCAACATCATTAGTCATTATGGAAATGCAAATCTATAGTCAGTAGAACAACTAGAATTCAAAAGAGAATAATACTAAATATCGGCACAAATGAGCAACTGGAACTTTTGTCAATCAAGGTTGCTGGGAATGTAAAATCATAACACCACTTTGGAAAAGTTTTAGTAATTTTTTGTAAAATTACAGATAACACCTGTCCTTCAACTTAGCATTTCTATTTTATCTAGGAGAAATTAAAACATTCAACAAAAGAGTTTGTGAAAAATGTTCCTAGCCATTATATTAACAGCCAAATACCGGAAACAACCCAAAGAAATTATAATGGAAACTTTTTAAGAATTAGAACTAAATGAATAACAAAATTAAAATGTATCAAAAGTCATGGGATGCAACATAATAGTGCCTAAATATTTAACCTTAAATATTTATATTTAAAAAACAGAATAGCTGAAAATTCTATAATACAAACTCTCCATTTTAAAGATAGAACAAGAGCTATAGAGTAAACCTTGGTAAATTGAAGGGAGGTAACAAAAATTTTAAGATAATTTGGCCAAAAATTAATTCTTTGAAAAGGGTAACCTAGCTTTAGGGACATTGACCAAGAAGGAAGACAAAGTACAAATTTTAAAATTAAAAATAAAAATACATAAGTACAGAGACAAAGATTAAAAAGATATTAACTGAATATTCTGAATAAATGTATGCTAATAATTTTGATAACCTAAATGAAGTACATTACTGGAAAAATAAAGCAAACAAAAACTCACACAAAAAAGAAATGGAAAGCCAAAGAGTTTTATAACTTCTAAAGAAACTGAATCAGCATTGAAAAATGTTTCATAACAAAGTTTATGGTTTTGAATATTATTTCCACTATTTCAAGAAATAAACAATTCCAATCTTATACAAATTCTTATGGAGCATTGAAAAAGAGGGAATTCCTCCTAAATACTCAATGAAGTCTACATAACATGGACAGGGACAATAAGGAAGGGGAAAATTACAGAATTATTTCTCTCATAAACGCAGACACTAAATCCCTTTAAAATATGTTAGCAAATTGAGTTTAACAATTTATAGAAAGATAGTATATAACATGTCCAAGTTGGATTTATCTCAGGAATGCAATGGTAAATTAACATTAGAAAAGTCATTAAATAACTCATTACCCATTAATAAAGAAAGAAAACCATGGGATATTCTCAGTGTGTGCATAAAAAGCATTTAATTAAAATAATATTGAAAGATAAATATTCAAAATAAAATAAATCAAAATACTAGCTGAAGTAAAAATTTTAATCCTAGATGTATTTGTTTCAAAGTTAGGAACAAAACAAGGATTTTCAATGTTAGTACTTCTATTTAACATTATATCAGGGGTCTTAGCTAGTGTGATAAGACAAGACAAATAATTACAGACATAAAAGTCTGAAAGGATTAAGTAAAGCCTGAACCTATTTGCAGATGCTATTATTGTCTACATAGAAAATCCAAATACATCCATAGAGAATTTGTTAGAAGTAAAAAGATAGGTTAGCAATATGGTAGATACACATTCAAAAGACAGCCAACAAAAGAGTTCAGACCAATCATCCCGCTGAAGAGAATTAGAATATTGGGGAAAAAAAATTTTTTTTTAATTATAAAAAGCATTGAAGAGCTATCAAGATAATTAGATATTACTTGGCCTAGCTGAAAGAAGATGAGAGGGAAGAACTCACCACTCACAATCACTTTTACTCTGAGGGATTTGCTACTCCAGAAGAAATAACAGTGAAACTTTAAGGCAAAAAAGTATTGAGTCATAAATATTACATTGTCATTTCCTAATGATAAAATGGCCAATTCACTAGGAAGATAAAAAATTAAAAATTTGTTTTCATCTAATATGACCTCAAAATATTTAAAGCACTAATTACCAGAATTCCAACGATAAATTGATAAGCTGAACTTTATCAAAATTAAGAACTTCTGTTCTTAGAAGGGCACTGCTCCAAGAATGAGCACGCAAGCCAGAGACTAGGAGGAAGATATTTGCCAATCTATCAGATAAAGAACTTGTATCTAGAATATATAAAGAACTCTCAAGAACCCAATAACAAATGGGCAAAAGATATGAACAAACACTTCATCAAAGTAAACACAATACACATATCAGTTATGTGGATTTGTAGGGGATGGGAACTTTTTTTTGCAGGAGGGAGGGATTCTAAAGGGTCATGAGGAAACTTTTGGGGGTGAAATATACACTCATTATCTGGGTTGTGGTGATGGTTTCATGGGTTATACCCATGTCAAAACTTCTAAATTGTACATTTTAAATATCATTTGCCAATTATACCTCAGTAAGTCTGTTAAAAATAATAAGCTTTCCTATGAAGAAAATACTAGGCACATTTACCTTTACTGGTGACATTTCCAACATTCAAAAAAAAAAAAAAAGGTCTTACACAAACTCTTTAAGGAATAGAAAAAAAGGAAACACTTCCCTACCAACCTATTTTATGGAACCTGTTTGTCTATGATGTCAAAACCAGACAAGGATATTGTATGAAAGAGAATTATAATCCAATCTTTCATGATTCAGATGTGAAATGGCAAATAAAATATTAGTGAGTCGATTCTAATAATATATAAACATGTTGTTAATACCTTGCAACAAAGATAAACTTACATGAGGACAAAAACCAATCTGGATATATAGAAGAGCTTCTTCAGTGTCTCTTGTCTCAATGTGTGGACCTCTTCTTTATCTTCCCTCACT
This sequence comes from Macroglossus sobrinus, assembly GCA_004027375.1. Lineage (NCBI taxonomy): Eukaryota > Metazoa > Chordata > Mammalia > Chiroptera > Pteropodidae > Macroglossus > Macroglossus sobrinus. The sequence continues at coordinate 97,446 of PVKZ01002719.1, read as the reverse complement.
CTGTGGTGGCCTTATCCAAATTCATGGCTTTGAACATCATCTATGTATTGATGACTCCCAAATTGATACTTTCAGTCCAGGTGCCTACTCACCTTTTCCCCTTGGATGTGTAATAGGCCTCTTGCTGTACTTAACCCATTAGGCTTATAACTCATTTCCTTTCACTGAGCATCTAGGTTTCAAACTTGGAATGATTCTGACCTTTCCCACACCCTTCATATTAAATTCATCCATTATCCTCTCATTTCCACCTTCAAATATGCCCAGAATCCAAAGACTCCTCACCCCCTCATTTCCAGATCTTATATTTTTACTATTTATCTATTTATCAATTCTCTCCCCACTAGCATGCAAGGTCCATGAAGGCAGGGTCTTGTCTTTCGTTACTACTAAATTCCAGTACCCAGAACAGTGTCTGACACATACTAGGCCCCCAATCAATATTTTTATAATTAATGACCTATATAATCTTCACACATCACAAAAGCTTAAAAGATTGATATCATCAATTTTGTGAAGATATAAGGCCACAGGTACACTGTGGGCATGAATGTAAATTGTTATATCCTTATTAGACATCAATTTAATGGTGTCTATTGAAATTTTAAAGCATATATCTTTCGACCCAGAAATTTTATTTCTAGAAAGCCATTGGCAAAAACACTTGCACTGTGCACAATGAGTGAATATGAATATATTCTCTGCAAAGTCATATCGTCAGGGGGAAATTTAAGTTGTGTAGTAATATGTATAGTATATCATAATCAGTTAAAGTATATATTTATATAATATGTACATGTACTTGTGAGTCCATAGACAGAAAAATTCTGGAAGACTACCAATCAAACTTATAACAGTGATTATTTCTGGGGAAAGATGAGATAGGGGGAGATGCCAAGGTGAACTTTGTTTAATTTGTATTGATTTGGATTTCTTTTTAAATGAGAATATATTTATTCCTTTCACATGTATAAAATAAATTTAAAAGGACAGAAAATCAAATGAATAGACAACAAGTTATTGGCATTTCTACTTAGTAGCTGCCTGCAGAGGGTGCTAAATATTGAGCAGTGTCTAAATAATGATCTGGTTACATTCAAGAGTGTCCCAGCAAACCACACTTAACTTAGTTAAAATAATCCTAATAGCTCAGTGGAAATTTGACCTCTGTGAACAGATTATCCTTATTTACTGACAGTGGCAGGCAGTGAATATAGTTAACAGGTACCTGTAACTAAGAGCTCTTGAAGGATTACATTTCAACAAAGCATCATGTGAAGAGACGAATGCAAACTTGGGAATGGTTCTTAGATCTTTTTTACTGAATATTTTGATTCTCTAAAACTACCCTGGAAAAGAGTTATTACTATTGAAACAGAGTCAATTACCAAATAGTTTAAGGTATTTAAAGTCTTAAAACATCAGAGCAGGATGTAACTCAAAATAACTCTGTGATGAGAACATGACCACTATTTGCTGACTTTGAGAGGAAAAGCAGGAGCTTGAGCAGCAGGAGCCAAGCAGAGGGAGGTGCTAAAGGTTATTGCACTTTTAAAACTGTTCCTATAGCTTTCAAGTAACACTAAGTGATGACTGAAAGTGTATACTTTACTTATAGAACACAGAACAGCAGAATTTTTAGTGGGAGGATTTTTCTCACAACCACTGCAAGGAATTTCTGACACATAAAACTGGAGTCGAGCTCTGAAATGGGCATGAAATGAACTGAAGTTACTACCTTCCAGGAAAATTAAACCTTTTACTCCCCTAAATACAAAACTATAGAAGTGCGAAAAAAAAAAACTTATGATTTTTGGGAGGATGATTGTGATATGAAATTCATATTGGCATAAATCCCAAGATATGTGATCCTCAGATTTTATTTGGAGAGTTTTTCTGTGACTGCAACTGCTGAGGTTGAAAGGGCACTGCCATTCGAAGGGTCCAGCTTGGTGCTAGGTGTTTTCACATGTCTCTTCTCTGATATAACCTCTGTAACATCCTGGAAAGGGAGTGGTGTCTGTCTTTTACAGAGAGAGATATCAAATCTCCAGGAGGTTAGGTCCCACAGGGGCAGAATCAGGATTCAAACCCAGGTCTGCCTGATTCCAAAGACAGGCAGGGATCCCCACACCCATGCTGCCTCTCTGGGGTGATCTCTCGTTGTCTCCACTGCATCTGAAAGTGTTCTCTATTCGCATCTTTTTGTTTCATGAGTTTCCCAATTCAGACAGAGTTTGTTAAGGGCAGAAAGCAAGACTTATTCACGTTTGAATACTCAGGGTCCCGATGAAACTAGCTTAAAATAACCTTTTATTTTTATCTCAACCAATTTCTAAAATAAATTCTGATCTCTTAAAGCAAGGAAGAAACCATTTAAAGTTCTAAGGAAGAGAGTAATAATTAGAAGTAGGATTCCAAGATTGACATAATTAAGAAAAAAATCAAGCTGATTCAAACCTCATTGGTTTGAATGTTTTAAGAAGCAATTAACATGTCAGTTAGCAATTTCAGATGAATTAGAGGTAGGTACTTAGAAAACTGAGCAAACTGTTAACTTTGATGTAACAAAAGCTTGCACAAAAAAGAAATGTAATCATGGTACAGCATATATGGCTTATCTGGGAGTAATATTACAACTATTACAAAATTGTGATACTGAATACTGAATATTGATCTCACCCAAGCTTGTGACATAGCTATGCTGGGAAGACAAGTGTATGTGTAGGGGTGGGGGACTATACAAGAGGGAAACCCTAGATTTTAGGGTAGCCAGTTAAAGGAACAATCAAAGAATGTAAGTGTAAGCATGTTGTTTAGAAATATAGATGTAACAGGCAGAAAAAACAGCTGAAAAGAGCTACAGATGGGTGCTTTGGGGGAACAGGGTTGAGGTGCATTGGAGGAGAGCCAAGGGAGACATTATTTTTCATTGTAAAACTTTTGAATTTTTAAGGTACATACACATATTACTCTGGAAGAGATAAATTATAAAAGTTTAAGTGAGTGGCAGCTGGACTGGCTTCAGGGTGAAAACCACATCCTGAGTTGAACCTTTAGACCATACAACAGTTTCTGAAGTACATGAGCATGAATTCTTGCATGGCTAGCCATGTGAAGCATCAAATAATTTTTGATGACTAAACTGAAATAATAAAAAATAAACTTTCAGGATTTTGGTACTACAGTTGTCAGTAATCTAACTATATAGCATATCATGTTAAAAAACAATCAAAACAAATATTACTTAAGTACATATTGCTTAAGCACCGTTTTCATAAAAATAGCTCACCTGTACTGAATACTCAATACATGTGTGCTGGACCTGTATAAATCACATCCTGCCTTTAACCTTGGATCATTGAACTGTTTCTGAAATGGTAAGCATGAATGACTGCAGTCTACCACGTCCAGCCAGAAATAGCTTAGTGGAATAATTTTAAATACAACATTTATTTTTAGGGTTTTAGGAGTAAGTGACATAGCAAAATCACATATAAGAGAAACCAAAGTGGAATTAAGCAAATCATCTTCCTTATGCACCTGTTATTTTTCCAACTACTACCTCATCTTGACATCTTGTTTTAATATAAATTACTAACATTTACTGAGCACCGAAGGATATGCCTGGCAAAGCCTTCAATTTTTAGATATGTCTAGAAGAGCTGATGTTTCAATTCTTGGGTTTCAGGTCTATGCTTAAAGAGTTTGTGAAGTGTGAACAAGCTAGATCTTAACTAATCCTCAAGGCAGCGAGAAATTAAAAAGAAGAAGAAGTTTACCTTGGGCCTTGCCTAGAAGTTAATGAGTACATGCTATGATGCAGCATATAGATTACACATTAAATTGATCGTGACATTTTAGTCAAATCTGCGTGGTGATATGACTTGACAGTGATGTACATACTAGGAACAAGCCACTGGTGTGGATAGCCTCATGTGGTAGAAAAATGGATAACCCCTTTGCAGAGGCAGTTTTGAGTGGGGATAACCTAGCAGGATGTGGTTCCACGATGATTGATAAAGTTGGTGGCCGGTTGTCTGCAGGACAGGGCTGTTCCAGTTGCTCCAATAGAAACCAATATCCACTGAACACCTATCAGGTGCTATGTATGGTGCTAATGGCTTTAGGTATACTCTCAGTCGTCACACCAACAGATGTAGAACTGTGGTGTAGAGAAGGCCAGGATCATAGTTAGCAGATAAGGGCTAACTCAGAGCTGTAACCCAAACCTTCAAGGCTGTCCTGTGACAGCGTTGCTGCCAGCATCTGCAAGCTCTGCAGGGCACAAGAATTTCCTGTCTGAGCTTCTGAAATAGTCTGCTGGGTCAAAAGGCTGATCAATGTATTTGATCTGTGCGGTGTTTGACATTTATTTGTTTTGCTCCACCTACATCTGTACTGAAACTTTGGTTTTACAACGATCTAGCTTGTATGAGAAATCCAGGAAGCAGCTGGACATAGTGGGGAGCAGTGTCAAGAGAAGGGACTGACTTAATTGTCCAATCTGAAGTTTACCCAAGATAAAATTTTTTTCCTTTCTTAAAATAAAGAAAATATTTTTAGACCAGCCTTTTTAGTTTCCTACTCATAGGATGGACAATATCTCTGCATTTTTGTAGGCATGGTTTTCTCTAAACACAGAGGACAACTAATGTGGGTACAAAACCCAGGCACCTGGTTTAGCATCTGTTTGTTTATTTTAGGAATTGTGGAAGCCATTATCTGACAGTTTTACAATGGAGGAAAAAAAGATGTGTTGAAGTAACTCCTGATTAGTTGGTAGTGTTAAGAAGAGAGAAGCCTGATTGAGTTGCCCCAGATGTGCTATGTGAAGAAGTGGCCATGGCCAATGAACCCTGCTCAAAGTCCTGACCCGGAGAATCACGAGTGACAAAATGACTGTTGTTTTAAGCTACTAAGTTTTGGTGTACATTGCTACACAGTAATAGCTGGCTGAGACAGACATCTATAAGGAACAGCCTAGATTCATAGACAAGGCTGAATCCAAGAAAGTTAAACTCATGAGACAAAAAGATCTATAGAGAAAAGAGTGAAAAGGTGAGTGAGGCAGGTACAGAGGGAAACAGTCACTATGAAGAAGACGATTGAGCCAGCTCTGTTGTAGAGGGGTAAATAAGAAGGCCAGATCCTTTGAGGAAAACTTTTCACAATGTCTGCACAATGCAAAAGTTTAAAAACATATTTGTTAAATAAATAAATTTATGAGGCAGCAGCTTTCCTGCTCTACTTATCTCAAATCCATCAGCAAAAACACATTCTTCTCATCTGTGTCAGCTGGTTTCTTGTTTATATTGTGAACCATTTTGTGCTTCTAATAATATTCAATTTCTTTACTGTGTTTGTTCACTGTGATTCAAGTGTCTTTCCTCGGACAAATGTCAGTGGTTCCAGAATTCTTATATAGGGCAAACTGGAGAGAAAAAAACTGGTTGAAAAGGAATATTAGAGGACTTTTTTTTTTAAAAAAGGTATAACTTATATATAGTAGAAACACAAATCTTAACTGAACAATGCTATAAGTACCTGCTTCTGTATACACCATGTAACCACAACTCAGATTAAGATCTAGAATATTTCCAACATCCCAGAAGTTTCCTTCTTGTACCTTCCAAGGCAAGGCCTTCCCACGCAAAGAGATAACCACTATTCTGACTTCTATCATCAAATTAATTAACCAGCCTTGGAACTTCACATATATGGAATTATCTGTTCAACATAATGGACATTCATCCATGTTGTTGTATCAGTAGTTTTTTTTTTTATTGTATGAATATACCACAATTTACCTTGTAGATTGAACATGTAGGTTGTTTCCAATTTGGGGCAATTGTGACTAAAGCTGTCAATATTCTCATACATGTCTTTTGTGGATATATGCATTCATTTCAGTTGGGTAAATATCTGGGAGTGAAATTGGTGGATCATAGCATTGAGCATACATTTAACTTTAGGAGTTAATAGCAATTTCCAGGTGTTCCATATCCTGGTCAGTACTTACTACTGTCAGTTTTTACATTTTAGCTACCCTGTCTGGTATGTAGTGGTATCTCATTAAGGTTTTAATTGCATTTCCCCCATATGTGATAAAGTTGAGCACTTTTTTGTGTGCTAATTGGCCATTTGGTATTATCTTTATGAAATGCTTAATCGAGTCTTTTGCCTATTTTCTAATTTAGCTGTTTGTACTTTTCTTATTGATTTGTAGGTGTTCTTTTGTCAGATTTATGTATTATGAATCTATTCTCCTAGTCACATTTGTCTATTAATGATGTCTTTGCTTAATGTAAGTACTTAATTTTAATGAAACAGAACTTACCTTTAAAAAAATGTAATGTAGATGCAAGTTATAATGATAATAAAATGAATACCTGCAAACTTACCAAAACTTCAGATCTAAGGCATGACCCCAAATTTGGAGGAGCATGCTCTTTCTTAAGCCAACAACTCCCTTGCACCCCCCACTCCCTCAGAGATTATTGCCTTGTATTTTGTGTTTATTTCTTATGCTTTTAAAAAGTGTCACCTGATATGAATATATCTTTCAACAATATGTTGCTTAGTTTTGCTTCTTTTTAAGATTTATAAAAATAGTATCTTATAGTGTGCTGACTTCTGAGGCTTTTTTCCCCCCTCACTTTATATATCTGAGATTCATTTTTATTGCTGCATATAGTTATAGGTGATCCATTTTCACAGCCGGATAGTATTTGAATTTTTCAGTTTATTTATTCATTAACCCATCCATGGAAATATAGGTTGTTCTTAGCATTGCTTTTTAAATTTTAAAGAATGCTGTTATGATCCGTCATGCACATATCTCCTCACACCCCTGTGCAAGAGTTTCTCTAGTGTGTATACTATGAAGTGGAATATCCAGCTCATGGGATAAATGCATATTCAATTTTACAAAATACTGTCAAATTGTTTTCCAAAGTGGTTGTACCAGTTTATACTCCCACCTGCAGTAAAGGTGATCCCATCACACCATGTTCCCACCAACACTTTGAACTATCAGATTTAATTTCTTTCTCTAATTTGGTAGGTATAAAATAGCATCTCATTGTCATCTTGACTTTCATTTTCCTCACTACAAATGAGCTGAAACATATTTATGAACTGCTGGTCTTTTACTAAATTTTTCTATTGGTTGTTTACCTTTTTCTTATTGTTGTTTTAAATACTGTTCTTTTGTTGGTTATGTATGTTGTAGATATCTTCTTAATTTGTGACTTGAGTTTTCACTTTCTTTACAGCATCTTTCAATAAACAGAAGTTATTAGTTTTAATGTAGTTGCATTTATTAACCTTTTATTAGAACTTATTCATATTGTTTAATAAACCCTTCTATACCCAAGTTCATAAAGGCATTCTCCATATTACTTTTTTAGATTTTTCACATTTAAGTGTTTGATCTATTTGGAATTGATTTTTGTATTACAAATATCACTTTTGTTTTTTCCATATGTACAACCAATTGTTGCGGCACAATTTCTGTCCCTTCTCTGTTGGTCTTTGTGGTAAGCTGAATAATGGTTCCTCAAAGATGTCCACTTCCTAATCCTTGGGAACCTGTGAATATGTTACCTTATATGGCAATAAAAATTGCAGGTATGATAAAATTAACAATATTGAGAAGGGGAGATTATCTTGGATTATGTGGGTGAGCCCAAAGTAATCAAAAAGGTCCTTGTCATATATCAAAGTTTCATATTATTCTGAGGCTGTTTCTGGGCTTTCTGTTCTGTTCCATTAGTCTATCATTTATCCTTCTGCCAACACTATATTATTTTAATTATAGTAGCTTTATATAAATATTGATACCTGGTTAAGCAGGTCCTTCATTTTCCTCCTCTCGATGTCTTGACTATATGGCTCATCTTAGGCCTTTGCTTTTCCACATAAATTATAGAATCTGCTAATCAAATTCCTCAAAAAGACAGACTTTATTGTAACTTTGGAATTTTATTGACTCCATGAATAGTCTTTTTGGGAAAAATTGACCTCTTTTAACACCGAGTTTTCTTAAGACCATGGTATACTTTTATATTTGTTTAGGTCTTTTATATATTACAATAGAGGCTTTAAATTTTTCCATACTGGTGTTGCACATCTTTTGTAAGATTTTACTATATGTATCTTGCATTTTCTTGTTCCCAATGGAAATAATATTATTCTTAAGATTATGTTTTCCAACTATTATTGCTACATAGAAATGCAATTAATTTTTATATAAGCTCTTATTAATGTCTATAGATTTCTTTGGTTTTCTGTTAGATAATATCATCTGTATAAGAACAGTTTTGTATCTGCCTTTCCATTTTTTAGACATTTTCATTTTCTTCTCTTACTACATTGGCTAGGATCACCAGTATAATATAGAATAGAGGTGGTGATTGTGGTTATCCTTTATTTCTAGTTTTAAAGGAATTTTAATGTTTTGCTATTGACATTGTCTGATATAGATTCTTTTAAAGTTATGAGCTGGTGCTGAACTTCATCAAATGCTCCCCATTCATGTTTTCCTCTCAGCAAAATGCAGCAACATTTTCCAGTAGGAATGGATTGCCACTGTTGTTGTCTTCAATTGTTTCTCTTTGGCATTCTACGAGGCATGTTGTTCAACTGCTCACTTAATCTGGTTTGCCAAAGCTCAAGAAGTGGTAGGCCTGGGTGACCTCATCCAGGAGTGGATACGTGACCCAATGCCCTCATGGCTCAATACCGGCCAGTATTTCAATGTCAAGACCCCAACTTGTGTTCAGAAGTGTGGAGAGTGGGAACTTCCAGGTCACAGAGATTAGAGGTCAGAATCGATGCCACGGCAACCCTGGATCACTACAGGATGAAGTCAAGGGAGCAGGAACTTATAACCATGGAGCACAGAGTAGTTACAGAAAAGAGAGACATGGACCCTACTACATACATACATCAAGAAGCTTCCTCTGATCGTAATGATTTTCAGATCTTAGCTTTGTTCCCATGAGGCCTGGCTCTGCTTCATTCTTATAGAAAACACGCCTTGCCCTGTGTGGGCTTCTCCACATGACTGAACAAGCCTGCCCCATATCTGCTCCCATATCAATTCCTATGATGATGGCCTCCACAGCATCTGTCACACAGACTCCTTCTTTTCCACCCTTACCACTCAGGTCATCCAGTCCTTCTCATGTCCTACTAGGGCTCCTTTGCTGGTGCCAAACCAGTCTCTAGCTTAACCTTAGGCAAACCACCTTCCCTAGCTTCTAGATGTATCAGTCTGCAGTCTAGCTCTGAAATTATCCCTGTTCTACCTAACAATTGGGGATGGCTGCCTACATGCTCTAGAAGTCTGAATATCTCACCCTGACATTCCAGGACCCACATGATTTGTTCTTATTGCCTCTCAAACTTATCCCTCTTCTCAGCTACAAGTGACCCAAACTGCAACAGAACTGTACTGGCTTTAGGCCTTGGTGTGCTCACACCCTGGTCCCCAAAAGCCCTTGCTCCTTCTCTTTACTCCATCTACTGGGCCATATTCTTTAGGTCGTCTCAGGCTGCACAGAACAGCCCTCTCAGTTATGGATGGAGACACAGGGAATAGAGGACACATCTCAGCAGTGATGACCAGCCCTCAGAAGTATATGTGCATCCATCCCCTGCCAGTGGGCCTACTAATCCCATAACCCTTCTTCTCTTCTCTTCCATCTATGATCCCTTCTGTTCTCACTTCAAAAGGCCCCTGTGAGCACTTACCAGGAAGGTTCTGCCCCACCCCTTTCCTTAAACATGTCCGTGGGTATGACAGACACCTACAGTTAGTTCTCAGTGATTCCTCTTTAGGAAAAATACTTTTTTTTTTTCCCTTCAGATTTCCCTATTGGATTCATAGTTTCTTCAAACTGTATAAAATACGTCTCTTCCCTCTTTTTTCCTTTGGTAAAAATGAAAACCACAGTGATAAAGCTGGAGTTCCACTGATCCCTAGATGTGCCAGTTATCTGCTGTCTCTTAGGATGACTAGCGGCCACGGAAGGGAAGGTTCAGAGTCTGCCTCTCCACCCAACGCCCAGTGGGAGGATCTAACTTGGTCTGCAGCAGGAGGCGGTGGAGGGGAAGCTCTGGAAGGCTGCCAGAAGGGAGCGGCCCTCCTGAGAGTTGAGAGATATCTTTTAAAGACTTGAGGACAGAGGTTCAAGCAGAAGGACGGAAAAGACGTGGAGTGGAAGGACGTCATGGGTGTGGTGAAGAGAAGTTGGAGCGGGGGTCGGACCGCTCATTTTCTAGGGCACTTGGCTGCTCAGGGGCACCGGGGTGTCCTCCTTCCCATGGGCCTGCCCTGTGCTGTAACCTCTTCTAAGGTCAGTCCTGTGGGGCTGACTCGCCCTTCTGCCCCAAGACCAGCCCAAACCTGTCAAGGAGCAGAGGGAGGGAGGGAGGTTGCCCTTGGTGTACTACCAGCCCTGCGCCAGTGCCTAGGTGAGTTTCTGTACTGGCGGGTTGCCGAGAAAACCGAGAAAACCGGTCGCTGATCCCAGCCAGCCCCTTGTGTAGCTCCTGTTCCCTAGAGGTGGGTTCGGAGGCCTCCGGAGGGCTACCTAGGGAGGAGGCTGGGGATGGCGGGCCAGTCTTATCCTTTCTTGTACTTTCCTGGAGTCTCACCGGGACCCTGGGGTGGGTGGTGCAGGGATGGGGTTTGCAGGTGTCATCCCCTTAAGTAAGCAGGTGGGTGGAGTGATGCGGTGTATGCTCTCTGCCCCATGGGCCGGCAGGACTGGCCTTCCGAGGAGCCGCATCCCCAGGCATGTCTGTGGCCTCAGCCTCTCAATCAGCCAAAGTGGGTTGTCAGAGAAGGAAAGCTGCGGGGAGCCTCGCCTCACAGTCCCTAGGGAAGCCCATCACCCCTATTCCCTATCTCCTCTGTCTCCGTGCCACCAGCCATGCCGCCGCTCGGGGAACGTGATACCTGGGGGCGGCAGGACGCCTGGACTTCAACCCTCCCGAGCCGGCTGCCCTCCCTACCGGCCTGGAAGGTACCGGTCAGGTATCGGGCAAGGCGAGGCTGACTCAAACCCAGCTTTAACAGCTTGGAGCCCACAGCCAGCCTGGGAGCCCGTCCCAGGAGCGGGCGTGAGTGTGGATCTGTACGGAGGGTTCCCGGAGCCACCGCGAGCTGACGCCGGAGAGGGGCCTACAGGGAGCCTGCCTGCCGGCCAGCCTCACAGGGTGAACAGCCTCCTCGCGCCTATTGCTGGCAGATGCCAAGCCTCCGTCCTCCTGTGCCCAGCTGCCCGTCTGGCGGGTTCTTCCAGTCCTTGGTCGCATGCCCAGGCCTGCACCAACCCGCTGAGGGTCCCGGATACCCGCAGCTCTCCCAGTTCAGCTCCCCGTGAGCACGCGAGTCCAGAGGGCTCTGCCAGGTACTGCACCATATGGCTCCCGCTGACCGACAGCTCTGGTGCACAGTGGCCAAGAGTGCTCATTGTGCTGGGCCTGTCCTTTTTCTTCCTTGCTCTGCGATTCCAAGTAGGACGGAAGAGAGAAGACTCTGGGCCTCCCTGGGACCAGGTCCGGAAATTGCAGTCCTTTCATTAGTCCCAGTGTACCTGCAGCGCCCCCTGCAGTGAACCTCCTGCACGGTAGCCCAGGACACACCCCCAAACACAGTTAAGACTAGTCTCTTCTACTTGGCTTGAACCAGCCTTTGCAGGCTGTGGTCTTCCGCGTGAAAGCTGGAAGTTCTTCGGTTGAATCAAATCTCCAATATGCAGAAAAGACACAAAACAAATGTGAATCTTGGTGAATTATTATAAAATGAAATCCTTGTAACCATTCAGGCCAAGAAACCGTACTTTTCCAGCCCCCGCCCCCCGAATTCCAACAGCTGTGCCCTATCCAGTCTCAACCACTTCCCTCCTTCAAAAAATATCCTGACTCTTATAGTAATTACTTTCCCCGAGTTTATAGTTTTGAGCACCTAATTGTGCCTCTCTAGACAATATAGATTAGTCTTGTTCATATTATGTCTTTTAAATTTCTTTTTATCTGTAGGTTCCTTCTTCATCTTTTCTTTCATTACATTTTTGAGTCATTCCACCTGTAGAGTTTTCCAGTCTGGATTTTGGGGATTGCATTCTCATGGTGCAGCGCAACACATTCCTATGTTCTCTACATTTCCTGCAGATTGACAACTGGATCTCTGAGACTTGATTAGCTTCAAGTTCAAGATTTTTGATGAGACTCTGTGTTGATGTGCTTTTTCAGTAAGGGACACAAAATGTCTGGTTCTCTCTCTTTTTTTGAGATGTTAGCTGAGATAATGTTCAATGCTTACATTCATTAATTCATTAGGGGGGTAGACGATGGTGCTATCCTAATTATATTATTTCTATTTCATTTATCACCTAGATTAATTTTATAAACAGACACTTCCCTTCATCTACTATTTGGTTACCAGTTGAACTGGTCATAGAGGAAAGACAGGATAGATGTTTGTTTGTATTCATTTATTTATCCATTTTTAAGAGAATGAATTGCTACCTCATTATCCTGCAAAGATGAATTAGTTTAAAAAAATACCATAATGATGTCAAGCATTTAAACATGTTTGATGGATCAATACATTGCAGTTATTATCATTATTGATATTTAAATTGTCCCATCTTTGGCCAGTTGGAGTCTCTTTAGGTTAACTCTGAAGTCCTTCTGATGTGACCCTAGTAGTCTGAATTCTTCCTTGCTATCTGATTTGGCAAGGTATTTCAAGCTCATCTTGTATATTTCCTGCCCAAGAGTAGAGTTGGCCATTTCTCCAAGAAGCTTGATTTCTTTTAGTAGGGAATAATATTGAAGACTATAATTGGAATATTAGGAGTCCTCCTTACTTCTGGGTTGATCAATGTTTCTAGGTCTTTTCAGTGGAAAAAGCTAGAAATTACAAATATGATAAAATACTCTGTGAATTTATACTGATATATCCCATTCAAATTGAGGACTATTGGATTTTCACTTAAACTCTTCTGTTCCATTCATATTGTTATCTCCTTTCTTCTACACTGGGAAACCTTGTAGTTAACAATAACAAACAATTCTAAAATTTATATGGAATCACATACACACACACAAAAAACCCCCAAATAGCCAAAGTAATCTTGCGAAAGAAAAACAAAGCTGAAGATATCATGTTTCTTAATTTCAAACTATATAACCAAGCTATAGTAATCAAAACAGCATGCATGGTATTGGCATAAAAACAGACACATAGATCAATGAAACAGATTAGAGATCCCCAAAATAAACACATGTTTACATGGTCAATTAATCTATGATGAAGTAGGTAAGAATATACAATGCAAAAAGAACAATCTTTTTAATAAAGGTGCTGGAAAAACTGGACAGCCACATGCAAAAGAATGAAACTGAATTACTATTTTACACCATACACAAAAATTAACTGAAAATGGATTAAGGACTTGAATGTCAGACCTGCAACCATAAAACTCCTAAAAGAAAAATAGACCGCAAACTCCTTTACACCAGTCTTAGCAATGATTATTTGTATCTGATACCAAAATTGAAGGCAACAAAAACAAAAATAAACAAGTGAAACTGCATTAAACTAAAAAGTTTCTACATGGCAAAGGAAGCCATCAACAAAAGAAAAAGGCAACCTGCCGAATGGGAGAAAATATTTGCAAATCATGTATCTAATGAGGGGTTAATAACTGAAGTATATAAAGAACTTATACAAATAAGTAGCAAAAAGCAAACAAAACCCTTAAAACATCCTGATTAAAAAATGGACAGATCCAAAAAGATATTTTCCCAAAGAAGACACACAGATGGCCAATAGGTACATAAAAAGATGGTCAACAACACTAATCATTAGAGAAATACAAATCAATACCACAATGATATACACTGTTAGAATGGCTATTATAAAAAAGACAGGAAATAACAAAAGTTAATGAGGATATGGAGAAATAGGAACCTTTGTGTACTGTCAGTGGGAATACTAATTGGTGCAGTCACTATGAAAAACATATGGAGGTTCCTCAAAAAATTAAAAATAGAACTGCCACATGATTTAGCAAGTTCATTTCTGGGTGTTTATCTAAAGAAAACTAAAAGACTAACTCAGAAAGACTTACTCACCCTCATGTTCATTGCAGCATTATTTACAACAGCCAAGATATGGAAACAACCTAGTACCCATTAGTAGATGAATGAATGGCTAAAGAAATTATGGTGTGTGTATAGATAACAAAGAAATATTACTCAGCCATGAAAAAAATTTACCATTTGCTACAACATGATGACCCTTGAGGGATTTATGCTAAATGAAGTAAGTCAGAAAAATATCATATGATCTTATAAGTGAAATCTAAAAAACAAAACAACAACAAAAACACCCCAGACTCAAAGATACAGAGAACAGATCTGAGTCAGGGGATGGTGGGCAGGTCAAATGGGTGAAGGAAGTCAAAAGTCCAAACTTCCAGTTATAAAATAAATAAGTCATGGAGATGTAATGTATAGCATGGTGGCTATAATTAACAATACTGTATTGCATTTTCAAAGTTGCTAAAAGAGGTCTTAAAAGTTCTCATCACAAGAAAAACAATTTTTTTAACTATGCATGGTGATAGATGTTAACTAGACTTATTTTGGTGATAATTTTGCAATATATGCAACACAAAAAGGCCTAAAATATGACACCAATAACATAAAGCATGAAGGGAGGAATAAAAATGCAGTCCTTATGAAATATATTTAACTTAAATACTTGTCAGTTTAAAATAGAGTGCTGTAGATATAGGATTATATACATAGACCTTACGGTAACCACAAACCAAACATTTACAAAAGATATATAAAGAACAAAGAGAAAGAAACTCAATCAAAACCCTAAAGAAAATCAGCAAACCACAAAGGAGGAGATCAGGAGAAAAAGAAAGAAACAGAAAAACTATAAAAACAATGAACAAATTGGCAATAAGTACATACTTATTAATAATTACTTTAAATGTAAATGGATTAAATACTCCAATAAAAAGACATAGGGTGTCTGACTAGATTAACAACATAACCTATCTATATGTTGCTTATAAGAGATTCACTTCAAACTGAAAGACACATATAGAATACAACTGAAAGGATGGAAAAATATATTCCATGAAAATAGAAACAATAGGAAAGCTGGCATAGCAATACTCCTACCAGAAAAAAATAGACTTTAAAAAAATGTGAAAAAAGACAAAGAAGGATATTATATAATTATAAAGGCATCAATTCCAGAAGAGTATGTAACAATCACAAATATCTATGTGCCCAACATAGGAGTACCTAAAAATATAAAACAATGGATTAATGGATATAAAGGGAGAAATCCACAGTAACACAATAATGGTAGGGGTTTTAATATCCCACTCTTATTAATGGGTAGTCAGCTAAAAAGGAAGTTAATAAGAAAATAATGGCCTTAAATGTTGCATTAGACCAGATCAACTTAATAGAGAACATTTTATCCCCAAACTGCAGAATACACACTTTTTTTCTAGTGCACATGGTACATTCTCCAGGATAGATCATATATTAGGCCACAAAACAAGCCTCAATAAATTCGATAAGATTAAAATCATATCAAACATCTTTTTTGACCACAATGGCATGAAACTAGAAATTATTTACAGGAAGAAAACCGGAAAACACAATAATACATGAAGACTAAAAAACATGTCACTAAACAACCAATAGATCAAAGAGGAAATCAAAGAGAACCTCTAGACAAATGAAAATGAAAACAACTTCTCAAAATTTATGGGATGCAGCAAAAGCAGTTCTAAGAGAAAAGTTCATTGGTATACAGTCTTACCTCAAGAAACAAGAAAAATCCAAAAATAAACAATCTAATTGTATAAACCAAAAGGAATTTAAAAAAGTAGAACCGACAAAACCCCAAATAAACAGAAGTAAGGAAGTAATTAAGATCAGAGTGGAAATAAATGAAATTGAAATTAATAAAACTAACAAACCTTTAGCTAAATTCATCAAGAAAAAACAGAACTCAAATAAAATTATAAATGAAAAGTTGCAACCAACACCACAGAGATACAAAGAATCATTAAAGAATACTACAAATAATTATATACCAATAAATTTGACAATCTAGAAGAAATGGCTACATTTCTACAAGTATATAACCTACCAACACTGAATCAACAAGAAATACAAAACCCTAATAATTATTAGCAATGAAATTGAAGTAGTAATTAAAAACAACAACAACGACAAAAAGCCACCTGACAAATAAAAGTCCAGGATGACTTCATAGGTGAATTCTACCAAACATTCAAAAAGGAATTAATACCCATCCTTCTTAAACCATCCTTCTTAAACCTTCTTAAGAGGAAAAAAAACTTCCAAACTCATTTTTTTTGAAGCCAGTATTATTACCCTGATACTAAATTCAAAGACATTACAATTTTTTTTAATTATAGGCCAATATGCTTAATGAACATAGAAGCAAAAAGCTTCAACAAACTATTAACAATCAAGATTTAACAATACACTAAAAGGATTATACACCGTGACCAAGTGGGATTCATCCCAGGGATCAAAGTTAGTTCAATATCCTCAAATCAATTAACATATATACCACATAAACAAAATGAAGGATAAAAATCATACGATCATATCAGTAGATGCAGAAAAAGCATTTGACAAAATCTAACATCCATTTATGATAAAAACTCTCCACAAAATAGGTATTGAAGGAACATATATCAACGTAATAAATGCTCAGCTAATATCATACTAAATGGTGAAAAGCTGAAATAATGGCCTTAAATGTTGCATTAGACCAGATCAACTTAATAGAGAACATTTTATCCCAAACGTGTGTATTCTGCAGTTTTGGGATAAAATGTTGTCCTGACCTTAAAAAACTAATATTGTTAAATTGTCTTTACTACCTAAAGCAATATACAGATTCTATGCAATTCATATTAAAATACCAATGGCATTCTTCTCAGATGTAGAAAAACTAATCCAAACATTGATATGGATCCAAGAAAGACCCCAAATAGTCAAATAAATCTTGAGAATGAAGAAAGTGGGAGGTATCACACTCCCTGACATCAAACTATACTACAAAGGTACAATAATCAAAACAATAATCTAAATAGTATGGTATTGGCATATATAAATATAATCTCAATAGAATAGAGAGCCCAGAAATAAAGCCTCACTTGTATGGTCAATTAATCTATGACAAAGGAAGCAAGGATATACAATGGGATAAAGACAGTCTCCTCAATACATGGTGCTAGGAAAACTGGACAGATACATAAAAAAAGAACGAGAGAGAGAGAGAGAGAGAGAGAGAGAGAGAGAGAGAGAGAAAGAAAGAAAGAGAGAGAGAAAGAAAGAAAGAAAGAAAGAAAGAAAGAGAAAGAAAGAAAGAAAGAAAGAAAAAGAAAGAAAGAAAAGAAGAAAAAAAGGAAGGAAGGAAGGAAGGAAGGAAGGAAGGAAGGAAGGAAGGAAGGAAGGAAGGAAGGAAGGAAGGCAAAGAAAGAGAAAAAAGAAACTGGGCCACTTCTGTCATTATATAAAAAAATAAACTCAAAATGGATTAAAGACTTAAATGTAAGACCTGAAACCATAAAACTCTTAGAAGAAAATATAGGCAGTAAACTCTTAGCAATATCTTTTTGGATATATCTCTTTGGGCTAGGGAAACAAGAAAAAATAAATAAATGGGACTATATCAAACTAAAAAGTTTCTGTACAGTAAAAGAAACCATCAACAAAACAAAAGACAGTCTACTAAATGAGAGAAGATATCTGTAAATGATACATCCGATTGTGGTTAATATCCAAAATATATAAGGAATGCATACAATGTAACACTAAATAACCAAATAATCCAATTTAAAAATGACCAGAGGACCTGAATAGACATTTCTCCACCAAAGAAGACTACAGATGGCTAATAAACATATGAAAAAATAATCAACATCACTAATCATCAGAGAAATGCAAATTAAAACCACAATGAGATGTTACTTCACACCTGCCAGAATGGCTATCATCAATAAATAAACAAATAAAGATTGATGATGTGGAGAAAAAGGAACCCTCCTACACTGTTGGTGTGATTGTAAACTGGTGTAGCCACAGTGGAAAACAGTATGGAGAGTCCTCAAAAAATTAAAAACAGAGTTGCCATACAATTCAGCAATTCCTCATCTGGGCATTCATCCAAAGGAAAAAAAAAAAAAACCCACGAACTTGGAAAGATATGTGCACCACTGTGATCACTTGCAGCATTACTAGTGAGAGCTAATACATGGAAGCAACCTAAATGTCTGCAATAGATGAATGGATAAAGAAGATGTAATATATATATATATAAATAGAATATTATTCAGCAATAAAAAAATGAAATCTTGCCATTTGTGACAACATGGATGGACTTAGAGGGTATTATGCTAAGTGAAATAAGTCAGACAGAGAAATACCATATGATTTCACTTATATGTGGAACCTTAAAAAAATGAATAAACAAAACAAAACAGAAACAGACCCATAGATACAGAGAACAAGCTGATGGTTTCCAAGGTTGGGGGATGGAGGCTCAGTGTGAAAATTCATAGACCTTACTGCAGATCCCAGCCTCATTCACTGGTGGAATGAGACAAGCTCCTCTTGGTCTCAGCTACAGGTCCTCACTTGGTTTCTTTAGGGAGCCCACACTGTACTCTTGTGGGGGTTGGTGTATGTGCTCACTCAGTCCCAGCACTGTATTGCCTGCAGAGGGCCCTTGCCTTCTGGTTCCCAGATCCAGATACCTTGCTGCTTCCTTCTGCTTTCCCCAACACTCATACTGATGTTGTGTAGGTCTCATGACTTGTGCACCCACTTTCCTTTGTGGTGATGGCTTTGTTTGTTGTACTATAGGTTTGACTTTAATATCTTATTGCTCTGTGTTTATGTGGAGATACTAGATGACACAAAATTATGCCTCTACCACCACTACCATCTTCCCAGAATTCTTAAATTTATTTTTAAAAATGATACTTTAAAAGAAAACAATAGAGAGCCAGAATTATTTTTTTCATATACAGAAAGCATTAAAAAATAACTATGTACATTAAAAGCAAAAACAGAGACTGTTGTCTGACCAAGGCCTGGGCTTGTTCTCATTGTTAACAAGGAAGATTGCAACACTGCAATTGTTAGAGACGTAACGGCTCCTGTTCCAGGAAAAATGGCAAACTAGACAGTCCCGACACCCTTATGCTATAAACACCCAGACATGTAATGGCTTGGCAAAGCTCGGAAAAGAGAAAGGCAAAGGCTCCAGGTGTGAAGAGGAAAGGGAAAAACCATGGTGCAAATTCAGAATCCAATGCTTCAGTTGCCAGGGTGGGGGTCCTGCTATTGATGCATAGAGCTAGGTGACTGAGTTTCACCACCTTTTGACAGGAAATGAGGCAGGGATTAGGGACAGACACTCATACATAAAGCCAGGTCCCAGGGTAGACTATACCCACTAGGAGGTTTACTAGAAAACTTTTTATTCACCGAGGAAGCTTTACTGTCTGGACTCTGTGAGGAGGAAGAAGACTCCCCTGAGGTAAAAAACATTCCTGGGCCTGTGCTATGTATAGATATTTGTGTCCTCTTCTCCCAATTCATTTGTTGAAATCCTAACTCTCAACATGATGGTATTAGGAGGTGGGGGCCTTTGAGAGGTGATTAGGTCACCTCTCAGATGACTAGCTGATTAGGTGATTAGGCAGAGCCCTCACGAATGGGATTAGTGCCTTTTAAAAGCAGCCTGAGTGAGCCCTCTGTCCCTCCAACATATAATGACAGTGAAGAGATGCTGTCTATGAACCAGAAATTAGGCTCCCAACAGACATTGGATCTGTAGGAGCCTTGATTTTGGACTTTCTAGCCTCTAGAACTGTGAGAAATAAATTTCTGTTGTTTATATGCCACCTAGTCTATGGTATTTTATATAAATATAAATATAAATATATAAAAATATATAAAATACAAATATATATAAAATATATAAATAAGTATAAATAAATATATATTTATATATAATAAATATATACACATATAATATATAAATACATAAATATATAATAAATATATATACATATATACATATATATACATATACATACATATATATATATATATATATCAGCCCAAATGGACTAAGACAGCCTGTGACTGAGAAGGTTTAGGATAAAAATTTAGTTTCTAAAACATCGAAGAAGTTGGCATAAATTCCTCCATTTTGGTGACATTTCTGCAACATTTTGAAGAAGAAACATAAAACCACTATAGAGATCCAGGGCAATGAACAGGGTGCATTAGAGTCCCTCAGAAAATGCTCCATGGAAGAGAAGCAGGCAAAATGCATGCAGACTTCCAGGCTTAAAATGGAGGAATAATATCACTACCATTGCTCCTGAAATCTCCTAAGGGCAACATGGGGAACAAGAAACAGAAATGTAGGCTCTGTCTTCACTTAGACTAAGGAGCAGAATTAGGTGGGAAGGCTGCAGAATTCTGAACTGCAGAATTAGGTGGGAAGGCTGCTGAAGGAAGTAGGGATTCAGTTAGAGAAAGGGAAGACAAGCTTGCAGGGATTATGGAGCTGGCAAAGCAAAGGGCTTTAAAACAAAAGGCATAATCTGAGGTTTAGAATAAAAAACACTTGCAAAAGTAAGGAACCCAGACTATGAGCAAGAGCTTCTCTGGATCCACTGTGGTTCCAGGAAGAAGAGGAGGTGAAATCAAATGAGGAACCACACAGAGACACCATATTTGCCGGAAGCAGTCCCTCAGTGTGGAGGAGAGAGAAGAAAGACTTCTGCATTGTGAGGATCTCTATAGCATCTTCTATTTCCTCTCTACTGGCTAGGGCTAGGTGCGGGTGAGGGGAGTAAAGGCCAAAAAAAAACCACACAGACAAAATTCTGAATCTTTAAGATAATTTCTGCCAGTCTTGAACATAGCCCCAACCCCTCCCAAACATGAAGCTCCTATAAAAAAACTGATTCAACAAAAATAGCCCCTGCCCCCCTCCAAAAAAAAAAACGGCAGATGAATCTCTCTGTGAAAATGATGCAAATATTCTATGTAAAATTCCAGGGAATATTGTAACCAACAAGGATACAACAGTGGGGGGAAAAAGTATCATTTTTTTAGTGTCACTTGGTGATAATTATTATCGTAGATATAAGTGAAACAGAGGAAGGGGATGGGAGTAAGGTGTGGGGTCCATTTTATTTTAATTAGAGTGATAAGTGAAGTCTTTGTGTCAGGAGGAACATGAAAGAATAAAATTGAAGAAGAAAACTATATGATTATCTCCATAGGGCCTAAACATTTACTTGCAAAAATCAAATATCCTTTTCTGATTAAAAACCAAAGTAACACTTATCAAAATGTCAATAGGTAGAAATGTCCTTAGCATGATTAAACAAACAAACAATCAATCAAACAAACAAAAAATACGTTTCAACTCAAATCCATCAAAGATTCACTATCATCAAAACATGCCCTCATATCACCATGAACAAGTTGGCAGACACTAAAAATGGGAGGATTAGAACCCCAAGAACTTCAGGAAATAGAATCGTCTGATAAAACAAAAACGTAAATTCACCTAAATTACTTAAAGACCTAAAGACGACATTAAAACCATAAGAGAATAAAATACTATGAAATTCCAGCCCCCAGAAAAATTAGAAAAAAATTAGAACTTAAAAACAGTGTCATGGAAATTAGACCACACTGGGTAGGTTAGATAGCAGATTAACTATCAATGAAGAACAAATTAGTGAACTAGAATGCTGCAGAGAGATAAAATGATGGAACATAAAAAGAGAGTAAGAAGGGTAAGAAACATAAGTATAGAAAGTGAGAGTCTAATATACACTGGAATTTCAGGATGAGAAATGGGAAGGAGTGGTGAGGAAACAACATTTGAAGATTTTTAGAATTACTGAAAGACATGGTCTCCAGATTCAAGTCCTCAGCAGGAAAAATAGAAATAAACTCAAACCCTGCCATACAGTAATGAACTTGTAGAGGAGGAAAGGCAGAGAACTAAAAAGAAGCATCCATGAGACCAAAGAGCGGAAACTACTTAGCAGTAACAATTGAGGGCAGAAGACAATGGGATGAGAGCTTCCAAGTGCCAGGCGAAACCATAGAAACAGTCTGGGTTTCTTTCATTCTAAACCATCATTCAAGAGTAAGGGCAAAATAAGAACATTTTCAGATAAGGAAAGATAAAGAGAGTTTGCCACATTCAAGTTCTCACTGCGGGTGTGAAAGATATATTTACAGAAGTTAATGAATCCCAGAAGGAAGGAGTAGAGGGCAAGAAATGGGTAAATGTATGTCTCAGTCCAAACAATCATGGACTGTTTAAAACAATATTAAGAGTAGTGATAAAAATAATAATGACCAATTTAGAAAGCATAAAAATCACCCCATACTCATCTCACATATTATCTTTGTTCGGCATTTTTAGTTCTACTTTATTTATGTGCCTTCTAAATCAGTCATAGTTATTTTCCCACTACTCTTATTATTGTTGTCACACGGTCATGAAGTGGAACTGAAAATGCCAGACAGAAATAACATGTAAGATGAGTAAGAGGTGATCCAAAAATTTCCTCAAGTCCTTGTATTGTATGGAAGACAGAAATATTAATTTTCGGCTCCGATAAATGCACATATTAAAAATTTAAGGACAATCACTACAAAATAGAAATAATATATAACCCATATGAAACACAAAAGTTCATCACGTACTACCTGACCAAGCAACTCAAAAAATCTCCAAGAACTTATATCATGAAGATCATGTAACATTAAAATTCCCATGTGCTTGGAAATATAAAACATACTTCTAGATAATCTAGGGATAAAAAATCATAATGGATATTAAAAAACACTCAAAACTAAGCTACAGTGACAAACACTGCTTATCAAAATCTGAAGCATACAGCTCAAGCACTGGTGTCCGGGAAATGTCCAGATGAATTAAAGGCCTAACCATAAAAATCAAAATCGTAAAATGTTTTGTAAGAAAACATAGAAAACTACCTAATAATATCAGAAGTAAGAAAGAGTAGGATACAAAAAGCAAAACTCATAAAAGAATGATAATCTTGACAATATTAAGTTTGTAAACCAAAAATAAACAAAGGAAAGAGGCAAAATACAGGGTAAGAGAAGGTATTTCCAATGCCTTTAATTGACAATTAGTATACAAATTTATGACAAATTCCTATAAAATAAAAAGAAAAAGATAAGCGACCCAACAAAAAATGTGTGAAGGATAAAAACAGGCAATTTTCAAAGGAGAAAACGTAATTGACCATGAAGAACTCAAACTCACTAATAATAGGAAAGAAATAATTAAGAAAATGAGATATATACTTTTATACATCCATAAGATTTGCAACAATTAGAGCTTGATAATACATTGAGCGGGTTGGTGAGACTGATAGAAACAGGAAATCGTATACTCTGCTTGTTGGAATATGAATCAGCCGACCAGCTGGAGAGCAAATTGGCAATCCTACTTAGATCTGTTCATACCCCATGATGAAGGCATTTGTAAGTGCCCGCTCTAGAGGAGCCCACACGCATTAAGACACATTAAGACACAGGCGCCAAGATATTCACTGGGGCACTGTTGATAATTCTAGAAAGATGAAAACGACCCAACTCTACCTTGGTTGAATGGGTGAGTGAACTCTGGAATTGATCTAAAGCAGCAAAGCCAGGAAGGAAGAACTCTACCTGCAACACATCTAAATATCCAAAAACACAAGGCAAGGAAAAAGCAAGTTGTAATGTAATATGCACAACATTATAATAATTTATGTAAAATGAAAAACACATGGAAATTATAATATACATCATTAATAGAGACATACACATATATCTAAGTGTAGAAAAGGCAATTAGCCCTTACAGCAGAATACTTAATCCAATAACTGATACTACACACCAAAGCTTTGGTGCCTTTGGAAGGAGGGAGGGAAGGAGGGGTGGACAAGGGACTCACCTATACCTAGAATGACTTATTTCTATTATCTGAAGAGAATAAGCGCTCCAAAGCAAAAACACATCGTGGGTTATTTCTGCATGATGGGTACTGAGGTGTCTGTTATATCTTTACTTCTTTGCATGTTTAAAATTTTTATAATTAAAATATATTAGCTCTGCAATGGTATTTTTACCCCCCAGGTGAAATAATCAGAAGAGCTGGAAAATAATTCAGAAGGAAATAACTTTATCTTTCTGTGGTTTGGTGTTGTATCCCTGGTGATCTCAACATTATCTCCCAGCCTACCAGCCTTTAGGGGGAAGCCTGAAATGAAACATGCCCAACAGGTGTGTGCTCAGTAGATGTTTTTCCTGATGCTCTCCTTGCTGCTGGCCTCACCCTGCACAGCTAGACCCCATCACAAATCCAGCCTGATGGCCTGCTCCGAGGCAATGTCCTCCACCCCCTGGCCACTCCTGTTTCTCCTTAGGCTAGCAGTGCTAGAAATATACATGTGATGTCATCAGGGGTCTTATTGTCAGAGTACAAAAACAAAATGAGTGCCAGAAAAACTGGCACCACCCTCTTCCTGCCCCACTCCAATAGCTGTGTTTCTCCAGGTGTGTCCACATTCCTGGACCCATTTCAGCATGTGTGGGGGGTGTACTCACTGACCAGTATATTGCTTGCACATTTTTCTGCAGCTTCAGCCCATCTAGGGTGGGGGAAGTGTGGGTGACAGTGTGGGCTCCCACTCAGAGAGGAGGCAGGGCAAAAGCCTGGCAGGAGTCAGGACTTGGTCTTCTCATTTCATTTGACTTGGAAGCTCTTGCAACTTTCACCCATTCTGCTCAGTGAATTCCCTGGGACACCCAAATATTACTTTTAAGCATCAATACTTATTCATTTTGTTTATCCATCTACCCTAGCCCCACCTGAGCAATGTCTGACCTGGGCTGCAGGCAGGTACAGGCACCACGGTGATTCTGTCAGGCCCTGCAGAAGCCTAGCTTTGTTCCAGAGGGCTCCATATGGGGACAGATAGGAAGGAAAATGTGAGCTCCTCTGGAAGTGTATGGAGGGATTTCCAGGAGGAGGAAGGGCATGGCGGGGTGGGGTTGCGGGGCTGGAGGAGGCCAGGTGTTTGTGGAGGTGGGAAGGTATGAGGGTCTAGCCTTTGTGTGATGAGGCTTCTCTTCAGGTCCATATCCTACCCCTTGCAGCCCCTCCACTTGCTCCACCTCCACTCCCCACCAGAGTGCCCCTCCTACTCTATGACTGAGCATTCTCTCCTTGCTACCTCTGGAGAGTAAGTGGGATGAGGAGCTATTTCTACTCCTCCTACTAGCAACCCGAGCTTTAGAAGATGGAATCTATGTCCGCCTTGCTGCTTTTGGAGCATTTCTCCTTTCCTTCCAGGCTTTCCTTCTCTAAGCTCTGATCGTTGCACTCCACTCTAACATTTGGAGGACAGTGCAGATGCAAAAAGTGGCCACATACTAAACCTGATGAGCTCAGGAGAGGCCAGAATGGTAGGCTGTACAAACTCAGAGACTAAAATTAATCACATAGGATGGTCTGAACATAAAAATTCTTAAAAGTGGGTCATTGCAGGTTGTCATGTCCTAGGCCTGTAGCTTCCTTGACAAAGGTCAACCTTTATCTTAAATAGGTCTGTCTATGTCTTTTTGCATCTAAGATAACATATCCTTGGAATGTCAGAGTAATCCCCTTTTTCTGGACCCTGGTCACATCCATTCACCAGGGCATGAGACCATAGAACCCCTCATTGTTATCTTGTTCCCTGAATAGCATCTCTATGTGATGTACGTGTTAATTAACTTTCCTGTACCCACCGCTGTAAAAGAGTATGTGCTTCTCCATTTTACTTTTTATCCAATCCCAGAGATTTCCCCATTTTGCTTTCTTCTGCTCTCTTAATCTACCATCAGGATGTCACGTAGCTCTGCCTCTGTCTCCTCCTTTGATTCCAATGTATAAAATAAGCTGCAAAACTGCCATTCTCTGGGGGCATTTTCTCAATCTGTTGAGATTTTGCTTCTGGGCAGTTGTCATCAGTTTAGCTCAAATAAACTTGTTAAAATTCTCTACAGCAGTGGTCCCCAACCTTTTTAGCACTAGGGACCTGTGCTACTATGAGAATCTAATGCCTGGTGATCTGAGGTGGAGCTGAGGCAGTGATGCTAGCACTGGGGAGAAGCTGCAAATACAGATGAAGCTTCACTCACTTGCCACTCACCTCCTGCTGAGTGGCCCTATTGCTAACTGGCCACTGACTGGTACTGGCCTGGGGGTTGTGGCCCTATCTGCTCTACAGATTTGGACATTTCTTAGTGGACAGCAAAGCCACAGTGGTACCTCCTCATCTCTCCAGCTCATCCCCCCAACTTCCCACAGACTCTTGCCCAGCACCTCCCTCCTCTCCTCTCTGAGGCTTGGCTGTCTTGTCTCATCCATCCCTCAGGCACCTGCTCCCATGCCCCTCTTTCTCTTTTCTTTTTCCTGAAGAAGCACCCCAGCATGCCCAGCAGGCCTCACCCTAAAAGAAAACAAGCCAAACTTCCCTGATTCCAGAGATACCTCCAGCTATGGTCTGCTGTCTCCCTCTTTCCACCTATAAGCTTCTATAGGTGGAATTGTCTACACAGGTCCTGCTACTCACCTTCTCTTCCTATCTCCCTTGGTGCCTCTATTGTCCAGTTTTAGTCTTTATCGCCCAGGTTTCTAACTGCTAAGGTCACTGGTACCGCCAGGGTCACGTCCAAAACCTGCTGCCCTTGACCGCTGCAGTCTGGACCCCTGCCTCCTCCCTTGTCTCAGTGATGCTGCATGCTTCTTGATTTACTCCCACTTCAGGGCCAAGGATCTCCGTCTCCTGGATCACTCCTCACCTGGTCTCTTAAATTGCACCCCGCTCCCCTCTGCCACCGCCCAACTCTGGTAGAATCTCTCTGCCGGCCCTAGACCAGAGGTTCTCAGCTCTGGCTGTGCACTAGAATCACCTGGGAAGCTCTGTAAAACGTTGAAGCTTAGGTTAACTGCATCTGAGCCCCTGGGGGAGGGGAAGGGTCCCTGGTATTTTTTTTCAAAGTTACCCGGTGATTCTGCTCATTTTGCCTTCCAGCCTGACCCCATCCCCGCACTCTGCCTGCTGAGAGCCAGGTGCCGGTGTGACAGCGCCACCTTGCGGCTTTCTCAGGATATAAAGTGGGGTGGAAAGAGAAAGAACAGTTAACTTAAAAAATCTTGTTGAGTTTTTTAAAAGAATTCTATGGCTGCAGTTTGAGCTGGTCCAAGGGATTCACTGCCCCCACATGGCAACGGTCTTCCTAATCAAATAGCAAATTCTTTACAATGTGCCTGGCACTATTTTAAGTGCTTCACCACAATCATATAATATAGATATTATTATTACCATTTAACAGAAGTGGAAATTTGGCCAAGGCCATGCAGGTAGAGGAGCTGGAGCTGCTATTACAAACCAAGACTGTCTGGCTTGATGGTCCATACTCATAACCACAGTGTTGGCTGTAGTGAGGCTGCCGCCTTCATGGGACACAGGGGTTGGTGGGGTCAATTTCTTTTGCTGGGCATATCTTGGCAGGGTCAGGCAGTAGATGTCCTGCTGCTATAACCAGATACACTTGACAATCTCATTTGCTGCTGCTTTTATATTCCTGTCTTTAAATGCTTCTCCTCAAGACTGAGGCTGGCTGCAACATTTTATTCAGGCTCAACTCCAGTATAAAGAGTCCAACTTCACCAGGCACAAGAGCATTTTTAGTCAGCTATAGTAAAAAGATCCTGAGCTTTGCTAGAATTCCCCTGGTACGTAGTTTCTCCCAGTGACCTCATCAGGGAAGTGGATCAGATTTGATTTAAGTGTTTAAAGTTTAATTAGCCACAAATTGCCTTTTGGAACTCTCTTCCCACCCCTCACTCTTATGATCATGCAACAGCTCCATCTCTCTAGCTACTCAAACCAGAACTATGGGGGGCGGTCTTTCTGGTCTCTATTTCTTCTTCACCCCACATGTAATCACACTGGACATGGCTAAAGGTGAGCTCCAAAATAGATTATCTCTGATGAACATTCTTTGCTTCCATTTCTCAATCCTTCCTATCCAAAAGAGAAATTTAAAAGACAAACTTTATTGTGTTACTGCTAACAAAAAGACTATCAGTGGCACTTTGGGGAAAAGCCCAAATCCTTAGCCAGACTCAAGACCCTTCTCCTCCCAGGAGCCCTCCTAGCCTTGCTCTTCTCAGTCCAGCTACACTGGCCTTCTGTTTGTTCTTCCAAAGGACGCCTCTGCCTCAGCCTTCAAATGCTCCAGGCTCGGACAATGTTTCATTCTTTACCTGGACAATGACTCATCTTCAGGTTTTCAATACCAGAGGTCCCTCTGCCCTGGGCCCGCGGTTCCTCCGCTATGCCTGGGCCCTGAGCGCTGTCAGTCCCGCCGGCTCAGCCTTGGTGGTCTCACCAGGAAGGGAAGGGAGGCCGGAATCCAAGGCAACCTCAGGCGACCAGCAGGGGGTTCTGTCCAGATGTCGCCCCCTGGTGGCAGCGGCGGAACTGGCCCTCTGGTTCCTCCAAGGGACCTGAGATGCCTGGCGCGGTCTCGAACCCCAGGAGGAGGTCCCGCCGAGCTCCCGCAGCCCCTCCACTCGGCTGGCTTAACACTTGGAATTCAGGGAATCCCAATGTACTGAACCTGGAGAGCGCAAGCCGCGAGCTGGGGCTTGACTT
Organism: Macroglossus sobrinus; assembly: GCA_004027375.1. Taxonomy (NCBI): domain Eukaryota; kingdom Metazoa; phylum Chordata; class Mammalia; order Chiroptera; family Pteropodidae; genus Macroglossus; species Macroglossus sobrinus. The sequence continues at coordinate 68,572 of PVKZ01002719.1, read as the reverse complement.
CCCAATGCGGACCCCGCCCCGCAGCAGGCCCCCTCACCTTCAGATTTTTTTGTTAGTAAGCAGGTGGGTATTTTTCTCAGTATTGGTGGTCAGAGACACCTCGTTGCAAATCCTCAGTTATGCCGCTTTACTGGTGGCGTGTGCAAGTCACTTTTACTTTTTTAATATACAGTGATCGACCCTTCTACATACCAGGCACTAGGAGTACTTCAGTGAATAAAAACCGCCAAAAAGCTTGCCGGCTTGGTGCTTACAGTCTACTGTGGGAGATTGATAATAAAATAAATAGGTTTAAAAAGTATAGTATGTTTAATAATAAGTCCTTAGGGGAAAATGAAGCAGGAAAGGAGGGGAGGGGTTTTGGGAAAGAGGGTCACAAATCTAAGTGGGGTGGTCTGGGAAGGCTCCCTTGAGAGGGTATGTGATTAAAGCTTTAAGATGCAGATATCTGTCAGGGGAACGAACATTCCCTCTAGAGCGAAGAGCTAGAGCACAGGTGAATTCAGTACATTCAAACAGGCCAGGTTGCTGGAGGCAAGAGTCGGAGGAAACCTTTGAAGAGGTGGTCTTTTCCTCTGAGGGAGGGGGCATGCAGCCCAGGGACGAGCGACAGTATCCACACGCAGTAACTGAATCTCGTTGGCTGCTGCTGTTGAGAACAGATTGCAGGGGTCAAGATTGGAGTTCTGGTCGAGTTAGGGGCTATTGCAATGTTAGGAGACCTGAGTGGTAGTGGTGGTGTGGGGTGGGGGTGGGTTGAGAATTGGCTAGATTCCGGATCTAAGTTGAAGCTGGAAGAGATAGGATTTGCTGTTGGATTGGGTTTCAGGGAAACTCACAAGTTTCTGAACATCAGAGAGGATGGAATTATCTGGGATGTGGGAGGCTGCAAGGAGAGGCAGGTTTGGACATGGGGAGATGAAGAGCTCAGCTTTGGCCATGTCCAGTGTGAGCTGAATATTTTACCTCTAAGTGATGATGCTGGTTAGATGCTGATTAGATAAAAGAGAGGAATTCATGGCAGGGCCAGGCTAGATATCAAGATTAGGGAATCATGCATGTAGAGGTGGTATTTATAGTTTTGGAACTGGATGAGATCATCCAGAAAGTGAATGTGGAAAGAAAAGAATAATGGTATGTGTCTGTGGGAGTGGGGGAAGTAGGAGTAGCCAGGGAGGTAAGAGAAAAATCAGAAAGGGTGGGTGCCCTAAAGCCAAGAGAGGAGAGTGTTCACGGAGAAGGAGATAGTCAGCTTACCAAATGCTGATGGGAGATTTGAGGACTGAGAAGTGACCATTGAATTTAACAACATAGAGGCCATTAGTGACCTTGATGGAGCAGTTTGGGTGAATGGTGAAGGTGAAACTTGATTGGAGTGGGCTCCAGAGAGATTCTGAAGAGAGCAAGTCAGGGAAGGTGAGCCTAGACAAGCCGCTGACAGTTTGCTTTAGAGGAAAGGAGAGAGATGGAGTAGTTGCTAGAGAGAGATGGGAGGGGTCCACATCCAATAGAGAGGTGAACATGTTGATGTGGGAGAGAGGAGAGTTGCTGGAGCAATATCCTTTGGTGGACAGCTCAACTTTCCAGGAGCACAGGCACTTCATTCATAGTAATAAGACAGAAAACATGATGTGTACACAGATGCAGCTAGGCAGGAATTCTTTTTTCTTAACTTGTGAAATATATTTACAAAAAACCGCATGTAACTCATATATATCATGTTATGAATAAAGCAGGTACCCATGTAACCACAACCTAGGGCAAAAAAGAAAGGACATTATTAATACCCTAAAAAAATCTTTCCAGTGCTCCTCTGCAATCAGATTTTTTTCCTTCTGCTCTAGATGTAACCATCATTCTGGCTTCACTGATAAAATTAAAAAAAAAATAGTTTTACCACTTAAATACATTCCTAAACCATTCTTGGCTATTATTTAACTTTGTTTTTAATTTAATTTAATTTTTATTTTTTCTGGCTTGATAATTGAACAAATGTATTATTGTGGAAGGGTCCCTGAGTTAATTAACAGACCCATCACCTCATAGAGTTAGCCTCTATTTTTTTGGTGGGGGTGGGGGAGTCAGAACACTTAAGTTTTATTATCAGCAAGTTTCAATAATTCAGTATAGTGTTATCAACTACAGTCACCATGTTATACATTAGATCTTAATCATCTTATAGCTGAAAATTTGTACCCTTTTATCAACCTCTTCTTATTTTCTACTCCCCAGCCCATAGCAACCATATTTCTACTCCTGTTTCTATAATTTTGACTCTTTCTGGATTTCACATGTAAGTGATACTATGTGGTATTTTTCTTGCTCTGTCTGGCTCATTGAATGGAACCCTAGTGAATATAGTATTTTTGTTTTGTTTTGATTTTGTCTTCTTTTGTTCAACATTATTTGTGAACATCATGTTTTCTATCGTTGTAGCTTGTTGATTTTTCATAGCTGTGTAGTGTTCCATTGTACAAATAGATCACATATTATCTATTCTCTGAGATGGACATCTGGGTTGTTTGCAGGTTTTGGTTATCACAAACAGTGTTGCAGTAACTGTGTTTCTGTCACTTGTGCAAATGTGTGGGAGTCTCTCTAGGGGATAGTGGAATTACTGGGCTAGAGGGCGTGTGTATCTTCAGCTTGAATAGATGATGCCAAACTATTTCCAAAGTAGATATATAAATTTATACTCATACAGTTTGATGAGTTTGTAAAGGTCTCTCATTCTAATTTTAATTTGTATTCCTCCCATCACTAATGGATTTTCTCTTGAAAAGTGCCCATTCAAATCTTTTGTACTTTTTTCCATTGGGCTGTGATGCCAGTTCTTTATTGCTACATTAAAAAAAAAAATACCCCAAAACTTAGTGATTTGAAGCAGCAACATTAATTTACTTAGTTCATGAATCATCAATGTGAGCAGTGCTTGGCTTCAGTGGCTGTTCTATGAACCTACTGGAGAGTGGCTTCCTTATAGCATGGCGGTCTCAGGGGAGTCAGTCTTTTTACACAGCAGCTGGTTTCCTCCAGAGCAAGCATTGCAAGAGATCTTGCTGGAAACTGCAAGACTTCTTCTGACCTAGTCTTGTATGTCCCAGATGTGTTCTGTTTGTCAAGGAAGTAACTAAGGCCAGCCAGATTCAAGGGAAGAACAATTAGATTCAACCTCTCAATGAGAGGAATAGCAAGGAATGTGTAGTCATCTTTTGCCTCCTGGAGTTTAGTTTTTTCTCATTGATTTATAGGAGTTCTTTATATATTCTGTACTAGTCTAATGTCAGTTCCTGTTTTGGGATGATGTCTCCTATTATGGCTTTCTGTTTCACTCTATGCATTTCCTCCTTTTGTGGCTATTGCTTTTTGAACTTGGTTAAGAAGTTAAAAAATATTTTCCATGAAAATATTTTCTTTCTAACTTTCTGAACTTCTAAAAGCTTTCTAACTTTGTATTTCCTCATTAAGTCTTAATCCACGTGGAATTGCTTTAGTGCTTGATGTGAGTAGTAGTCTTTTTCCCATGTGGATATTTAAGTACCTTTTATTAAGAAGAATAATTTCCTCACTGCTCTACCGTGCCACTTCTGCCAGATGTCAACTGTGTGTATAAGTGTCTTTTCTGGGCTTCCTGTTCTGTCCCATTTTGTTTTTTCTATCCTTAGGTTAATACCATATGGTCTGAATTTCTATTGCATTATACTAGGTCTTACTATCTGGTAGAGTAAGTTTTCCCATCTTGTTCTTTAAGAGTGTCTTGGCTATTTTGGTCCTTTACACTCCCTACAAATTTTGAAATCACAAGTTCTACAAAAATATCTCTTGAGATTTTGATTGGGATTGACATCTATACCATATTTACTCTTCCAATATTTATTCATCATATCTCTTTCCATCTATTTAGATGTTCTTTGATACTTATTAATACAGTTTTATAGTTTTCTCTCTGCACACTTTAAAAAATATATAATTCATGGGTTTGTCATAATTTTCAACACTACTATAAATGCTATCTCTTTCTCTCTTCCAATCCATTATAACATGGTGAATATCATTGGTTGATTTCTAAAGTTAGACCAACTTTCATTCCTAGAATAGACGAGATTTGGTCATAATGAATTATCCTCTTTACATATTTTTGGATTTGGTTGGCTAATGTTTTATTTAGAATTTTCATATTTACTTATATGAAAATAATTGGCTTATAATTTTCATTTCTCTGTCTTTTTGAAGTTTTAATGTTGTACTGGCTTCATAAACAAGCTGGGATGTGTTTCCTCTTTCCTATTTACTGGAAAATTTGTGAAGATTTTTCTAATGATATTTTTATTATCAGTTATATCAAGTTAATTACATTGTTGTTAGAAATCATGTTTAATACTACTTCATGTATACTTGAAAAAAATGTGTAGTGTTTTCTCATTGGGTACAGAGTTCTATATATGTCCTTTAGGTCGAATGTGTCATAATAATGTTCAAATTGTTTATTTCTGCACTAAATTTTAATGTTTTCTCTCTATTACTGAGAGATTTGTGTTAAATTATTTCATTATGATTTTGGATTTGTCTATTTTCTTTTGTAGATCTGTAATTTTGGATTTTATATATTTTGAGACTCTGTTATTAAGTATGTACAAATTTAAAATTGTTATGTTTCCTTGGTAGATTGAACCTTTTATCATCATGTAATAACCCTCTATCTCTAATAATACTTTTTCTTGCCTTAAAATCTATTTTTTCTGATATTTATATAGCCACACTAGCTCTTTTTTGGCTAATATTCACATAGCATATTATTTTTATGACTAACTTTCAATCTTTCTGTATTTTTATGTTTTAGATGTGACTTTTGTAAACAACATGTGGGATTTTTAACAAATCCAGCTTACTACCTTTTGCCATTTAACTAAAGCATTTAATTTTTAAAAATTTAATGTAATTATTAATGTTGTTTTTCAAAATACATTTTACTTTGTGCTTTCTATTTGTCACCTTGTTCTACGTTTCTTTTTTCCCTTCTTGCTTTGAATGTGATTATATTTTATCATTCCATTTTCTCCCTAAAGTTTCCTGTCTCTCTTTGTGTGTGTGTGTGTGTGTGTGTGTGTGTGTGTGTGTATGTGTGTATTTTCCCTCAAAATTAAAATCTGTATTCTCAATTTACCAAAATCTACAGTTACTTAATATTTTTACTATCCTCCTGGACAATACATATATTGTCTTGTTTTTAATTCTTATTTCTTAAAAACTTCATAGACATTACTGTTGTAGACACTGTTAATTTATATTTACCTACATATTTAATGTTCTTTGCTTTTCTTTCCTCCTTGTGTATCAGTCCTTCCATCTGGAATCACAGTCTGTCTGCCTGATATATCTCCTTTAGCATTTCCTTTAGTGAATCTCTGCTTCTATATGAAATTTCTGAGTTTTCCTTTGCCTGAAAATCCTTCTTTCATCATCATTCTTGAAAAATATGTTTTCCTCGGTTTGGAATTCTAGGTTGGAAATGTTCTTTCAGCTATTGAAGCCATTATTTCACTATTTTCTGCCTTGTGTATACATGCTGTTAAGTCAACTGTCAGTCAAAGGAATCTTTTTTTTTCCTCCACTGCTTTTCTCTATGTGTTTGGTTTTCTGTTGTTTCACTATGATATATCCAGATGTAGACTTCCAATTATTTAATTGACCAAGAGTTCCAAGGGCATGCTGAATAGTTTTTAGGAGTTAGGGAGGGCTGGGAGATAGGATCAGACAAGGGAGATGTATAGGTTTTATAGGGGGCTATATTGGGATTCAACATCTTGGAGCCTTTGGTTTTGTAAAAGAGAGTTGGTGATACTTACTTTGAATTTATGTATTAATTCAGTAAACATTTATTGAGCACCCAGTAGGTACCAGACCCTAACTTGGGTAATGGGGACACAAAGATGAGCCTCTGCTTTTGAGACTCTTCCACCTAGTTGGGAGTCAGATGTGTAAATAGACATGTGTAATGAAGGTGCAACAGCCAAAAGCAGTACCAGAATGGGGTGGTTCTACGTGGGATTGGGAGTGTGGGTAACAAAGGCTTCCTGGTTGGAGGAGCTTAAATTTATCTTAAAGGTTGAGAAAATCCTCACTAGACTACTCAGGAGAGTAGGCATTCCTAGGAGAAGGAACTGCATGATCAAGAGCTGGGAGGTGAGAAAGGGCATGGTGCATTAGCGTTACTGACTTGTTTTGCATTGGGGGTCCTTTGGAGGGGTTCTGTTTTAGGTGTTAGTCTTCCTTAGTCTTTGGATGCTAGCAACTATAACACATGATGGAAACTCACACTGCAACTGCAGGGTGGGCAGGAGAATACCCATCACCTCTTCTCTCTGCTTCTCTAGTTTCCTCCACCCAGCAGGGATTATGTCACCTGAGTTCATATCTTACATTTACTATCACCTGAGAGAGACTGATTCCTTTTCTTCTAGTTAAAAACATCATGAGGGAGGGTACTGATTAGCTTAGTTGGGATGAGGTAGTCATCTCTAGACCAATCAGGTGTAGCCTGGGATGGGGTCTTATAAGTAGTGGTTGCTCCAGCCTTAGCCTCAGTGTTGGTGCAGTTCCCAGGGGAGGGGAACTTACTGGGTGCCAGTCCCACAGCTGTCCACTAGAGCATGGGGGTCCAGTAAAAGGTTAATTTAATTTAATTTAGTTATTTAATTTAACTTAATTTTTAATTGTGATAAAATACACATAACATAAAATTTACCATCTTAACCATTTTTAAGTGTATAGTTCAGTGGCATTAAGTATATTTGCATTATTGTGCAACTATCCCCAACATCCATCTCTAGAACTTTTTGATCTTTCCAAACTGAAACTCCATATCCACTAAATAACAATTCCGCACCCTACCTCCCCTCCAGTCACTGGCAACCACCATTTTACTTTCTGTCTCTATGAATTTGTGAGTTGATTCCTGCAGTATTTATCTTTTTGTGACTAGCTTATTCACTTAGCATTATGTGCTCAGGGTTCATTTATGTTGTAGCATATGTTAGGATTTCTTTCCATTTTAAGACTGATTAATATTCCATTGTATGTATATGCCACATTTTAAAGAACTATTTATCTGTCAATGGACACTTGGGTTGCTTCCACCTTTTGGCTAAATGCTATGAACATGGGTATATAAATATCTCTTTGAGATTCTGCTTTCAATTCATTTGGGTATAAACCCAAAAGTGGAATTGCTGGATCATATGGTAGTTCTATTTTTATTTTTTTGAGGAACTGCCATACTATTTTCAATAGGGGCTGTACCATTTTACCTTCCCACCATCAGTACACAGGGTTCTAAGTTCTCCACATTCTCTCCAACTCTTATTTTTTGTTATTGTTTTGGCAATTTTTTTATCCTAATGAGTATGAGGTGGTATATCATTGTGGTTTTGATTTGTATTTCCCTAATGATCCGTTATGTTGAACATTTTTTCATATGCTTATTGGCCATTTGCATATGTTCTTTAGAAAAATGTCTATTTAAGTCTTTTGTCCATTTAAAAATTTTCTGTTGTTATTGGATTGTAGTAAAGGGTTTTAAACAGGGTACCATAATATAACCTATGGTTTGGAGAAAACCGAGCCTGAAACTTTTGTAGTAAAAAAGATGTGAAGAGAGGAGGGCCAGAGCTGCTGGCTACTGAGAAGACAGTGGCTGCACACAGATGCCTTTACAAAGGCCCACCCAAGCACCACGGCCCTTTTCCTACTCTGGATCTTGGGTGGCCTATGATAAAGGCTACCCACATCATTTACTTAGATTCTGGGGTATGCTTGGATCCTAGTCTTTTATAGACACAGGGAAGGCTCAGGGCAGTCCCATTAGGCCCATAGGAAATCCAGGGCCTCAGTTCTTGCAGTGGCCAAAACAGAGTATGGTTTATAATCAGGGCTATAGAATACCTGTCTGCTTTTCTGTATGATTGTCCTGGCTATAGGGATTGAGCTCTATAAATTGTAGAAGTGGCATTGTATTGGGATATGTAAAGGTAGAAGCTCAATAGGAAGACCTATCCCCTTTCTGACATCAGATGGTTCAAATGTTATTGGGCTGTGGACCCAGACTACCCAGTTCAAATCCTACTCTGCCACTTACTAGCTGGGAGAATTACATAACCTTCTTGTACCTCAGTCTCCCCACTCTGTTATGTGGGAAAAATTAGTGTGCCTTCCTTATTAAAGATCGAATGAGGATTAAATGAATTAGTAATGTATATAAAGCATTAGACCAGTGCTTGGATCAAAATAGATGTTGGAAATTATTGCTGTTATTTTCATTGATATCAGACCCTGTCGGTCTTCCGACTGACTGCTCAGCTGCACACAGCTCTTTTGGTCCAGGTCAGGGGAACTTGTATCCTTGAGCCCAATCCTCTCTCCTGGTGGCCGCAGCCTGGCCTGTTTCCCAGGCCGCCGGCAGGGGGAAGCATTGCACCACGGCTGTCCCTGGGCGGTATTGTCGGTTTAGCTTGGAAAGCCAGTCGCTGCGTCCCTTGCGAGGTAACCTAAGGCTTTCCTGAGTAGGCACGAGAGCCAGGAGGGGGCCATCTCTGCCCCGCCCGGGACTCCTCCGGGCTGGGCGCCCCACTGCCTTCTCTGGAACCCTACGGCTCACGTGGCTTTTCTTCGGCCCCTTGCGCAGCCTGGAAATGCTCGGCCGCGCTCTCAGTGCACTACCTCCCCAACTGTGAAATGCTGGTAACTGCACGGTGTCGCTGGGCGTGGCTCAGGGAGAATGCAGAATGAGGAGCAGGAGCTGTTTCAACAACCTGCACCAGGACCTTCCTTAGGGATTATGCTGAGCCTGACAGGCCTCAGGCCTGGGAATTATCTGGGCATATGTTACCGACCTGAGGGGAAGTGTGGACTTGAGAGTGTGCATGCAGGTTTCTGCTCATGACTATGGCTGGCTATGCAGTCCAGAAGAGAGGGCTTATCTGGGCATGAGCGCACTCCATTCTTGAACCTGCTCAGTGACTTTGCTTGTGCTAGGTCTGCTTCTGGGAATGCCTCCCCCTTCTAACCAAGCTTTGCCTTTTCAGAAGTCTTTAATTTGCCTTCTAGGTCTCTCAGGGCCTGACATCAGTTTCCTTGGCCCCTGCCAGCCCCCCAGCACCAGTTCTTTTTCCATCTGGGCCTACCCAAGATCCAGCGTCAGACTCTGGGCTTCACATCAGGACTTGTCTGTCTCACCATGGCCCTTAGCAGGGACCAGGGAAGTGGCCCAACTTTGTGTAAAGGAAGATCTTAGTTCAAAGATTCCAGTCCTGGAATCTTATGGACTCCAAGGGTCTAGCTCTTGGCTGCTTCCCCCTACAATTCCTGGAGGAACTTGAACACTGGCCAAGGGGACTCCATCTTCGCCATTTGTGAACACACCTCCAACAGATGCAGGTCACTTTCCTCCCCAGGAGGCTGGGGCAGGAAGAGACCTGCTAAAGAGCTACAAATAAGAAAACGAACACTCACTGACCCCAGTGATGAAGAAACGTACACTAAAACACCTTTGAGGTACACTTCTCATTTAACGAAATAAAAAAAAAAACATTAGACATTAATAATACCTAGTGTTGGTAGAGGTGCAAAGAAACACACACTTTTATGAATTGCACATGAAAATGTAAATAGTTTTAAAAAACAGCTTTTGAGAGCAATTTTAGAAATGTGTATTAAGAGATTTAAATTATGCATAACTGTTCTCGACATTTATCCTAAGAAAATAATTACATAAGAGCATTATTTATAATGGTGAAAATTGAGAAAAAATGTCCCACAGCAAGTGACTGGTTAAATAAATTTTGATAGATTCATGGAAGAGAACTCTAATTGGCTATTAAAAATAATGTTTGCAGGAAACAATTTCATGCAGGGTAAAGTACTCACATTAAAATGTTCATTGACTCATTAATTAACTCATTGATTTAACTAACATTTATTGAACATCTAGACATGCCAGACATTATTCTAGATACAGGGAATAAAATTATAAACAAGATAGATAATATCCTTCTCATGAGTCTTATCTTCTATAGAGGGGAACCAGACAATAAACAAGTGAAAAATTAATATCAGGTAGTGATTTTTATCTGCCTCTATTTAAAAATTATAGCTGAGTAGAAAAAAAGGACAAGAAGAAAACAATACCAAAGTGGTTATTTTTAGTTAGTGGTATCATTTAGGATTGTGTATAAATAACTGAAAACTTTCAAACAGTCAAGGGCTTTATTGTCTTATGTGTCCAGGGCTCAGAAAGCCCACCCCATCATCTGGTGGCTCTGCCATCCTAGGATGAGGCTGGCAGTCTCATGCTTGGCTTCTCAAAGTCACAAGATGGCAGCCTCTCTTCTGAATCTCTTCTCCACATTCCAGGTAGGTGGTAGTAGGGGAGAGGGGAAGAACAAAATCTTTCTCCTCCTGAGGTGCTGCCTTTTTATTATTGAGGAACAGTGCTTCAGCCAAGCTCTCATTGGTCAGCAAGGGCCAAGCCAGCCCCAGCAGATGGAAGGTCAGGAAGAACACAGAGTGACTGTAATTTCCTTTTTCATGTTTTCTGGCATTTTCTGAATTGAACTAGAAATTAAAACAAGCTTTTGCATAGAGGAAACAAAGGGCTTTTTATGTCTCAGGACGCAGGGTAAGGGTGGATTGCTATATGAGAAACTGGAGTGGAATGAATGCAGCTGCAGCTGGTCTCAGATACACATGAGAGGCACCTGAGGCCTTTCCCACTGATTTCTGTAGGTCCCCTCAGGCTAGTACGGCTTTGAGAAGATGAGGTGAAGTGCAGGTCCATGGCTACCCCAGTGAGGGCTGCTCACTTCCACTGATGGCCTTGCTGGCCTGCCATAACTCTCTTCATTCGCTGGTCTGCAAGAGGTGTGGATATGTGTAGCCTGGGCTGATGCAGGGTTGGGCCCAATGGCCTTCAGGCCTTTCTCTTAAAACAAGCTGGAGTTTGTCCCCATGTACAGGCCTTGGTGGCCCATGTCAGACCCACCTGGCTTCCTTATTGTGTTCATTTCCTGTGGTTGTCATATCAACTTATCTCAAACTGGGTGTTTTAAAACAACAGAAATATATTCTGTTACAGTTCTGAAGGCCAGAAGTCTAAAATCTGGCAAGACTATGCTCCTTCCACAGTCCCTAGGGGAGAATCCATCCTTTTCCTCTTCTGGCTTCTGGTGGCTGCTGGCATTCCTTGTGTTGTGTTTGCATCAATCCCTGTCTACATGGTCACATTGTCTTTTGTTTAGGTCTACCTTTAGCCTCTCTTATACGGACACTTATTCCGTATTTAGGGTCCACCCAGACAAACCAGGACAATCTCTTCATCTCAGTTATATCTGCAAAGACACCTTTTCCAAATGAGGTCACATTTATAGTTTCTGGGATTAGGACGTGGATGTCTTTTGAAATATACCTTTTAGCCTTTCATACCCATTAACTGCAGTGACCTTACTGCTCTGAGCCTCATTGATGTTGTACATTGTACATTGGGGATGAGAACCCATTCTCACAGGGTCTTGTGTGGATCACCAACCACATGAGCAGTTGACAGGAAAGCTAGGTCTCTCTGTGTTTTACCCCTGCCCTTCCCCTCTGATCTCTGAGGGCTGTTCCCATCTCCTAGGGCAGCTTTTCTCTCTCTCCCCTTTTGTCATTTGCCTCTCCTGATCTTGGAGATAAAGATGACCTGGGAGGCCTGCATCCTCAGGACCTCCCTTCTGCAGACCCTTGTTTCCATTTCTACCCGTGTCTTCTTGCATTGTCAGCCTCCTGCAGTAAGGCCTGTGCACAGACCTGGCACTTGGAAAGGGTTAGACACATGCCCCTTCCCTTCCTCCCCTGGGGGCCTCCCCTTGGGGCTTCTGCTCCCTCCAACTCCCACTTGTGTTCTCCCACACCAAAATCCTGGGTCTCTCTGTTTTCCACATGAATCTCCTGGAAGTTAGGGACCTTGTCCAAGGCTGCCTAGCATGTTAGTGGTGTATCCAGGGCCTGTGTCATCTCCCTGTCTCTCCTGAAGGAGCACTTGGCAGCCCCTGCTTCAAGCTGAATCCCCAGGAAGGTAGCACCTTTTTCCTTTGGGTTTACAGAGTGCTAAATGCACCATGACACCCAGACAGAGAAAATCAATCACAATTTTATTTCATCACCGGATAAAAGAAGAGGTTTGTTTACAGGCCAGAAAACCTGCTCTTGTAAATGGGTGTGTCTATGAGCATGGTGACCATATCTGTTAGGGGCTGCAAAGCAGGAGGGCTGGGTCTGGGGAAGGGGCTATTTGCCAGATGAGCCAGGGCTCCAGGAAGTTGTAGCTCCCCCAATCCCTGCTCCCCTGGGGAAGAAAGGGGCTCAGCTCTGAGATGCTGCAGGCCCCAGCTGGTGTGAGCTGCTGGGCTATACCCAATTTAGAATGGGAAGAGGTGGGATGGGTGGGCCTCTCACATTCATTTAACCAAGTGTCTGGAGTCTCTACTGTGCAAATACCAGCCAGGTGTTCAGGCTGACACTTGGGTATCCTATTACAGATGTGGAGCAGGCTAAGTCCCCAACTCATATGTGGACAACCACAGCCTCATCTCTAGGTAATGCAGAGGATATGTAACTGGCATAGTGTGTCCTATGTAGAGCCAGGATAGGATAGTCTCCTGTAAGCATCTCCTGTAAACAAGGGCCTCACCACTCTGTCTTGACTCTATTGTGGATTAGTGGCCCTATAACCTTCCCAGGATGCCCACTGAAGACACAATGGTTTATATGACTGGCTGCTGTGGGATCATCCCAGTGCCTGCTCTGTAAAGAACTGTCTGGGAAGGAGTGAATCGGGCATCAGCATTTTCCACTAGAAATATTCTAGCAACTTCCATCCTGGCTTCTCCACCAGCTCCTGTTCACATCTTGCTGTTCTCCCCTCTGTTTCTTTACGTGCTTTTCTATGCCTTTCCTCTTGCTGTTCTCTCTACTTGGAATGTGCCCCTCTTTCTTAACTCAGTTCAAGGTCTCAGCTCACCCACAGGGACCCACTGCAGCTGATGGCAGGGGACAGGAGGAGGCTTGAGAAGTGGTGGGAGGAGCAGGGGACCTTTGTGATGCTCCATGTCCTCCTTGGTCAGCAAGGTTGTGGCTGATGAGCATGTTAGGGCCTGACTTTGGCTCTTGTTGGCAGTAACTCTTATGTAGGGCCTGGACTGAATTGTCTTGGAAATCCCTTGTGGGCTCTTTACTGGGGAGAGAGGCAGTAAGGAGTCTTTTAGGATGTAGTATCCTCTCTAGACTGGGTGCTCTCTAAGAGAAACATGATTGGGGTGGGGGCACCTCTGTAGGGGTTGGACATTGGCATTTCTACATGGAGTGGGCAGCTTCTCAGGGATTGTGCCAGGGCAATAGGCTCCTTGGAGGGTCAGGACTCTGGCTGGCCCTTTTTTAATTTAGTTATTGGTGGGGTAAGAAAGAAGGCAACAGAGTATGGAGAGGTATGTAATTCTGGAATGACAAAGCTTTAAGTTACAATGATTGTGGCTCCCAAGTGGACCATCGTGGCCTCACTCTTTTCCTTGATATTTCATCTGAAGCTTTGGTGGCAAGCTCCTGGCTTCTAGTAGTATTCCAGTTGCAATTCCTGATGGGTCCGGTTTATTTTTTTTGCACCCTCTTTCAATTTTCTCATGTGTAAAATGTGAATATCATATCGTTGGCAAGATGTAGGGTACTGAGCACAGTGCCCGCATATGGTAAGTCTAGTGAGAATCAGTATAACAGAAAATCTCTTTAGAAAAAGCAATAATCTTTGTTGGCTGAACTCTGTGCAAAAGAAGGATTTATTGACTCAGTTTTAATTTCTGTGAATATACCTTGAGGAGCAAATCAATAGGACTGAGTCCTGGGTCTGCCAGCAACTCACCTGGAGCCTTGGACAAAGTCCCTCCTTTCTCTGAGTCTCAGTTTCCCTTTCTGTGAAATAGGAATGCATCATATGACCCAGAGATTGCTAACCTATCTTCTCTAGCCAGGTTGTTACAGTAAGGGTGAACATGTTCACTGGATAGAGTTGCTTCCCCAGAAGCCTGGTTTTGGGCAGGCAGCTTTTGCAGTCCCAGAAGTTATCAGGGCTTAAAGGGACTGGTCTGGACAGGATCAATAAATAATTTGGGGCTTGATGAGCCTGATAAAGCCCCAATAATATCCTTGAACCTAGCAATCCCAATTCCATTTGGCATACAGGATTCAAATAATCTTTCCTGGAGCTGGGTGTGCAGAGGGCCCCAGTGATATCTGGGTGGGCCTCACAGCTCTAGGGGAAGTGGGATCTGTGCAGAGTGCCCCTAGTGGCCAGACAAGGGGGTCCAAGGGCATTCCAGACTGATGAGAAAACTGGCCTATCTTGGGAGCATAGGAGGATGAGCATTAATTGATGAGCATTTGAGGATGGTGTAGGACCTCACACTGTGGGAGATGGAGGGGAAGGGGGTATCCAGGACAGAAGGTGAGGTTGCCTCAAGCCTGGGGGTTTCCAACCTGAGTTGTAACCCTCAGGTTCCAAACCAGAGAGACCTCATCATCTACTTCATCATCCAAACTACTGGAAATTCATAGAAGTCTTTCTAAAACTATTTCCCCCTCTTGGTGCTCCCCCAGTCTCTCTCTCTCTCTCTCTCTCTCTCTCTCCCTGTTGGCGAGTTGCCTTCTTAATATTTGAATGTGGGTCTTGAGGTTTGTCCCACTGCAATCCTGCTACCTCTAAGAATAATATACATTAATAACAACTAATTGGGTTAAAAGTATTGCATGCCTACTCTACTGACACTCTGCAGGGGCCCAAATAAGTGAGTCTGGGTGGTCCTTAACCCTGTAGCTCTTGACCTCAGGTTTGAGTCCCTGACCACATCTGCAATCCTTCCAAGGTGGACACATTCCCACAGAAACCAAATTGTTATATAATAAAATTCACCCTTTATTTTCCTTCTCTCTACAACTTTTCAGCCAGTGAATGGTGGAATTTTGAGGGAATGTGGGGGGGGGGGGAGTTTCGAGAGATTGGGTGGAGCATGTTCTACAATTCAAGGCCTCAAAGACAGGTTTCTTAAGGATGTGCTTTTTTGTGTGGGTACCACATTCAGCCAGGTAGCCCAGCCTCCTGCAGGCATGGTCATTCCTCTATTTTCATCCACTGGCTCCCTCATCCTGGAAGTCACTTTGCCTACCCATGTGGTTTCTTTCAATTCTCCAACCTAGCTTCTATCCACCAGGCTGTTCCAGCCCAGCTGAGTCAGCCCTATCAGCCACTGCAGGGACTGCCTCACTCTTCTCCAAGCCTGGTCCCCTTTGCATAGCCTCTTTTCCTACCTTTCCAAAGTATAATTTGCCAACGACTCCTCCGTAGCTCGCAGCTTGGGACACAACACTTGTTTTTATTTCTGCCTTGGCTCCCTAATCAGCATTCAGCCTGGAAGCCCCTTCCCTTCTCCCTTGTTAACTCCCACTCATCGTTTAGAACTGTCACCTCCTCCAGGAAGCCATCCTTGGCTCTTCCTCCCAGGCTGGTTCAGAGCCCAGATGCGCCTGTGCATACCTAGCTCATTCAGGGTCCTCGCCACATCTTTTAATGATGTTTAGGCGTCTCCTTTCCCACTGCACGGGGAATTCCAGATAAGGGATGTTGCCAGGCTTCTCGGAATCCCGCGCACCCAGTACGTATTCTGGAGCATAGCAGGGGCCTTGGGGGGCCAGGCAGACAATTGGGCCAAGGGGCGCTCCTGGGTTCACAGGAGCCGCCCCTTGAATGAGGCTCTGAGAAGCGCGCCCAGACCGAGCTTCTGCGAAATCCTGGTCCAGGAAGGCTTGGCTGTTTCCCCGAAATCTTGGGCGTGCCACGTGGAGACCAGTCTGTATGGGACTTGGGCGGTGGCGGTGGTGAGGGGAGAGAGAGCTGCGCGTCCAGCTTGTCACCTCCCAGGCTCGAGACCAAAAAGCTTAACACTAAATTGGTGGTGGCAGCCTGGAGGCATTCACTGGACGGCGGAGAAAGCCCTGCTCTGCGCTGGCTGCGAGGAGCCTGCTCTCCGTCCTGGCTCGTGTGTGAAGGCTCCGTGCAGAGTCGGAGTCTAAGCACGCCGGCCGCTTGGAAGGCTCCTCACGTCCAGGCGCCGCGGTCACGGCTGCGCTGGTTTCCGGCCATGAATTGGGCTTCAGAGTCCGAGCCTCCTGCCGAACTCCAGGCTGAGCGCGAGGCCTGCGGGGTGGGGGATGGGTGCCTGCCCAGGTTCGCGGAGCTAGACAGGGTTCGAGCCCACGGTCCCCCGCTCTGCTCGGTGACGCTCCGCCGCGCCGGTCCCCGGTGACTCCCTTTGCATCCCGGTGCCTGGCTCTGCGCCCCTCCCCGTCTCTCTGCAGGCTACCCCTGGTCCTGCTCCACGAGGGCTCTCTGCCCAAGGCGGGGGATACGGTCTAGACGCTCGGCGGCTGAGGTCGGCGGGTGCCAGGGAGCTCCGGAACCCTCCAAGGGCAGTCGGTAGCCAACCCTTCTGCATCCTCCCGCCCCTGGCGAATGGGGGGCACGAGGCCCAGGGCTGCTAAGTCTCTGCGCGCCGCAGTCCCGGCGGGTCCCCGCCGCGGTGCCGGCCTCCGAGCGTCCCCTGGGCCGGAAGCGCGGAACACCCGGCGCCCTTTCCGAGCTTCCAGCGGGCAAGCGCCGCGCGGCGAGGCTGAGGCTCCGCAGTCACGTGGTTGAGAGGAGGGCGGAGGGGCGGGAGGCGGGTAGGGAGGGGAGGGGGAGCAGAGCCGAGGGGGAGGGGGAGGGGAGGGGGCGTCCTCCGCAGTTCGCTCCTCTCCGGGGCTCAGACACACGGTGAGCCCGGAGCCGCCGCGCCGGCCCGGCCGCCACCGCCACCGCCTCCACTCGCTCCGAAGCCGTTCGAGCCGCGGGAAACGCCGCCGCCGCGCGCCGCCCCCGCCGCGCCGGCCGGGGCTCGGGCTGCCAGCGCCGCCGCAGCCACCACCGGAGTCAGAGCGGGAGCCCGACCGCGCTGCGCTGGGCTGGGCTGGGCTGGGGCGGGCGCCGGGCGCAGGGGCGGGCGCGCGGGGGAAGACGCACAGGCGGGCTCAGCTCTCCCGGGGAGCAGCCCGGGACTGCAGCCGGACGGGCGCCTCCCGGCTCCGTGCTGCCCTCGGCCTCGCCCCGGGCCCGGGCGGATGAGCCGCGAGCCCGGGGGACATGGAAGCGCTGACGCTGTGGCTTCTCCCCTGGATATGCCAGTGCGTGTCGGTGCGGGCCGACTCCATCATCCACATCGGTGAGCGCGGCGGGCGGCCGGACCGAGGCTGGGCGGGGGCCTCAGCAGCGCGGTGGGTACGCGGTATCCAAACTTGGCGGTTCCTGGGTCCAAGGGGCTTGGCGGGCGGTGCTACCCCAGAGGGCCGCGCCGTGCCGGCGGGCGGAGCAGCTGTGCCCGGGCCGCACCGCGCTCCCGCGGGCTCCTCGCCGCTCCCCCAGGCTCCAATCCAGATGCGGGGCTCCATGGCCTCTGCCCACACTTAGGGCCGCGGCTGCGGGGAACCCAGGGCTGGACACGCGTTCAGATCCACGACCCAGGCGGGCCGTCGGCGGGCTCGGGCCAACCCTTCGGCGCAGCTCAGAGCAGCAGGGAGCAAGGGGCGGACACGGCCCGGGGGCTCGCCAAGTTGGCAGGGCAGAATCAAAAGAGGCCCAACCAGAACCGTGTGTGAATGTTGGTGGATGAGTGTTGTCAGTGTGCGTCTCTGTGTGTGCGCCTGGCAGCGTGTTGGTGTCACTGCGAGAGGGCATGGAGGTGTGTGGGGGTCATTTGAGCCTGTGTTGGTGAGTGCACGACTGTCAGCCTGTTAGAGTGGATACAGTGTCTGCCTGTTTCCCCGGTGTGTGTCTGTGTATCTTTTGCTGTATATGTGGATGTGTATCTGGTCGTAGCAACTGCAGTCCGGTCCTGGACAGTCCCAGAGTTTCCTGTGGTCCATGTCTTGGGGGCCGACAGACTGTCCGGGTGGTGGGAGCCGAAGCAAGAAAAGCGTGGGCGGGGTGGGGGGGTGGTTGTGTGTGTGTGTGTGTGTGTGTGTGTGTGTGAATGTGTATGAATGTGTATGTGTGTGTGTGTGTGGCGAGTGTGCGCTGAGCGGGAAGAGATGGATGGAAAGAGAGAACCGGGAGAGAAGACGAGATAGAGATATGCAGGGGGCGCGCGTAGGGGGAATATGTCGGAGTTGATAGCAGCATGGGAGGAATCCCATGAAGTTGGGTTGGGTTGGGGACTGACAACGGTTGATTTGGGGAGCCCTTCTGCAGTGTCCTTTCCGGAAGTTGGGGAAGACTAGTGAACACAGAAACTGGAGGTTGGGAGGTGTGAGGAGGCAGGGATGATGGGACCCGAGAGGCGCGAAGTGGTGGGTGGGGCAGGGCGGGGCTAGGCTTCACTTTGGTGAGCTGCATCGCCGCCCGCCCCCGCAGGGGGAGGGGGGTCAAAACCTGCTTCGGGCTGGGGGTGGGGGTGGATGGTGAGGACTCGAGTCTCACGATCAGCATTGCGGCTCTGGGCGTAACGTGGAACTGGGGCCTCTCTCCTCCCTCCCAGTCATCAGCTCCGGGTATCATCCGGCCCACCTCGGGGCTTGGCGAGGTGGGTACAACTTTGGAGTTGCCCAGGCTGCCTGGCCGGGATCTGGCGAGTCGGAAGCTCAGAGTGGACCAAAGCGGTGCTAAGCAAGGAAACAGGCCAGCGGGAGGCCCCCTGGAGGAGCTGTTGACGGTTCTAGAAGGCCCTTTGAAGAGCAGCTGTATCTGGCTCCTCAGCTCTGCTGGGTCAGGAACCAAGGGGTCTAGGGGACAGTCCCCTTCCCCTCCAAATACACGAAGGAAGAATAAGTCGGGGAATGGAGAGCAGAAAGAAGGTGGAGCCTAGGGCATCAGGCTAGGCGGTTTTGCCTGTGTGTGCCAGACTTGGACTGAGATGCTGGTTATCCAAAGCCCCTGAGTAAAGAAGCCCTCTGTGGTAGGAAAGCCACCCTGGACCTGCTTGCTCAGCTTCACTCAAAGGGGGATGTGCAGGGCAGAAAGAAGTCATCATTAGATCTTGAGATTGGGGCCGGGGACACTACCCTGTGGGAGAACTTCTGGCTCTTGGGATGGAACTCATGGAACCATGTCGGGGCATTTGGGTGCTGTCTGAGGCTACCCAGGCTTGGCTCAGTCCATAGTTTGGGGCATGGCAGGGTCATGAGGTGGGTTGATTGTGTTGGTTGTGAGACACGTGTGTGACCTGGTGGCAGCATGTGCGATGTGCATGTGTAACTCATGTCAACTGTGTGCACATGTGCACTGGGTATGTGGGATATTCCTGTACTAGTTGACTGAGGAAAGCCTTAAACTATCCTGAAAGGCCAGTCTAGAACTTTCACCACCTGGCAACCAGAGGTCCTGACAGCACCATGACCAAAGTGGGGGTGGGAGGCAGGGTGGGGAAGGAGAGCTTCTCTTTAGGCTGGGTCTTGATCCCTCCTCTCCTCCAGGTGCCATCTTTGAGGAGAACGCGGCCAAGGACGACAGGGTCTTCCAGCTGGCCGTTTCTGACCTGAGCCTCAACGATGATATCTTGCAGAGCGAGAAGATCACCTACTCCATCAAGGTCATCGAGGCCAACAACCCGTTTCAGGCCGTGCAGGAAGGTGAGTGGCCACAGCACCTAGGCAGCGCCGTAGTGGGTTACGGGCTTGGGGTTACACAGCAGGGTTACTACCGGCTTGGCAGAGCAGAGCCTTTATGCGCCTGGCAGCCGAGTTGCCACGCATCAGGCATGCGTTCTCCGCCTCCCACCAAAGCTGCGGCTCGGTGGAGTGCTCTGCACTTGTGAAGCCAGGACAGAGAGCTTGCAAGTTGAGCTCCTGACGGGGCGTGTCGCGGGCTCGTGCGGCTTCTTTCCGGCTGGGTGGCGCGTGTGTGAGTCCGGAGCTAGCCGCACAGGTGTGTGTGGCTCTGGGCTCTTTGTTTCTCAGATGTTTGTGGGTGGGCGTGTCAGCGGGCCTGGTAGCTGTGTAGGTGCACCTCCCCTGACCTCTGTGGGCCGGTGTCTTCAGTTGTTGTTAACCGAGGCGCGCCTGGCACTGAAGCTCCTCCTGCTGTCCCCGACTCACCCAGGCACAACCTGGAATATGCGGCATTTCTCACCTGATCCACCTCAGTCAGTGCCTTGGCCCCGCGTTTCTCCGCCGCGCTACTCCTCAGGGTTTGGAGGAGCCGGTTTCTCTCGCTGTACCCGCGGCAGGCAGAGACACCTGGGCCGGAGGTGGGCGCTGTTTGAACAGGAAAAGAGTGGAGTTGGGCCAGGCCTGGTTCCAGAGAAATCCTAGCCTGCGCCTGGGCCACCTGGGTCCACAGCCTCTGCCTCAGGTCCGCCGCCGCCTGTGGGGGCAACAGGTGCGCTGCAGGTGGGGGGGAGGAGAGGAGTGTGTGTGTGTTAGGGTAGGGGCTTTCGCGTCAGCGGCCCCCTCTGCTTTCCCCCTGCTCTCTCATTCCCTCCTCTCCCACCTGGCTGATTCCTCCCCTCTGCTGCCTACTTCCTGGTCAGGGCCTAAGGCTCTCTCAGCTCCTGATATCTGCCCAGCCCAGGTCACTTTTCCTTTCCTCTGCCTTCCTCCTCATGTCTATTGGCTAGACTCTGAGCTCTCTCTCTGAATGCTGAGAATAGAGGGTGCAGCTGGTGGCACAGAACGTGGGGATTCCTCCCAGGGGGAACTGGCAGGACAATGGGTGTAGGGCAGGACAATGGGTGGGCTTGCTGAGGGCTCCAGGCCAGCATCCCATCTTGGGACCAGAATCTTCCTGCTGCCTCCTGTTATAGGTTGGCTGTGGGTTTCTTGGGTACCTGCAAGGAAAGGGTGACTCAGTGAAGGCTCTGGTCTGGGTCCGAAGGTCGGTGCTGGTGCTAAGGAGAACTTTGTGTTGGAATAAGATCTTTTGGGAGTCTTATATTCTTGGGTGCAGCAAGGGAGGGAGAAGGCCCAGCTCTGGGGCCTGAAGGTCCAAGTATGTCCTGAAGTGGTTATATAAACCCAGAGTTCTGAGTATGTTTTGGGGTGGTGGTGAGTGGGGTGAGGCTGGTATTGCCTGTTGTGGGGACTGCTGCTAGCCTTGACAGATATCCACGGTTAGATGTCCACTTAGGTCCCGGAGGGGGAAATTTTTGCCCTCCTTGGCGTCTGGTCATTTCCCACCAGCAGTCCCTGCCACCATATTCCCCACTCTGGACTTTTTTTGTGTGCTCTCATGAAGGTGGGCTCCAGACAAGGCAGGGTGGGCTTCTTAGACAAGACCCTAACTAGGGTGCAGATCTGGGTTAACCCAAGCTTTTCCAGTTATGTGCCACAATTTTGATAGCAGTTCCTGCTCCTTTGATACTACCCCCACACATTTGTTTCTGTGGACGTACATTCATTGTGCTGGGAGTTGAGGACACAGTAAGGAAGCACGTATTTCCTGCATCCAGGAGCTCATAGTGTGTTGGGACCCTGCCTGTGTTTCACAGCTTTAAGGAGAGTTTGCCATTTGTCTTATTGTTGTAGATGTGTTAATTTTCATTTTTTTTTTAAAGGAGGAGTCCCAAATCTGGACTTCAATGTAAGATCTGATTTTTAACTATTTCTAACTAATCAAACAATTTATAAACATAGTATAAGCCAAACAAAAATAACTGTGGGCCATTCAACTTCCAAACCCCAATGTAGCTTTTTCCTGGAGACACAGGGCTCTACCCAGGGACTTTTTCTGTAAGAGAACTTGTTTTTCTGGGCCTTTGTTTCTCTATTTGTATAAATGGAAAAATGTCTCAGGCTCCAAGGATGGCAGGCTGACATAGTCTCACCAGAGTGTGAGGGCGAGTGTGTGTGTACTTCCAGACTAGGCAGTTGGATTCTGATGGCTGACAGTTGTCCAGGTATTGACCAGATGTTGTTGAGCTGCTTGCTGCCCAGAGAGTGTGTGTGCTGGTTAAAGCTGGCATGTGCTTTCAACTTAAGAGCTGTATGAGCAGAAATCCACAGTGTTATACCATGACCTTGCATAGCTCTCGCATGTCTACGAGAGATGAGAGGAGTCAGCCCCTCCAGGGCCTCAGGGAGTGCAGAGCAGTGCTCAGAGGTTTCTTCCTCCTAGCCTGGGGTTCTGCTATGAAGGCATCAGCTTGCTGGGTGTCCTTCCTTCTGTGCTTTGTGGGGTGCTCTCCGTCTGTGGCTTGTCCTGCTTGATGGACAGCTTATCTCTCTCTTGGGCCTGGATATTCATTGCAGCAGGATGTGGGTTTGGGAGGAAAAGGAAAGGACTTTTTGTGAGGGAGAGGCCAAGGATGAAGGGAAGAGGTGGTGGGGTTCAGTCTCCATCATGGACTAGAGAAGTTCTCAGTGACCTTCCGTGGATTTGGGTTAGAAATGATGCTGCCCTCATTTTGGACCGAGAGACAGCACCATGCAGAGATAAGAGCTTGGTTGCTGGAGCCTTAGGAACCATTTTCAAAATCTGCTTGCCTCACTTGCAGTGTCACCCTGGGGAATTCCCGGCCCTGCTCTGAGCTTTTGTTGCTGTATCTGTTAGAAAGGACTATAGTACCTGCCTCTTGGGATTATTGTGAGGATTAAATGAGTGAGACATGTATAAATTGTCTGTGGAAGGGCCTGTGGTAGGTGTTCAGTAAACACTAATTCCTTCTCTGTTTCTTGACCCAGCTGTGAACTAATCTCAGCTTCTCTTAAGGCTATTGATATTTTCAACTGCATCATTTCTTAAGCTAGTGAATTCCTTGAGAGCAGACCCTCACTGACCTTTCCATTTTCAGCTTTTTTACTTAGCGTTCTCCCCTTGATTATAAAAGAAATGCATTGCTACAATGAGCATGAATTAATTAATGTAAAAAGGAAAGGGCAGTGCATGCTCATTATATAAAATGTGGAAGGTACAGGAAAGCATCAAGAGACAGGACAAAATCATTCTGAGGTCTACCTCCTTTATTTCCTTCTAGTCTTCCCCCTACTCCCACTGTATTTTGTAAATGCTGAGAGCTCTCATTCTATCTAGTTGTGTATCCTGCTTTTTTATTTAACATATCACTGGTCCCTGCCCAGGAGATACTGTCAGCCTCTCCCTGAGTGTGTTGTCAGTGTCATTAAAGATACCTATAGGCCACTGCCATCATTCCTATTCACTTGGCTCTACGAGTTTTCTCTTGGCATTGAAACAAATTTTGCTACAAATTTACTCGATTAAAAATGGAAATTTATTATTTTACAGTTCTGCAGGTCAGAAGGACAAGGGCATGGGTCTCACTGGACTAAAATCAAGTCAGCAGAGCTGATTCTTTTTGGAGGCTCTAGGAGAAGATCCATTTCCTTGTCTTTTCAGGTTCCAGAGGCTGCCTGGTTTCCTCAGATCCTGGCTCCCTTCCTCTGTCTTCGAACCAGCAATGGTAGGTAGGGCCTTTCACACAGCCTGTCACTCTTACCTCACTTCTGTCATCACAGTTCCCTCTTGTCCTCTGACTCTTCTCTCTACCTCTTCCTAGGACCCTTGTGATTCCATTGGGCCCACCTGCATAATCCTGGATAATGTCCCTATTTAAAGTTAGCTGGTTAGCAACCATAATTAAAGCTACAACCTTAATTCTCCTTTGCCATGTAGCCTATTATATTCACAGTTTCAGGTGTTAGGATGTGGATGACTTTGTGGGCCACTGTTCTGCTTTCATGTTGGCACATTTGTCAGTGCCCATCATAGCCAGTGCATGCTGTCCACCCTTCCCTCTCTTTTGCATGGTTGACTGCACTCTTACTTTCTGGGTGACATCCTCTTATCTTAGCCAGGCCTCACTTGGGACCTATAGCCATGTCTACCAAGCTTGCTCTGAAGATGGCACACTGTAAGCCTGTGGACCTCTGCAGACTTACTTGTGCTCTCCAGCAACACTGATGTCTTTCCCTGGGCCTGGATTATGCTTGTGCCTAAAGAAGTTCTTAGAATAATCTGCTTTTGAATCGCCAAACTAAATTTTTGTCGCTACTCAGGCCAATGACCTTCTTTTCTGCCTGGGCAGGTTTTTCTTTAGACCCCTCCATCCTCCCTCTCCTCTATCCCATCACGTACCGAGAGCCCAAGGTGGGACTTGCAGAGGTCTGCCACACAGAGTTGCTCTTCCTGGCCCCCACAGGGGCTGCTGCAATGATGTTTTAAGCCTGGAAGTGGCTGTGGCTGTAGCTGCAGGTGCCCATGGTTCCTTCCAAAGGTTGGGCTGCGGCTTGGGACCATATAGTTCTCTCTCTGGATTCTTCACAAGCCAATGGCTGTATAAAGGAATTACTGCCATCTTCCTTTAGCTGAATTCTCAGGCTTTAGAGTTCCCCTTCATTCTAGGGTCGCTCCTGTGTGTGCACATGCGTACATACTCTCTCACTTTATAGACTATATTCCTGCCCCACCAATGTCCTCATATTTTGGGTTCTAGAGGCTCCCTTTTAGTATCCCTATTGCCATGGCCTTGCTGCTAGATTAGGAAGTTGGACTTAAGTGGGAGTGAACAGATGGACATCTCATGCCAGGTGTGTGGGTAGGACGCCATGAGTCTAGTGAGAAATGTGTCCTCAGGCTGCCCCTGAACTGCTGCTGTTCCTGTTCCTGGTGACA
This sequence comes from Macroglossus sobrinus, assembly GCA_004027375.1. Lineage (NCBI taxonomy): Eukaryota > Metazoa > Chordata > Mammalia > Chiroptera > Pteropodidae > Macroglossus > Macroglossus sobrinus. The sequence continues at coordinate 43,845 of PVKZ01002719.1, read as the reverse complement.
TGGGAACTTTAACAACCTTCTTGTTGGGGCCATTTCTCTAGGTTCTTCTTAGAGGACAGTTAAGGCTGTCCCTTGGAACTCAGAGCCACATCTTATAAAGTCAGACAGACTTTCCAAATTCTTGTAGATGCCACATCGAAGTCCTTATTTTTGTTCCCTTCAGCAGCTACTTACCTCTTTACTTGGCCTTTTCACTACCTGAAAATTCTATCACCTAAAAACCTGGAACATTCACTTTGTACTGCTTGTTCCCAAACCATTTATAACCCAGTGTGATCCTTGGATCTGAATCTTTTTAGACTTGGCTACTCAGGAAAGTTGCCTCTACCCTTCGGTTTTGTTCTATGGTTCCCTTTGTATTAGTCAGGATAGACTAAGTTATGTTGTAGTAACAGACAATCCCCAAATCTTAGTGGCTTAACATAACAAAAATTTATCTCTTGTCCATGCTAAATTTCTATGACTGGTCAGCTTAAAGCTTGGCTTATCATGGTCACTCAGCTAGAATATTGCCAGTTGCTGTGTCTGTGCTCCCCATGCTTGTCTCAGTGGTGCTCATCACAGGGGCTGGCACCAGGTGCTGAGATGGCTCTGACTTGGTTCGGTTCTTGTTGCCTTCCCTATCATGGCTGCAGACATCACACACACACACACACACACGTGTGCGTGCATATACTATTCCTCCTCAGTCCTAGGTGGCTCCCAGGGCACCTGCCTTCATTTGTCCCTACCCAGAGCTCCAAATAAATAGTCCAAATAACCTGGTGGGCCACCCCAGTCCTGCAGGCTACCAGCCTGGGCTAGAGCTCTGAGTGTGAGTCTGCTTGTCATTAATTCCTAAGCTGGTACCTCAGCTAAAGGCTGGCTTCTCCCTTGTACCTGATAAAGGCTGAGATATGACACTGTAAAGCCCACATTACTGAGCCAGAGCTACACAGGATGCCTATGACTAGTGTTTCTCCAGGGACAGTAGACAGGGTGGCCATGCTTCTGGGGAAGAGTAGTGTGGTAGGCTGAGGAGGAGAAACTGTCTGGGAGGCTGGGTCAAGTCCTTGGTATTCCATGGCATCTAGGCAGAGATCCCACACCTTGTGTATGCATGTGTGTGTGTGTGTGTGTGTGTGTGTGTGTGTGTGTGTGTGTGTGTGTATGTGCACATGCATATGTTGCAGATACCTATGCCATCTAGACACATTTAGCTGAACGATTCAGCAGTTCTTGTTATTTTTTCCCTTTTGATTCAGCAGTTCTAACTGCTACTCAGAGCCCCTTTAGTCCCCTCCATCTTTGTCCTTCTTGTGGACTTCCTTCAGGTCTCAGTTCAGATGTGGCATTCCCAGGGAGCCCCCAGTGGCCAGAGGAGGCTGATTCTGTTATATGTTTCCCATTGCCCCGTGTTTGGTGGTATCTCCTGGAGATTGGGCTACGGGATGGGAAGGACTCAGTCTCATTTGTGCCCTGCTGTATCCTTAGCTCTAAGACAGAGCAGTTCATGGGGCACTCAAAAAATACCATTTTCTTTTCACTCCTGGAGGACATCCCTGGACCTAGATTGTGGTCTTGGCCCAGGGCCCCTCAGAAATCACAATGACATAGTCATTGTGGTGCTAGTTGCTCAACTTGGCCAAGGTTAGGAGGAGGCTGTGGGCAGTAGCCTGTCCCCTTCCTCATTGTTGGCATCCTTTTTGACCTTGGCATCTTGTCACTGGAGTGAGGGTTGGGGCCAGACTGCTTGCCCACCCCAAGGAGTGGGCCTCTTGGGGTCCCAGGTATGTGGGTCGGCAGATGCCACAGGGTTATGGTGTCTAGAGCTGTAGGAGGGCCCTGAAAGCCAAGGCCAGGCCCATAGAAAGTGTGGAGGTGATATGGGACTGAATGGTTGTGCTCCCTCCTAAATTCATATGTTGAAGTCCCAATCCCCAATTTGGAAGTGGGGCCTTTGGGAAGTGATTAGGTTTAAATGAAGGCTTGAGGGTGGGGTCCTCATGATGGGATTAGTTATAAGAGACCAGAGAGCTCCTTTCTCTCTACCTGGTGAGTGTAGTGAGAAGGTGGACGTCTACAAGCCAGGAAGAGAGATCTTACCAGGAACTTAATCAGCTAGTACCTTGATCTTAGACTTCCTAGTGTCCAGACTGTGAGAAATAAATGTGTATTGTTGAAATTACCTAGTCTACGATATTTTGTTATGGTGGCATTAGCTAAGACAGGGAACAGCTATGGGCAAACCATGGCCTGGGGCCAGACTTGGCATGGGTGGACTCATCGGAGGAAGTTGGGCCAGCCCTGTCCCTTCCAGGACCTCAGAGTCCCAACTAGTCAAATGAGATTCCTGCACCTCTGAGGATCGAAGATTTTCATCTCTAACTTAACTTTACACTGAGCTAGGCTTTCTCTACCTACAGCCCTTTAAATATTTAATGACAGGCACTGTGCCTCTCAAAGAATTTTTCAGGCTGCACATCCTGGAGTCTAATGGTTTCTCACTTGATTCTCTTTTGGATACTTCCATTTGTCCTGCCCTTCTTAACACACAGCAACACCGATGTGCCTCAGTGAGGGCCTTAACTTGCTGACTTCAGCTTTTCTGCTGTAAAATAGGGACAGTGGCACTTCCCTTAGAGGTTGTCTTATGGACCATATGAGATAATGATGACCATAGAGAACTTAGCTGGTGCCTGGCAGTAAACAGGAATCATAGTTACTGTCTTCATGATGTCATCTGGCCACTACAGTGGGAGAGGGATGGTGACTGCTTCTCTGGATGCTCTGCTGATATTAATGAAGCCCGGGTGAGTGCTGCCTGTCAGCACTGCCTCCTGCTGTGGCTCTGGGTGAGCCTCTGGTCCTCAACCCCCGGGGGCTTTTACCCAAGAAAGAGTAATGGGTTGGAAGCCCCATCTGGAGCTTGTGCTGACTCTGGTGCTCAAATTCACACTGACTGCTTTAAAGTCCAATTTGCTCAGAGCTTTGTGAATCTTACTTGTGCTTACTGGAGTTGGTTTTCCTTCCCAGCCTGAGCCTGCTCGCAGGGACATATGCTGCCTTCATTGACCTCAGAAATTCTCCACAGTCTGGGCCCAGCCCAATCCCACTGCCCAACCCCTGATCCCATTGCCCAGCTCCCCAGTCTGCTTTGGGTCACTGAGCAGCACAGGGTACCTTGACACAGGGTCACATCAGGCAGAATCACTCACATCCCACTAGCTGACAGTATTACTGCACTTGACTACCCATGCACACTCTCTTAAGTACAGGTTTCACAGAATCACAGCATGGCAGAGTTGGCTTGGGGTCTGAGTGTTTTCAGTTCATCCTCCCTTCATTGTAGAAGCCTCACGGACAGTTAGTCACCTTGGTGGTGCTGGGAGCCAGCCCAGGAAGCTCACACAAGCAAGGAATGCAGTGGGCTTGGCAGTGTTTGTTCTGGCTTCAGTATAGGCTCCTGATGATGGCCTGTTAGAAAGTAGAGATGTCTATCAATACCTTGTGCCCAGGGCTGGATGTTTAGCATCTCAGGACAACCCTCCATGGCAGCACTGGGCTATTATACTACGTAGCAAAACTAAGTAGAGATTGCTTAGAAACTTGAAGGATTGGTAGCTGAGCCAGCATTCTCCTTGTTACTTACCCAGCCTCCTAGAATTCATGTGACCCTCCCTTTGTCCTTGGCCTTTGTTTGGTTCTTTCCATCTCAATTGCCATCTCCCCAGCCTCAGCCTGGACCCCTGTGGTCACTTGCTCACTACTCCCTGCCTTCATTTTCTCCTCCAGGCCACTGTTCACACAACAGCCACAGTTATCTGCAAAATCACCTTCTTCTCCTGCTGGAACCTTTCAATGGCTCCCCTCTGTACTAGGAATAAAATCCAGAAGCCTTACCAGAACCTGCAAACCTTCAAGTACCCCAACAAGGGCTGACCTTGCCTGTCTCTTGACCTCTCTGCTTCAGCCACATTGGCTTTCTTCCTGTCTCTCCAACAGGTGAAGCATATTCCTGTCTTAAGTCCTATGCACATACTGTTTCTTCCATCTGGAAGGCTATTTGCATGACAGGCTACTTCTCAGCCTACACCTATGCCCCAGATCTCACCTCCTTGAAGAGATTCTCCTTGGTTCTAGTTAGGGCCCCTCTCTTATTCTCTATCAAACCCTTTTCTTCTCTTTTATGTGCTTCCCTAACTGCAATTGCTATTAATTTATTTCTGAGAAATGTCAGTTCTGTGAGGACTGGAAAGCGTCTGCCGAATTCCCAGAGCCTGGTGGTGTGTGGCTGGTCGTGGGTGCTCAGAAAAAGTCCCTGGGTGGATGATAGGATAGGTGGACACATGGGAACTCCACTCTCTGAGACCCTTGCAAGCTTGTGTTAGTCCTGCCTTTATGCTCAGGTCCACTGAGGGTCCCATGACATGTGAGGCCTTGAGGCTTGTTGCATTTACAGCAGCCCCATCCTGCCACCTAAAGCCCACTTGTGCTGGCCCTTCCCTCTTGGTTAGCTTATGGATTTGAAGATCTTTTCCTGGCAAGAAAAGATAGGAGCTGATGGCACCACCTCTCCTTGGCATTTCTGTGGGGGCAGTCAAAGGCCCAATGTGAATGGTCAGCCACAATAGAGGGGTTCCCCATGCTCATTGGTAGGGGTGGGACACAGTTTTGAAGTCCCCATTTAAGGAAGGCATTTCCTCACTTGAGCTATTCTGTCAGGGGCTCAGGGCCAATAGCATGTCCACCCCCTCTGTAGGCCTGAGGTATACCTGTGGGGGTGGGAGTTGTTGTTATGGGGAGGGGAGTTACACACGGGAAGCAGAAGTTCCCTTGAACTCAGGTGCTGGCCATTGGGGACTGTGAAGGCTGATGGCTGCCTAGGTGTTGGGTATGAACCATAATGTAGGCTTCTAGACTCCTCTTCCACCTGGAGTCCTCTGGTGGGCTTGGGAGCCTCAGTCTCCACATGTATAAAATGGGGATAACATTGTCCTAGGCATTGTGTCCTCTAGGCCAGGGCGGGAGAAGGGGCTGAGGGAGGACTCCTCAGCTTCATGTCTAGGGCCAGAGAGCCTGGCAGCTCTGAGCTTGGTGGGGAGGAACGCTACCCAATACACTCTGCCAGCACTCCCTTGGTGGCTACTCCAGGGGTTGGTTAGCAGTGCCCAGGTGCAAGGATGTATCTGGCACCCCTGCCACATTGGCTTCTGAGGAAGCAGGAGTTAAGACCCTCCTGTTGAGCAGGGGCTGGAGGGGCTTTGAAGCTCTTTTGTTAATGATCAAAACCTCATCAGGAGAACCCACCTTCTCCCTCCCTTGCTGGGTGGACTTAGGGGTCCAACTGTGTCAGGCTACTTAGCTCTTGTCAAGAAAATTAACTTCACTGAAAGGAGGACAGCAGGTCTGTGATGAATATCAGCACCCACTGATCAGTACTGGTGAGCTTCTAGATGGCAGGATGCAGCCAGACGGGGACTGTGAGCTGGCTTTGTCCTGGCCATGCCTCTGGGACAATATATGAGTACACGAACATACAACGTACATGCCATTCTAGGCACCTGCACACAGTGGGTAGGCTCCCACCAAATCACCCCTCAGAGCACACCAGAGGATCTTCCTGATACCCATGCCTGGCCAGACCCCTGGGCTCCTGGCCTGCAGGGTGATGTCTGTGCTCAGCATTTCAGTCCTCATGTTTAGCCCCAGCCAGATGTCCAGCCTCATCCCTGCTGCATGCCGTGGTGCCCTCCCTGTGCCAGAATAGAGGCCCTTGCTCTCCCCTGACTATGTCTACCCACTTGCCCCCATGCCTCAGTTTCCTCATCACCTCACAGTCTCAGTTTGGTACGCCCTTCAGGAGGCCTTCTATGGCTGCTCTGCTCCCTTAGCTGGGGCCCGGTCTTCCTTTTTAGTCTGTCTTGCATGTCTCCCATCATGTCTTAGTGAATGCCTGTGATGTCTGTGAGCTCAGGCACCATGAGCTCTGCATACCAGGTACAGGCAGGAGCAAGGGTTTTTTAAGTGGCTCTCTGACTGTACTTATTGCACATACGTGTGTGGGCCTGCTCACACATAAGAGTGCGTGCCTATATGTGTCAGTGAGCTCATAGACACAGACCTGCAGATGAGCTGAGACCCCAGTGGTCCAGAGATCATCTCCTTAGAGAGCCCTTCCCTGGGGGAGCCTGTCAGGTGGGCTGCTGGAGATGTGTTATGAGGACCTTGCTGAGACTGTGGCAAGATGGCTGAGCTACTGCACCCTGGGGTATGTGCCCCCACTTTAAATGTAGCCACAACCCATGCCTTTACCCTCAGATTCAGCCTCCCTCATGTGGGTGGGTCTTTCCTATCCCTACACACCTATTGTGGGCAGTGGTCTCTGCTCCCTTCTTCCAAATGACCCATTTATAGCCACTCCTGAGCTCTGCCCAGGTTCCAAGGTTAGAGAGGAGTCCTGGGCTGGCAGTCCCATGCCCCAGGCTATCTCTGTTCATTCTTCTGTCTGGTGGGGACACTGCCCTAGGCTGACCCTGGGAGGCTGGGCTGCCAGGGCAGTACTAGGTGTGCTGGGAGGGGTCTACCTTATCTGCAGGGGCTGCCCTGCTCTGAAGGACTAATTGAATAGAAATCCTCCACAAAGTGAGGCAGAACTTGGGCTTTGCCTAATCTCCTCAAGAAGTGCCCCGACAGTCTCATTAGGTGACTGGCTGCTTGGAGAAGTTTATCTCTGTGAGGGTTGGAGGGCAGTGGTTAGGCCCTTGGAGGCTGGTCCTACGGTCAGGCTCCCACATAGCCACCCTTCAAACACAGGCTTAGGCAGAGATGCAAGGCTGCAGCAGTTCCGCTGGCCACCAGTCCTTATTTAATTGATTTTGGTTTGTTAGATTTAATTGCTTTAAATTATTTACTTCAGCTGGAGAAAGTAAGTGAGGGGTTGAAGAAGAAATATGAGCCTTCTTAAGGGGTGTGAGGTGGGCCAGAGCTAAGAGGATGGTTTCTAGCCTAGTCAAGACCATTTTTTAAGGGAACCTTGGCAGGCTGTGTCCAGCAGTGAGGACCTGGCCTTCCTGGCTCCCCATCTTGAATGCTATAGTGACAGAGCTGGGTGTGTCAGGGACAGACAAGTAAGCTAAGAATAAGAGAAAAAAGCCAACCCAGGGCTGTGGGAACAAATGTGGTGCCTAACTTAGTTTGGGGTTGAGAGCAACTAGAGGAGGCTTTCTGGAAGTGACTCCTGAGCCGAGTCTTAAGTGAGGAATGGGAGTTGGTCAGATGAAGAAAGCGAGGCAGGATCTCCAGGTGGTGGAGCAGCTTGAACAAAGACTAAGAGGTGTGAAATGGCAGGATCTGTGAGCTGTCCAGGGTTGTTGGGCATAGGTGGAAAAAGAAGGTGCTGACAGCCTGGTGAGGTCTGTAGGGATCTTAGATTCCCCCTCTGTGGTCCTGGCAGAAATGGGGCAGTCTCTGAGCCCATAGAGTAGGTAGGGACAGGCTGTAGACCATAGAGGGGATATCAGGGCCCAGAGCCATGTACTTAGGTTTAGGACATAAGCTATGAGGGGAAAGATGTATGGGGATAAGAAAACCCAGGGGGACAGGCAGCTCCACCCACTCCCTGTCTCTGCAGGCTCATAGTAGGTGGGCTAAAGGGGGTGCTTATCACCATTGATTTCCTTCATCACAGCTCTGGATATGCTCCTTCAGTTCAGACTGAAATGCATACTTTTGCTTCACAAAGAGGGGTCCATGGCAGGGCCATGAGTTGTCATTTGGTCCATTCCCTGTCCCAGGTTCCTTGGTTTTTCCACCCCAGACGCTGGGCTCTGGAGTTCATAGGAGAGGACAGGTAAGCCAGGCATCAGTAACTCTGATACTAGGGTCTCCAGAAAGGACCCCCACTCAAATCAGCTGACATGGGGAGGCCAGCCTTTTTTCCTGATATGGGGGCCTCAGCCTGGATGCTGTGTACACTGAGCAGAGCTCTGAGCTGAAGATGGCTTATGTTCTCTGTAGGGAATATTTCTCTGAAAGCAGTATTTCATCTTACCTTATCAGTAACATAAAGCAATGGAGTAGTGGTATGTGTGTGTTCAAATTCATAATTTTACAGTAATTAAAAAAAAACCCTCAAGATATTGGTTTTCTTTCCATTAGTGAGATGGTGGCACGCATTAAGGCCCACTGTATTTTTATAATCAGATTTAAATTGTTTTAATTATACAGCCCATATTCTCCCAGTAACATACCATCTCTGTGAGTTAATGGGCTTTGAAATCTCCCTTTGTTGCATACAGATTTTTTTTTTTGTTAAATGATTTATTTTATATATAGAAATTCAGAAAATTAGCTACGAGGTAGCTTCAGATGAATATTGGGAGGTTCTATTATGTTAGAAGAAGGCAAATAAAGGCAGAAAACTCAGCCCAGATTCCTGAAAGGAATTCTGAGCATCTCATCTCTAGAACAACTTTTTAAGAGCACAAGTGATGTACAGAGCTACCAGTTTTGGTTTTGACCACAGCAGAGAGAACATTCATTCGTATGTTGTATAAATTTCTCTGTTGATCCTTTAGTGAGGACATTAGAAAGGGAATGTCCATTCATTCATTCATTCATTCATTTCCTGAGTAACTACTGTGGGCTTGGCCTTGAGCTTGGGGAGACATAGCAAGGAAAGCCATGATCTTTATTCTTGAGGAGCTGATGCTTTTCAGAGAAACAAACATTTTATATACTAGTCTCAAATAAGACCTTTTCAATGATTGGTGCTTCCGACTGCAGGATAGGTCTACAGCATGCGGGCTCACCCTCTGCTGATGCTCACTAAATGCTGAAAAGAGTACACAGCAAGGAAGCAGTGCGGGCCGGGCCCCCTGCGGCTTCTCAGAGGGTGGGCTGGGCCGACCCAGGGCACCCCTCACCCCTGCCCTCCCTACTCTGTGCTAGGGGACTGGCCTGTCTTAAGACCCCTGTTTGGTATCTACTAGAGCCTGGCTTTGGTCAGCTGACCTCTTAACTGGATGGGGCTGCCCGGCTGCCCTAGTCAGGCTGATGAAGTTTCTAGAAAAGACTCCTGGGTTCTTGTGGCCATTGGCTGAGGATCTGAGTGGCGTGTGTTTGCATGCATGCATGTGTGTGTGTTGGGGGCAGGTGGGATTCAGCTTCCTTGGTTCCCCTGGCCTGGGCCTAAGGTACCACTGGGATTAGAACCTGACTGACCCTAAAATGCTGTGTGACTTTTGTGATTCACTGCCGTCTCTGTTCCTGATGCTGGCCACAGTAGCATGGGTGATGGTACCTCTAACATAGGTCTCAGAAGACATGCCCTCTACTATGAGAACTTATAGAATTAGTACCCTTAAATCTAGACCCCCTTGCTAAGCTCAGAAATCCCAGTCATCTGAATTCCCTCTTGCTTGACTGTTCACATCAGCTGTGGTTTCCATTTCACCATGTGACCGATATGTCTGGCTGCTGCAGGGGCGCTCTCCCTGAAACTGTCTGTGAGACTCACTCTTACCTCTCCAAGTCTCTGCTCAGGATGTCACTACTTCTCCAAGCTCTTCTCTTTCCTCTGTTTAGAATTTCACCCTGTTCCCGGGCCAGTCCCTGGCACTTGTGATGTCGCCCTGTTTTTCTCCATGGAACTCATTTGCTTCTAATGAGCTATTATTCATCTAGATGATTGATCTTGTTATTGTTCTTCCACTCCCATCCTGAGTGGAAGCTGTAGGAGGGCAGAGAGTGCTGTCTTTGGGTCTCCTGTGTCTGGCACAGTATCCGGCATGCAGCCAGAGCCCAGTCAATGCAGCCTGCATGAACGACTGAGTACTTCTGAGATGGTTGCCAGACCCTGGTTCAGAACACTGTCCTGTGATCTGAGAGTTCCCCACTCCCTTCTCCTGAAATCACCTCCATCGTGAAGTCACCTCTCATCTGCTTACTCTCAGCCTTCGTCCTCTACTCTTGCATTCTTTTATTCTCATGCGTTCCTCAGCTAGGTGTGGCGAGCCTCATCACTGCCCATCAGAGTGTTCAGTGTGGACATCCCCTAGGGACAGCTTTGGGTCCCCATCCCCAAAGTGAGAACTTCTTCCCCGATGTGTGTCCTGCAGCACAGTTCTTCCTGCATGGCCCAGCCTTTGTGTGCAGTGGGAACTACTGCATCCCTGGGAGCAGCAGGTTAATTAGTACAGCTGGAGCCAGCTCTGGGTAATTACCAAATCTATTCCTGAGGGCAGGAATGTGCCTGCTCCAGCCCTCCTGCATGGGGCTCTGTGGTGCCCCGGTCTGGCCTCTTCCAGCCTGGTGGCTTCTGCCGCTCCATGCTTTTGCTTTCTCCTCTTTCTCTGCCTTCTTTCCCCTGCAGCTTCTCCCAGAGGCTTTTCTGGAGGGTGGGACTTTTGGGAGGCTCACAGATGTTCACTGGTGTCTCATCTGGGCAGGGCACTGTGTTGGGTGCTGGGAGAGGTGGTGGATGTAGCAGGTACATGGAGCTTGCTGTTCAATGGAGAGAGGGTGAGAGACTTTGGAGGCAGACTAGCTCTGCCACTTACCAGCTTTTGACCTTGGGTAACTTACTTAAGCTCTCTGAACTTCACTTTCCTCATCCATAAAATGGTGATAAACATAGCATGTGCTACCCAGGTATTTGTGTGAATTAGAGTGGAAACAGGATGCTAAGAGGTGCTCACTGGGATGGCCCCATCCCCATCACATGTCAGCACAGCAAGCATGTGCCAAGCACCTGCTGTGTGCTGGGTGCTTTGAGGAATGCAGGGTTGACTCTGACCTGGCCTCAGAATTCTAGGAACTTATTATGGAGGAGAGAGGAGAAGCGGGGAGGACAAGATGAGAGCTGTGTTAGGTAAAGTAGCAGAGGAGTAGGACAGAGTTGAAAATTTAGGTAGGAATGGTTCAGGGGCCTGTGGGGCCTTGAGGGTCCCTGACAGAGAGGTCTTTTGAACTGGACTTTAAGGGTTGGTCTGAGCTTGGGAAAGAAAGGCAGAGGAGGTAGCCTGTGGGTGTTGGGATGGGCATCGTTATGAGGTTCTCATAGTGGGTGGACCCCTGACATAGGAGGAAGCAGCAAGCTTCCTAAATGAATGCCAGTCAGAGCTTCTTCAGTTGTGTGGGACAAGGATACAGCTCACCTGGTACTCCAGAAAGGCAAGATTTGGGTTTTGGTGTGAATTCTTTGTGGCTCCGCTTGAGTTTATTTTTTCTGTCGGCCTTCCACCACATGTCATTAATTCTTCCTGCTTAGCAAAAATGGCAGAGGAAAGAGACCAGTTACCTTTCTGCTCCAAGGGAGAGGTCCTCAGAGGACTCTGGCCCAGCTGGGGTCATGTGCCCATTCGTGAGCCAGTTGATACTGCAAGGGATGGGAACATCCTGATTGGTGCAGCCTGAGTCATATGCCCATCCATGAACCCAATCAATGCTACCAGGGATAGGGGTATCCTCATTGACCAGCCTTGTGCCTCACTCCTCTCTAAGACTGCATGAAATTGGAAAAAAGAATTCCCAAAGGGAAACAGAAAGTCAATAGAATAAGGTGAATGAGTAAATTCACCTCATGCTCTGATCATTCAGAACTATAACTGCCATGCCCACCCTGGGAGCATTTTCACCTCCACAGCTCTCCTCATGGGCCTCTGTTGTCCTCATCATTCTGTTTTCAGGGCAAGCCCAGGCCTCCCCTACTGGTGAGGAATTCCTTAGTTCAGGACAGAACCTGTCTTTTTTATAGCTCCAGGGAAAGTCTCAAAGTTGGATTGGTGTATCCCCTGGACAGGGGCTTCTGTAGTATTGTGGCTGGGGCACAGCTATGTTTGGCAGCTGCCTGTCCCTTAAAGGACAGTGTCTCTGGGGGGATGCCCTGGACACGCTCTCCTTGGTACATGGGTCAAGGATCAGAGGCTCCTATTCCTGCCATGCCTTGGCAGCATCTGTCTTGCCTTGCCCATGCTCGGAGGGGTAGGCTGGTTCATTGGAGAACTCTCTTGTGGGGGCCAGGCTGCATTCCTAGTGGTTGTGCTTATGGTCATCCATTGTTAATTGATGAGTTGTCAAATAGAGTGGTCAGGCAGTCAGTTGGGCTGTGTGACAGGGTCTTTCTAGAATGTGTACAGATGAATGGGTGACACTCACATGAAATAAAACAACTGTCAGAAACAATTTATAGCCATGTTTTCATAGAGCCAGGCCTGATGCACCCAGGGCATGGTCCGTGGTTCCACCTGGAGAGTGTACCTAGGACCTTCTGCGTGTAAAGCAGATGTGCTAACCACTACACTATGAGGCCACCTCTTTTATAGTATTCTTGCATGATTCTTTGTATTTCTGCTATGTCAGTCGATTTCATCCCTGATTTTGTTTATTTGTGACCTTTCTAGTTTTACTTTAGTGAGTCTAGCAGGGGTTTGTCAATTTTATTAAACTTCTCAAAGAACCAACTTCGTGTTGTATTTATTTTTTCTATTTTTCTTGCTTTTTTTGGTTTGTTTTTAATTTCATTTATTTCTGCTCTAATTTTGATGATTTCTTTCCTTTTGCTGACTTTAGGACTCATTTGTTCTTCCTAATCTAGTTTAGGTTATTTGGGTTCATTCTTGTTTTTGAAGCTAGGTCTGTAATGAACTTTCCTCTTATGACTGCTTTTACTGTGTCCCAGAAGTTTTGATATGTTATACTATCATTATCATTCATTTCTATGTATCTCATGATCTCTCTTTTTATTTCTTCCCCAGTTATTCTTCAGTAGCATGTTGTTTAATCTCCATGTATTTGTGCTTCTTCCTGATTTCTTTCTGCAGTTGATCTGTAGTTTTAAAGCATTATGATCAGAGAGTATGGTTTGTATGGTTTCAACCCTCTTGTATTTGTTGAGACTATTTTTGTGTCCCAGTATGTGGTCGATTCTTGAGAATGTTTTATGTGCACTAGAGAAGAATGTATAAGCAGCTATTTTGGGATGGAAGGCTCTGGATATGTCAATTATGTCCAATTGGTCTAATGTGTCATTTAAAGATGTTATTTCCTTATGATTTTCTGCATGGATGATCTGTCCCCTTTATGAATCTGGATCTTTAAATCCTCCCCTTTTCAGTCATTGTTACCTTAGTTTGTCCCTATGTATGCTGAACATTCATTACTATTTTGCTATAGCAATTCTCTTCTTACTATTTATGCTTATAATGCCCTATTGTTAGTAAGGGTTGCACTTTTCTGCTTCTATTTGCCTGAGAGTCACTTTACTTCTAATTATGTATTTTTTTTGTTTTGTTATTTTATTTTAGATGAACTGACACTTTTCAGTATTTCTGGTAGTGCAGGCCTCGTAGTGGGGAATTCTCTCAATTTTTGTATGTCTGGAAAGGTCTTTATTTCTCCTTCATATCTAAAGGAGAGCTTAGCTGGATACATTATTCTTGGCTGGTAGTTTCTTTCATTTAATAGTTTGAATATTTGATTCTACTCCTTTCTGGCTTGCAAGATTTGTGCTGAGAAGTCTGACAATACTCTAATGGGTTTTCCTTTTTAGGTTACTGTCTTCTTTTCCCTGGCTGTCTGGAGAATTCTGTCTTTGTCATTGATTTTTGACAATTTTAATACCATGTGTCTTGGTGAAGTCCTTTTTGGGTTGAGATAATTGGGTGTTCTATTGACTTCTTGAATTCCAAGCTCCAGCTCATTCTTTAGATTTGGGAAATTCTCGCCCACTATTTGTCTGAAAATGCTTTCTAATCCCTGCTCCTTTTCTTCCCCTTCGAGAATTCCCATTATTCTTATTTCCTCTCCTGATGGTATCAGCTAATTCTTGTATTTCTTTTTCATTATTTTTAATTTTTTGTTTTCTCTTTTCTTCCTTCTGATTTATTTCTATATTTCTGTCTTCGATATCACTGATCCTTTCCTTCATTTGGTCGACTCCATTTCCCAAACTTGCTATTTTATTTTTCAACTCTTGCAATGTGTTCTTCATCTCCAGAAATTTTATTTGGTTCTTTTTGAGCATTTCGGTGTTCTTGCTCTGCTCATCTAGTTGTATTTTTTTTTTTAAGTTCCTGAAATTGTTGATCTGAATTGTTCTGGATCTCCATGAATTTTTTCAGAAGTACCGTCCTGCATTCTCTGTCATTTAAGTTGGATATTTCTGTCTGTAAGCTTAATTTCTGGAGATTTTTCTCTTCTTTTCTGAGATGCCTTGTCACCTTATTTGTTCATGGTATTTAATGGACTATTTTTGTGCCTGGGCATTAATGGAAGCATATTCTGTTGTTTTTCCGGAAGGAAGATTTATTACGTAAAAGTCTCTCTTTAGCCTCCTGCAGAGAAGGTGCTCTTCTTTTGGCTTCCAGTAGGTGGTGTCTAAGCCTCTTGGATCCTTGCTTTATATAAAGCCTAAATGTCTTTTTTATTTTCTTGTAGATATTTAATCACTTTTGCTACTCTCAGTTTCAGTCCCTGTCAGTGTTAGCAATAATTTTGGTAGCATTTGCTCAGATTCCCCTTGGGCTCCATGGTGATTGGTCTCGGAGATGGTATAGGGGGAGGGGCTCTCTGTATTGTGGGTTAGGAGCTGCAGCTCAGCCTCAGTTTTGGAACCAGGGCTGGTAAAAATCAACTGTTTCTCTGCTATCCCGCCCCACTTCTCTGCTTTCTGCCTTGACGAGTAGGCCCTGCTGCTGGCTGCTAGAAGTTCTGGCACTTCCAGACAGGCTAATCAGGGAAATCGCCACACCTTCTATCCTCTCCCTCCTCCTGCAAGGAGCTCCCAGAGGCTGTGAGAGGTAGCTTCAGTCCCAGTAGCTTTTGCTCAGATTCCTCTGCGGTTCTGTGGTGCATGGTCTTGGAGGGTATTGGGGTAGTGGCCCTCTGGTTTGGGGGTTGAGAGCTGAAGTCAGCCTCGGTTTTGGAACCGGGGCCGTTAAAAATAAGCTGTTATTTCTGTGTTATCCCATCATGGTTCTTTGCTTTCTGCCTTGATGACTGGGCCCTGCTGCCGACTGCTAGAAATTCAGCACTTCCAGGCAGGCTGATCAGGGAAATTGCTGCACTTTCACCCCTCCTCCTCCTCATGCAGCGAAAGGCAGCTTCTTTATTTCTCCCAGTCCACTGCCCGACACCTGGGTTTCTGACCTGTGGTAGCTCTTATGCGCAGATCTCATGATCAGACATGCTGGTGTGCAGTTTGGGTGGTTTTTGTTGAGTTTTACATGTTCAGCTTATTGTTGTTTCAAGGGGAGAGGTCTGAGGATGCTTCTTGTTCTGCCATGTTTCCCAGAATCGCCTCATCATTTCTAAGATGGGTACAGCCATAACTACTTTCCAGGGCTGGTGAGAAATGAAATGAAGTAACAGCATGTCCTACCTTGAGTTATGAACAACTAGTTCTACAAAATGTGGGAGAAACTAACTCTGGCTGCATACATATGATCCAGCTGGATGCTTCTCTTGGAGACATCACCTCGCATACTGGCATATTTAAGGTTCTGAGAAGTCTCGCAGTCCAGAAGTCTGTTAACTTTTGTGAACTCAGTTTTTTTTGCAGGCTCAGTTGAATATGAAATTTTCCTTGGCATAGCACCTTAAAAACGTTCTGTGTAATTACCACTTCTCCGAACCCATTTTGGAACCACCAAGGCAGCAGCTACAGAATACTGTGTGGAGTGCCCTGCATCTGGGGGTGCTCAATAACTGTGGGTGTCTCCCTGCCTTGGTGCCTGGAAGGAGGCCCAGTGACAAGGCAGGCCCCGGCTGCCCACAGATAAGCATGATGGAGCTGTCATTAGCTAACACTCAGGTTTTAATGATTATAGCAACAAAAGTCAAAGTAAATTTAATTTTCAAAAAGCAAGGAGTGATTTCCTCCATACTCTGCCAAAATAGGACTTCATAAATACAGCAGCAGGGTGTGCTGGGTGCTGGGCACATCTGGTGGGAAAAATCTCTGTAAAGCATCGTTCAATAGCTAATGGCTCCACCCAGGCCTCTTTCTTATTCTTGTTAGCAGGACACAGCACTCGACCGATCTCCCTGCTGGTGCCACTGGCTGGCTGGGGAATGGCAGCAGATTTAACAGGACTATGTTCTGGAAGCAGTATCCTTGCAGCCAATGCAGCGGAGAGAGACTGAGGGTATGGTAGGCTCTGCAGGCCCAGCCACACCCTCAGCTTTGCAGCCATGGTGCAGGATCAGGGAACCTCAGTTTACTTCTCTGGAACATGGGGACTATCATGCCCACCACTGTGTATGCCTTGAAGTAGGGACTGCATCTTTCCCATAACCCAGCACAGGGGAAAATCAGAATTGGGTTTAGAAGGATGAATAGGAGTTTCTTAGATATATACAGTAGGAGAGGGGCATTCTAGACTATAGCACTTTCTATGTAAAGGCTTGGAGGCCTGAAAAAGTCTGATGTGACATGAGTCATACACAATGATGTACAGGGAGTATGTAAGGACTGAACAACTGACAGAAAACACTTTTCACTTGGGTTGGTTAGGCCAGTCTTAGGCATCTGCTTCCTGTGCCAGAAGAGACCAGGAAGGGAAGCATGGTGTGTTCAGAGACAAGAGTGATCTCTGCTTCTACTCCACTCTGGAGAACCGGTTCACTTTATCCTGACAGCCACTAGCAGCGATAAATGAGAGAGATGGAACGTGTTATTTTAATTATATGCTCTCACCACCTAATTATAATTTTAATTGATATGTGAGCAGGTGTTGTGCTCTTCAAAGCAGTTTAAGGCAGTGCATTCCCTGGAAAAGGAGCACAGGTTGTTCTATTTATTAGTCAAACAGATGGATGGGCTGGAGGTCTAAGCTAAGGCCAGGGAGCCGGGGGGCCAAGGGGAGGGGGAAGCAGCCTTTTCCCTGAATCCTGCAGGAGGTGAGGGTCTTGCCCTGGAGGGGCTGAGCACAACATGAGGAAAGAGGAGTGAAAGGGAGGAAGGGGAAGAGAGGAGGAGGTGGCTGGCATCCAATGCTAGAGTGGATTTATTCATTTTATTCAGTTATACTCTCAACAAACATTTGAGAGCTTTCATAAGGCAGATTCTGTGCTAGATGCAGGAGATTTCAGGATGACTCCAGTACAATTCCTAACCTCAACATACTCCTTCTGGTGGGAGAGGGAGGATATACATGGAAACCAATAATTACTGTTCACGGAATAAATGGGAAGTTATCATAGAAGCAGCATAGACTATGCTCTCTAGTGAACTCAGGGAAGGCTTCCTGGAGGACATTTGAGTTGGGGTTTTTAAGTGTAAATAGGAGTTGTCTAAGGTAAATAGTAGATAGGAAATGGTGGTGGGGGATGGCATTCTAAGCTGAGAGAAGCTGTATGGAATGTTCAAGGTGTGCCTAATGGTTTGTTGGATCACTGGTGCAAGGGATGATCCCATAGGAGATGAGGCTGGAGATTCGAATGATGAGTGGATCTCTTAAGGACTGAAGTTGGATGTCAACATGATGGCAGAGAGGAGCTGGGAGGGATTTGAAATTGGGGTGATATGAGGAGTTTTGTGTTTCTGGGAGATTATCGTGGTGGAAGGTGGATGGAGGGGCTGATGATTGCAGCCAGGGGAGAAGTGAGGAGGGACTTCATGAAGCCCAGAGCAGGAGCATGGAGGTTGGATTCTAAATATTGGAATGAGAGAAGGGAGGGTCAGAGTGAAGGCCAAGTCTGGGTTCAGCCCTTTAAGGGAGGCCGTCTTTAAGGTGGGGAGTTGGGGAGGAGCAGGGGAAGGCAGCGAGGTTAGTCTTGACTGTGGAGTTTGGGTGCCTGTGGGACCTTCTGGGAGAGACATCCAAAATGGGAGGGCTATGCTGGAGGCAGCACTTGGAGAGTCATTCATTGCGGGAAGGTGGGTCAAGGAAGCCCTAGGAGAGATGAGGCAGGGACCTGCGAAACAGCTTAAAAAACTTTTAAATCATTTATTTTTATTGTGGTGAGAATGCTTAACATGAGATCCACCCTTTCAACAGATATTTAAGTGCATAATACAGTACTGTTAACTATAGGCACAGTGATGTGTATCAGACCTGAAACTTTATGCCCCTGGAACACTAATTCCCCATTTCCCTCTCCATCCCAGTCCATGGAAACTACCATTCTACTCTCTGTTTCCATGAGTATAACTATTTTTGATACTTTATGTAAATGAATTATACAGTATTTGTCCTTTTGTGACTGGTTTATTTCACTTAGCAAAATGTCCTCAAGATTCATCTATGTTGTCACATATTGCAGGATTTCCTTTTTTTTAAGGTTGAATAATATTCTAATGATATGCCACATTTTCTTAATCCATTCACCTGTCTATGGACAACTGTGTTGCTTAGACATCTTAGCTATCGTGAATATGCTGCAGTGAACACAGGAGTGCTTCAGAATCCTGATTTCAGTCCTTTTGGATATATACCCAGAAGTAGGATTGTTAGAACACATGGTAGTTCTGTTTTTAATTTTTTGAGGAACCTCCATGTTGTTTTCCATAGTGGCTACATCATTTTCATTCCCAGTAACAGTGTACCAAGGTTCCAATTTCTCCACATCCTTGTCAACACTTGTTGTCTGTGTGTGTGTGTGTGTGTGTGTGTGTGTGTGTGTGTGTATGTGTATTTATATAATAGCCACCTGAACAGGTGTGAGGTGATACCTCACTGTGGTTTTGATTTGCATTTCCCTGATGATTGGTAACATTGAACATCTTTTTATGTATCTTTTGTTTGTCTTTGGAGAAATATCTATTCAAGTCCCTAGCCCACTTTTAATTGGGTTATTAGTTTTGTCTGTTTGTTTTTGTTCTTGCTGTTGAGACACATAGGCCAATGGAACAGAGTAGAGACCCCAGAAATAATCTACATGCATATGGTCAGTTGGCCTTTGACAAGGGTGCCAAGAAAACACAATGGGAAAAGGATAGTCTCTTCAGCCAATGGTACTGGGAAAACTGGATATCCACATTCAAAAGAATGAAATTGTACCACTATTTTACACCATATACAAAAATCACCAAATCAACTCAAAATGGACTTAAATGTAAGACCTAATACTGTAAAACTCCCAGAAGAATACATAGGGGAAAAGCTTCATAACATAGGTTAGAACATATTCTCATAATATATTTCCATTAATAGTTATTTAGATTATTTCTGATTTTTCACAATACAAACCATATTATGATTAAAATTCTTATATATGTCTATGAATATTTATTTAGGTAGATTCCAAGATGTAGAATTGCTTGGCTGAATGGCACGCACAGTTAAATTTTTAAGTAGCTTCTGCCCAGTCGCCTTCTAGAAAGCTGAATCAATTTGCACTCCCATCTGACAGAGTAAGAAAAACACCTGCTTCCTCATGTTCTTATCAGTATTGTATTATCACCCTTTGAGTTTTTGCCAATCTGATGGTTAATGGGTGGCACTTCATTGTTATTTTAATTTGTATTTTCCTAATTAGTATGAGTCTTTTCATACTAGCTACATGACATATGCCATTCTAGCAGATCTTAATTGTTAATAAGAATATTATCATTAAGTGTATTTATCCAAATAGTGCATTGTAAACACAATTAACATAGGTACTCTCCTCTCATAGAACACTTAATGAACTCAATGAGGAAAATGGGACTCAATACTGCCAGTGATGGATCGATTGGTGCCTATCGATGTGTGTACTGTTATTCTCATGTGGGTTTGCTGCACTTTTTTGGTGCTTATGTAAATTCTTTCAGATCCTGTTCTTTTTTTTAAGTTTATTGAGGTAACATTGGTTAATACAATTATATAATTTTCAGGTGTACATTATAATTTGACTGTACAGTTTCATTCAGCTACCATATATTTGATCTCCTTTACTTACTTCACTCTCCCCCAATACCCCCAAATTTGACTCCCTTTAACTGTCTACCTACCTTCTCCTCCCTCACCCCTACCTTCTGGTAACCACTAGTCCATTGCCCATGTCCCTGAGTCTCTGTCCTGTTCATTTGTTGCTTTTAGGTTTATATCCCACATATAAGTGATATCATATGTTTTCAACTTTTTCAGTCTGGTTTATTTTACTTAGCATGATTATCTCAAGGTCTATCCAGGTTGTTGCAAATGGCAGCAATTCATCTCTTCTTATGGCTGAGTAATATTCCATTGTATATATGTACCACAGCTTCTGTAGCCTATCATCTATCGTAGGACACTTTGGTTGCTTCCACGTCCTGGCCTATGTGAATAATGCTGCTATGAACATCGGTGTGCAAATATCTTTTCAGATACGGGTTTTCAAGTCTTTAGAGTAAATACCCAGTAGTGGGATTACTGGATCATATGTTAGATCAGTTCTTAGTTTTTTGAGGCACCTCCATACTGTTCTCCATAGTGGCTGTACCAATTTGCATTCCTACCAGCAGTGTATGAGGGTTCCTCTTTCTTTGCATCCTCTCCAAAACTTTTTATTACTTGTTCTATTGATGATAGATATTCTAACAGGTGTGAGATGGTATCTCACTGTGATTTTGATTTGCATTTTCCTAATAACTAGCGACATTGAGCATCTTTTCATATATTGAAACAACATTCTAGTTTCATTGTTTTGCAGGTGGCTTTTTCGTTTTCCCATAATTATTTTTTGAAGAGGCTTTCCTTTCTCCACTGTATGTTTTGGCTTTTTTTGTCAAAAATTATTTGCCCATAGAGACGTGGGTTTACTTTTGAACTCTCGATTCTCTTCCACTGGTCCGTGTGTCTGGTTTTCTGCCAATATCATGCCATTTTGATTACTGTTGCTTTGTAGTGTAATTTGAAGTCGGGCAGAGTGATGCCTCCAGCCTCATTCTTTTTTCTCAAGATGGCTTTGGCAGTTCGGGGTCTTCTGTGCTTCCATACAAATCTGATGATTTTTTGTTCTGTTTCTTTAAAAAATGCGGAGGGGATTTTTATGGGGATTCCATTAAATCTGTATAATGCTTTAGGTAATATGGTCATTTTAACTATGTTGATTCTTCCAATTCAAGAACACAGAATATCTTTCCATTTCTTCGTGTCTTCTTCTATTTCTTTTAATAAGGTCTTGTAGTTTTCATTATATAGATCCTTCACATGTTTTGTTAAATTTATTCTTAGGTATTTTATTATTTTTGTTGCAATTGCAAAAGGAATTATTTTTTCCATTTTTTTTCTGATGCTTTATTGTTAGAGTATAGGAATGCTATGGATTTTTGAACATTGATTTTGTATCCGGAGACTTTACTGTATTTGCTTATTGTTTTTAGTAGTGTTCTTGTGGAGTCTTTAGGGTTTTCTATGTAGAGAATCATGTCATCCTCAACTAGTGACAGTTTGACTTCTTTGTTTTCTATTTGGATGCCTTTTATATCTCTCTGATCACACTTGCTAGGACCTCCAATGTTATATTGAATGACAGTGGTGATAGTGGACAGCCTTGCCTTGTTCCTGATCTTAGACAGAAGGTTTTTAGTTTTTCACCATTAAGTCTAATGTTGGCCGAGGGTTTGTCATAGATGGCTTTTATTATGTTAAAGTATTTTCCTTCTATACCGATTTTGTGAAGTGTTTTGATCATAAATGGATGCTTATCTTGTCGAAGGCCTTTTCTGCATCTATTGATATGATCATATGATTTTTATTTTTTAATTTGTTTATGTGGTGTATTACATTAATCGATTTGCATATGTTGAACCCCTGGGCCCCTGGGATGAAGGCCACTTGATCGTGGTTTATAATCTTTTTAATATGTTGCTGTATTTGGTTTGCTAGTATCTTATTTAGGATTTTTGCATCAGTGTTCATGAGAGATATTGGACTGTAGTTTTCTTTTTTTGTGTTATCTTTACCAGGTTTTGGTGTCAGGGTGATATTGGCTTCATAAAAGGAGTTGGGAGGTATTGCCTCCTCTTCGATTTTTTAGAAGAGTTTGAGGAGAATAGGTATTAAATCTTCTTTGAATGTTTGGTAGAATTGACTGTTGAAGCCATCTGGTCCTGGACTTTTACTTTTTGGTAGTTTTTTGATGATTGTTTCAATTTCCATACTGCTGATTGGTCTATTTAGATTTTCCAGTTCTTGATTAAGTCTAGGAAGATTGTATTTTTCTAAGTACTGTTCCATTTCTTCTAGGTCATTAAGTTAGGTGTTCTTTACTTTTTTATAGTATTCTTGCATGATCCTTTGTGTTTCTGCGATTTCAGTCGTAATTACTCCTTTTTCATCCCTGATTTTGTTTATTTGTGTCCTTTGTCTTTTTTCTTTAGTGAGTCTAGCCATGGGTTTGTCAATTTTATTAACCTTCTCAAAGAACCAACTCTTTGTTGCATTTAGTTTTTCTATTTTTTTGTTTTCAATTTTATTTAATTCTGTTTTAATTTTGATTCTTTTCTTCTCCTGACTTTAGGCTTCATTTGTTCTTCCATTTCTAGTCAGATGCTGTTCTTGAAGGCTGAGGTCTCTGGCAGTGATAGCAAAGTAACTGATAGCACGTTGGTGCCTAACTATTGCCTAACCAGGTTACAGTGAATCTTGGAATCTCTAAGCATTGGAATTTTAAGTTACTATACTTTTGTATCTAATTCCAAATAAAAACAGTGCCAAATTGTAACATAAGTGGAAGGATGCTCAACAAAGGTGTTATTTTTCTTAGGATGACTTAGTTTGAAATCAGATTCTTTTAAAAATATGTCTTGTTTCGGAGACTCTGCTTTGCCAATTGTCTGCTAGGTAATTGGAAGATGCTTCACTCCATTTTAACCTGTGATGTGCTTGCAGTCTTGGCCCAAATCTTTCATGTATTCATGGACTTTTAGCTCTACTGAGTATACTGAGTACTGGAGCCTGGCACCATCCTTTGCTTGGTCTAAGAGTGTTCTATTACTGCCCTTCCAACAGCCAAGCATTCTTCTCTTTCTTTTATGCTCTTTAGTGTCTTTGTGGCCTTAGATTTTAAATTTAATCTCTTTGTCTATTTGAACAACCTTTTGCTATTTCATTTTTTTCTCTAATTTCTCAGTTTGTCCATATGATTTAGACCAGCAGTCCCCAACCCTTTTGGCACCAGGGACTGGTACTCCTATGAGAATATAATGCCTGATGACCTGAGGTGGAGCTGAGGTGGTGGAGCTAGCACTGGGGAGTGGCTGCAAATACAGATGAAGCTTCTCTAGTTTGCCTGCTGCTCACCTCCTCCTATGAGGCCTGGTTCCTAGCAGGTCATGGACTGCTACTGGTCTGTGGCCCAGGGGTTGGAGAGCCTTGATTTAGACCATTTTTCTCTTCTTAAAACTTTTAAACATTTGATTAAGTAAATGAATGCTTGGAAAATGAGTGACATTCTTATAAATAATCATTAGCCTTTTGTCATCCACTGGTGTTGGCAGTTGTAAATTATAAATGAAAAAGTGTGTCTGTCACTGAATGCTTTGAATATATACGTTAATAAAGCAAGAGCTTTCATCTTCATGTACTCACAGTTACCATCCAGGAACATGGTATGTCTCTCCATTTATTTGGAATCTTTTAATGCTTTTAGTAATGTTTTACATTTTTCTTTGTATAGGTCTTATACACATTTCTTGTTAGATTTGTCTCCAGAGATTTTATAGATTTTTTTCCCCCAATATGAATGAGCTTTTTTTTGGATTACATTTTCTAATTGGAATGCTGGCACACATGAAAGCTATTGATTTTTGTCTGTTGATTTCATATCCAGTTGTGCTGAACTTCCTTATGAGTTCTAATAGTTTATTAGTTGATTCTCTTGGAGTTTATTGGTAGATGCTCATATTTTCTACAAATCATGCCAGTTTTACCTCTTATTTCTTTTTCAGGTGTTATCACTTTGTCTTGGACAATGCTAAATATTGATAGTAGTAGAATATTCTGAAGTTTAACAATTAAGTATGATGCTTGTTGTAGGTTTCTAGGGGAGGCTTTCCATCTTGAATTCTATTTTGTCTGATAAACATCTTTTTCTGGCTTATCTTTTACTTGGTATTGCCTTTCTCATCCTATTATTTTTAACCTTCTTGGGTGTTAATCTTTGTATTTTTTATTAAAAAATATTTTATTGTGGTATTTATTAGGGGAAGTTAACCTATTTACATTTAATGGGATGACTGATAGGCTTGGATGTTTTTCTTGCTTTTTTATTTTGTGTTTCACATTTACTCTTTCTTGTAGTTTTCCCCTTTTTATTGGTTGATTGATTATTTGTTGTTGTTGTTGTTGCAGTTTTTGTTCCTTAAAGCGATGTTCTAAGCAGGGGCATGGCTATCATTTTGGGCAGGGCTGTCCTTTGGGATGTGAATTATAGGAGATTTAACATTCTTGGCCCTGGATGAAAAATTACAGTAGACCCTGCCCGTTGCTGAGTCAACCCAGAAATGTTCCCTTCCCTTTGTTCCCAGTAGAGAACCGTCTACTTGGAACAAAGTGTTCAAATAATATATTTTTGTTTTCTAATGATTACTTACATTTTAAAGTTATATTTAAGCTCACATTTGGCTCTTACCATATAATGGTATTTCTGTTGTCTCCTTGAACAAATCAAGAACTTTAATATTCCTTAACTGCTTCTACACCCAACCTTATCACTTAAGATGAGACCAACTGGACTTTTAGTTCCAAATTTTAATACTCGTAGTAAATAGATGTTTTTAACAGTGAATTAAAAAATTTTTCTCACTGTTGCTTTTGTATTTCACACCCTGTTCTTAGATTCATTCTTGTTGTTGTTGAGGTAAAATTCATATAACATAAAATTCATGATTTTAGCTGTTTTAAAGTATACAAAGTGTACAATTTAGTGACTTCCAGTTCATTCACATGTTATGCAACCATCGTCACTATCTAATTCCATAACAGTTTCATCACCCCAGAAAGAAACCCTGTACCCATTAGCAGTCATTCTCTAAGCTTCCTACCTCTCAGCCCCTGGCAACCACTCATCTATTGTCTGGATTCATTTTCATGGTAGCTGGAGCACATCATTTGGTAATTCTTTCTGAGTGGGTGATAAACTTTCTGTGGGTGATGAACTTTCTGTGTCCTCACGTATCTGTTCCCTGCCTAAGAGCTAAGTAGAGAATTCAAGGTTTATACCATTTTCCCCTCAGCACTGAGATGCTGTTTCACTGCCTTGTGTGCATCTGATGTTCTCATAGCTGTACGAGCTGTCTCTTCCGTAGTGAGCTCTCTGTGCCAGGTTCTTACACGTGTCTGCCTAGCTCTGGCATTGCTCCAGGAGGTAGGTGCTGTTCCCCACACAATGGACAGGGCAGTGAGGCAGAGTGAGGAGGGTCCTACAGGTAGGAAAGAGGGGCTGTGGCTCATACCCAGGCTGCCTGGCTCTCAAGTTGACATCCATCACTGTGACTTCTGTTCTACTGTATGCGATCTGCGTCGTTTTATCCCTGCAAGATTTTGGCATTTTTCCTTTTTCCCTTAGGTTTTTAAATATCACTGCTCTGTGCCTAAATATTGTCTTTTTACATAATCCTGCTTTGCATGTGATGAGTTCTTTCAGTACTAGGACTTGTATCTTTCTGGATAGATTTATTTTACTAATTTCCTATATTCTCTTGGATCTCTCTTTGGAACTACTTTTAGATGGTAGTTGGAGTTTATATCCCCCATTTCCCTTTATTTGACTTTCACTCTTTCAATCTCTGGGTTTTTGACCTTCATTGACTCCATTTTGCTATTCAGTCCCTGTTTATACTTTAACAATGAAGTGTCTGGTTCCCAGATCTAGCTCACTCCCTTCCTTCCTTCCTTCCTTCCTTCCTTCCTTCCTTCCTTCCTTCCTTCCTTCCTTCCTTCCTTCCTCCCTCCCTCCCTCCCTCCCTCCCTCTCTTCCTTCCTTCCTTCCTTCCTTCCTTCTGTGGATGTGGTGGCCTCTCTCATCGCTCTGTGTTTTCTTGTTCTAAAGTGTTGTTATGTTTTTCCTAGTCTCTCTGTATCCTTAGGTGTTGGTTCTTGTACTAAAGGAGTTGTGCCTCTTTTGTAGACCTTATTAAACATAGCTGGGTGATTCTGAGTGTGTACTCATCTTTGTGTTTGAAATTTTCTGTTGGCCTGTGAGGCTGAACCCATTCCCAGAAAGCTTGGGGTGGATACCTGTGGCACCAGATTCCAGTGTTTGGGATATGGGGGTTCCACTTTCTTCCTGCATGTTGGTACCCCTCTAGGGCTGCCTGTCTCCTGGGAATCAGGTACTCTTACTCTCTCCTCCTGTAGGCTATTACTTTTGCAGTTTGCTGTTTGGCATTGTGGGGGAGGGATACCTGGATGCCTCTCCCAAGATACCACCGGCAGCCACCCTCACATTTGATCTGGGCTTCCTCTGTATCTCCATTTCCTTGGCTTCTAGCTTGGAGCTTCCACCTTCATAGCGGCCCTCTTCTGGGTGTATTTTGGGCCATGGTGCCATTTCCAATCTGAACCCATCAGCCGCTGCCTTTCAGGGATTCCTCATGATTTCACCTATTAAGATCCTTATTCTTGTTTTCTAGCACTGTTAGAGATTTTTAAAAAACTATTTATCTTTTATGTCATTTTAAGTGCTTTATGTTGGGAAGGAGAGGCTGAGCATTTCTTTAGGCTGCCATGTTGAGCCAATCTGTTTTTTTTTTTTTTTAATGAACTACCTTGTTCCAGAAGGAACTTACAGTGTTGCATGCCATTCTGTATAAGTACCATGATCATTTCCTGGGTCATAAAAAGGTCTTTGTAATTGCTATTTTAATGATTGCATAATATTTCTTCTGGTGACTATATCTTAATCAAATCAGTCATTTCCCTTTTCTTGCCAACATTTTACTCTTGTAAAAAATGCTAGAGTGAACATCTTGTGCCTGAAACAATGTGTACCTTTAGGACTATTTTCCAAAGGTAGAGTCCTAAGTGTGTGTGTTTTATTATATTTTAAAAATATTATCAATTACAGTTGATGTTTTATATTATTTTATATGCGTTTCAGGTGTACAGCATAGTGGTTAGTCCTTTATATAATTTATAAAGTGATCCTACCAGTAAGTGTAGTACCCACCTGGCACTACACATAGTTATTACCATATTATTGACTGTGTTCTCTATGCTGTACTCTACATCCTCATGACTATTTTGTAACTGCCTATTTGTACTTTTTAATTTCTTCATCTTTTTTGTTCAGCCCGCCAAACCATCAGTTTGTTCTTTGTATCTATGAGTTTCTTCCCATTTTGTTTGATTGTTTATTTTGGTCTTTGGATTCCACTTATAAGTGAAATCATTCGGTATTTGTCTTTTTCTGTCTGACTTATTTCACTTAGTATAATAACCTCTAGATTCATCCATGTTGTTGCAGATGGTAAGATTTCATTATTTTTTATGGCTGAGTAATATTCTGTGTGTGTGTGTGTGTGTGTGTGTGTGTGTGTGTGTGTGTGTATCACAACTCCTTTATCCAGTTGTATATTGATAGGTGCTTACGTTGCTTCCATATCTTGGCTATTGTAGATAATGCTGCAGAGAACATAGGGGTGCATATATCTTTTCAAATTAGTGTTTTGAATTTTTTTGGATAAATGCCCAGAGGTGGAATTGCTGGGTCATAAGGTAGTTCTATTTTTAATTTTTTGGGGAACCTCCACACTGTTTTTCATAGTGGCTGTAATTTGTAATTCCACCAACAGTGCTTGAGGGTTCCCTTTTCTCCGCATTTTTGCCGGATAAATGTGTGTTTATTGTAGTGAAGTATACATAATAAAATTTATCATTTTAACTATTTTTAAATGTACAGTTCAGTGACACTAAGTTGTTCACATTGCTCTGCAACCATCACCACCATGTGTCTCCAGAACTTTTCCACCATCTTAAGTGAAACTCTGTACCCAGTAAGCGACTCCCATTCCCCTGCCTCCAAACCTTGGCAACTTCCATTCTTTTTTCTCTGTGAATCTGACTACTCTAGGTATCGCACAACAGTGGAATCATATATAGTATTTGTCTTTTTGTGACTGCCTTATTTTACTTAGCATTGTGTCCTCCAGGTTCATCCACATTGTCAATGTGTTTTAAAATATCTGTTCTGTCCTCCTTCCGTCCTTCCTGAAAGACCCCCATCCTCCATGTTTGGGAATCAACAGTGCTGTCAGGAGGTGGCCTGGGCATCTCTTCTTTTGTGTACAGAAGGGCTTTTCCCTTTTCCCAGAGACTATGCCATCCTCATTCACTTAGTGATTCATCTCAGAGCCAGAGCCAAATGAAATGGAATTTCATTCCCAGCAGGGCTGGTCCAAAAGTTTGTGCTTATAAATTTGCTTTACAGTAATCCATACGTTGAGTTTTCATGCTCTGCCTTCTCTGTTTCTCTTGCCTCTGCCACAATGGGACATGGGACCCAGGGTAGAGGGGAGGCCCCAGGAAGCTCTACCAGTGGGGTGTTTGGGGGTGGTGACAGCAAGGAGATATGGTTTAAGGATATAATTGCATTTTATTACTTGATTATTGCTGCTGCTATCTCTGAGGAAGTGAGGAGCTCCCAGTATAGCTGCTTCTCACCAAAGTTCATGCCTGAATATCTGACCCTAGGAGGGAATTTGATAGAGTACGAGGGGGTGTGGGGGGGCAGCACTTGTATCACCCTGGGCACCAAATGCAGCAGTCCTCCTTAAAGCCATCAGCAGTGTCTTTGCCCCTCTCTCACTGTCCTCCTTAGTCACTGCAGACACCAAGACTTCCAGGTTATCTCAGGTAGCTCTCTGAGGGAGCTGTGACCATGATCAATTTATAGCTGGGCAAAAGGAGGCTCCTTGCCCAGTGTTATAGCTCAAGTTCATTCCTTGATGCAGGTTGGGTGTTTCATCCATAGGAGTGAGTGGAGAGATGTGAGCAGCTGGAGGTCTGGAGTGAATGCAAAGAGGTGGAGGGAGGGGGAATGCTGATTACTCTTCTTCTGAACTCTCACTCCTTACCTCCCCGAGGCTCATCCTGAGCAGGCCTGGAAGGGACAGTAAAGCTATGCTAGTTCAGGCATCACCCTCCTTCCTGCCCTGCACAGGGGCTTCCCTGGGAAACATGTGGAGTGAGCCTGCTGGGTGGTAGTAGACGGAGTCTTGGTAGGGTACTGGAAGCAACAAGCTGGAGACCCAGACTGGATTCTCTGCTCTGTGATCTTGGCTGATTGACCTGGAATCATCTACTTAATTTCTCTGAGCTTTGTTCTCTGTTGCTGTAACACTTCCCAGGTTGTGGTAAGTTTTGCTAGGGTTGATATATTAGTCTAGTCTCTGTGCTTCTATTCCCAGCACAGTTGTTAGAGTGAGACTTGTAAAACAAAGCAGATCATATCACTCTTCTGTTTCTAACTTGCCATGGCTCCCCATTTATCTTAGAGTTGAAGCCTGTGAGGCCCCTCATTATCTGCCAGCTGTTACCTGTTGGGTCTCATCTCCTTCCTCTCTCCCTGTGCTCTCTGCTCCAGCCACACTGGCTTTCTCCGTGCTCCCTGAGCACCCCAGGCATGGCCCAGACTCAGGATCTTTGCACACCCTGTTCCCTTTGCATGGAGTGCCCTTTCTAAGACATCCACATAGCTTTCTCTCCTACCTCTTCTCAGTGTTTGCTTCCATGTCACCTTTTCTGTGAGGCCTACCCTAATCCCCTATTTTAAATTAAAGCTCACTCCCCAATCCTGATTTCCCTATCTCTGCTTTTTCTATAGAACACTTATCACCTATATATAATGTTCTATATGTATGCATTTTTTTATGCTTTCTTTTCTGCTAGAATGCTTGTACACAGTAGATGCTTAGTTGAGTGAATGAGTTAGTGAATGAGAGTGTCTAGCAGGATGTCCTGCCTGTGATAAGGTCTCAAGAAGAGAGAGTTCTTTCTTCAGCTATACTCCTCCTCTCTGCCTGTGACCTCAGGCCCAGTCCTCTTGGCTCAGGCATGTTCCAGGGGTTGGACAGGCAGGACAGGCCTGGTTGAGTTCTCTTTTCCTCCGCCTCCAGTACGTCCCTGGGACATCAGAAATGAGGTTTTCACAGCAGGAGGGGCAGCAATATGGGCTTTACTCACAACCCATCAGCTGTGTGGCCCTGGTGTGGGCTGTTCCTGGCAGGTGGAGAGCAGGTCCTTGGAGTAGCAGTGGAGCAGAGCATAGTGGTGAACTAGGGACAGAGGGGGCATTTTCCAGCCCTGGTGCGATTTCTCTGTGATAGCTATGGCCATGACCATGTCCGAGTTTAATGCAACATGCAGAAGTAAAGCCAGAGTGAGACGTGATTTCTGGGGTCAGTCTTGTGTATCATTATCAAGAGGGACTTTGGTAGACAGTATAAGGGCTGGCTGTTTACCTCCTGTTTGTCCTTTGGGCTCAAAGCCCCTGCCCGCTGCCTCTCTTACCCTGAGGGTCCTATCAGTGCCCGGCTGTGTTGACTCTTAAAAGGGGGCATGGCAGTATGGGGACAACCACTGGTGCCCACAGCAGTGGGGTCAGGGTGGCAACACTTGGCCCAGAACTAAGGTGCTGAGTCATCGCTAGTACCTGCTGTGTTGAGGTGGGCCTCCTAAGAGCAGGCCTCCTAAGAGCAGGCCAACAGTGGGGTGAGGTGCCCCAAGCACACAGGACCGACCTTTCCACTTGGGAAAGCCCTGCCTGGTTATTCAGACTATATGAGCAAATGAACACACCATAGGAGACCTCCTGCTCCCTAAGTCAGAGCCAGGGAGTGGGGCTTACTTGCCACTGGACACACTGGCTGAGATCTCTGGGTGCAGGGTGCCTGCTGCATGTGGCCTGCACACCTCTCCTTGCCATCCCAGGAGAAGCAGGGGGTGAGGATGCCAGATTAGTGCTCCAAAGGAAAACAGCAGTGTGGAGAGTCCATTTTCAGGAGGTGAGATATAATTGTGGGTAACTGAAAACACTGTTAAACTATTTGTCATAGTTTTTACAAAAGTTTTCTCCTTGGGTCATTCATAACACTCGCAGGAACCCACAGCCCACAGAGCACTCTCTCACTGCATTCCTCTACTCTTTGGAGTCTGTTTTGTTCAGAGTGGGTGGAATGGCTTGCTGCTAGCCATTCATTGCCCAGTGGGCAGGGGCCTGTAGTCCTGGGTAGCGAAGGGTTCAGAGTCAAGGGTCTGAACATTGTGGGACAAGGTACAGCCTAGTCTAGCACTGAGCTGCAAGCCCACTATTAAGAATCAGGGAGTGAGGAAGTCAGAATAAAGGGATGGTTTTGCTCACTTGGGCTGAGCCCTGAGGCCCTGAGCAAGGAAACAGTGTGGGCTGGGCGTCGGGGTGGGGAATGAGTGTCTGCCTTTTGCATGTAGGCCAAATATGGGGACTCTTGCAATTTTCTTCTGGGGGGGTTTAGATGTGTAGTGTTCGTTAGTGAGCGTACCTAGGGCCACCTGTCAGAATCACCAAGGCTAGGCTTTTATACAGTTTCCTTCCTCCACCAGTCCTAGCTTCTTGGGGAAAGGCCTGATGATATGTAGTGGTTCTTGTGATCCTTGTGCACATTGTAGTGTGAGAAGCACAGGCTTCTCACAGGAATAAGGTTGTTCCAGCCCTTCTCTGTTTTAGAGAAAACTATGTAAAACCAAGATAGGTGCCTTATCTGGAGGCTGAATAGGCTGGTTTGGGGTTTCTATGTTTGTGGTACCCATAAATATGACCTCTGAGTGACAGAGACTGATGTCCAGGAGTACTCAGGTTTCATGCACTCACTGCTGAGTTCTTCTAGGCTGGACCCCGAGTGCTAGTCTTCCATTGAATCCAGCCCTCCCATGCCTGCAGGGCTCACCTGTGCTATTCCAACTTGCCTGGGGACAGTTTTGAGAGACTTCTGGGTTCAGCATTGGGAAAAAGCTCTTTCATCTGGTCCTCAGGAGTGAGCAGAGCCTTAGGGCACAGGCTGGGCCTGCCATATGGGGCTAATACAGCTCTGGAGACTCCGGAGGGCAGCGCCTTATGATTGGATTTACTTGCAAGTCAGGGCTGTGAAGTTCCTGATATGAAGCTGCTGGCAGTCCTGGCTTATGGGAGTGTGTGGGGAGACTGGAGAGTGAACGCAGTGTGGTCTTGCCAGAACATGCTGGAGGCACGGAATCTGCCTGGGGAATCAGGGAAGACTTCAGAGAGTGCAGTGCTCAAAGATTGTTGGGAGGTGCTAGCTGAGTAGAGGTTTCCAGTGTGGACCAGAGTAGGCAGGGTTTCAGTGGGCTGGGTTTGTGAACAGCACTAGCCCTTTAAGTTGCATTCTACAACACATTTGCTCTGTCTTAGGAGAACAGCAAAGGATGGGAAGTAGGCCGAATGTGTAGCTAGGTAGATTCTTAAGGGTGGATGGGTGGATGTGTAGATGGATGGGGATTGGATAGAATTGATAGATAGGATTTAGAACTATCGAATGTATGTATGCATGGATAAATTGGTTGACTGAATTTATAGCTAGCTGTCTGGCTGGCTGAGTGGGTGGGTAGTCAGTGGGAGGATGTGTAGATGGTGGGTTGATGGGATTGGAGTTGGATAAATAGATGGATAGATGAATGGATTGGAGGATGAAGATGCCTGGGTGGCTGAGTAGATTGTTGGAGTATAGAGGGGAGTAGAGAGATCAATGAGCAGGTGATTGGAAGGGGATATATAAGGGTAACTGAAAGAAAATATGGATAGGTGGGGATATATGTATGGGTAGGTAGAAGAATGGGTGGATGAAGGGTAGGATGAATGGATGGATGGATCTACAGGTGGATCGTTAATGGGCTGGAAGGATGGGTTTCTGGGTAAAAGGCAAATCAGGTAGGTGATGAGGCTAAGTATATAAATTCAGGTCTCTTGTGGGACTCAGGCTGTAAGGGTTCTAAGAGAAGTTGCCCAGCCTCATACCCACTAGAGGAAGCAGCTCTGCATTCTTTCTGGAGCCACACAGATCATGTTCCTACCCTGAGTGTTGCTCTTTTCCCTGTGGCTTTAGCCATCCTTGCCTGATGAATGTGGCTGTCTGCAGTCTGAGAGTCCTGTCTGGGTTGTGGCTGTGCCTGGTCTGGGTGACAAGGTAAGAGCCCTGACATGGGGTCTGAAGGACAAGGTTGAGGAGAGAGAATGACTTTTGCTTTATAAAATCTCATCTAGGTGCTATACTAAGCACTTTGTGCACATTGCCCATTTCATTATTCTTACAACTGAGGAGGAGACTAAAGTTGAGGGAGGGTGGATGACTGGCCCAAGTTCATGACAGGGGCAAAACCTGGAGGTCCTGCAGAGGCTAGAGCCTCTGAAGTAGAGATGTCACCATAGGATAAGATCAGCAGTGGGTCTGTAGGACAGACTGGGTGGAAGATCCTGACTGCAAGCCCACACAGAAGTCTGAGGAGGGTTTCCTATGGGATGAATGAACACAAGGGGCTTGGTAACTCAGTGATGGGGTCCTGGGTCCTCCATATGGGTTCTACCCCACGTGGCCTTTCTGATGCTCCTGCATGAGGTCTTAGGGGACTGGGCCAGGCTTCTGAATGGTAGTTCCATATTATAGCTCAGCATGGAGGGTTGGGTAGCTGGCATACCTGTGAGAGGTGCTGGGAGAAGGAACTGTTTGCCCAAGAACCATGTCTGCTTCAGAACTACCTCCTCAGGGCTCTCCTGGTGAATAGCTGGATCTTCCTGAAGCCCACTGACCCTTTCATTACAAAGATATCCCATCATGATTTCCTAGGCCTGGCAGAAAACGTCCCCAGAACTCCTGAAACTTCCTTGTCCCTGTCTTTGGGCCAGGTCAGGGATTTCTCCAATGTCTTCACAGGCTGGGTCCTGTAGGTACAGCTGATCCCATCCTGAGTGCTTAGGGGAGTAGATGGCCATTGGACACTGGGAGGAGCCCAAGAGGTGGGAGAAGCTCTGGTCTCAGGGATCTGAGCTACCTCCATGCCACCCACCCTCGTCCAGAGCTGCTGACATCAGAGCTGGGACAACCTTGGGACCTTTCACATCCATGCTCATATATGGCTTATTTTATGATGGGTTTTAGGCTGGGAGAGTCAGTTAGGACCCTGAAGCAGCCAGTGCCATCTCTTGGAGGAAGAGCCCAAGGAGCTGGGCATGGAGCCTCAGGAGTGAAGAGCAGGAAGCCCCTTTGTTAGGGAGGAAGGAGGGAGGAAGCTGGACCTGAGCTGGCCTTAGCTAGGAAAGATAAAGCAGGAAAAACAGAAAAGTAATTTTAGTGCATTAGGCAAGAGATGGGAGAGAGTGTTTACGGATCATTTAGTTTTCGAATGGTGATAGGTTAGTGGTTAGATTAGCAGGAGGCCAGTCAACTCAAAAGGAGGGAATTAATTTATGAGATTGCAAAGGGAAATTGTTTGCAAGAAATACAGGGGCTTTGTTGTAATAGCATCAAGTTTAGCAGAAACAACAAGTGCTGGCAGGGCTGGCTATCCATCAGGGAACCAGCCACTAGGAGTATAAGTCTGTGGGCTGGGGATGTGGTGGACTCCTCAGCTGGGGGACAGCCCTGCTCTCACCTGCTCCCTAGCCTGGAGAAGGCTGTTCCTGTCCTGTGAATTTTCTGGGCTTGGGCATAACCTTACTAGGGGTCAGGATTAGAGGCGGGGGGTGGTGCTTGATGGCTGGGGTTGGGGAGCAAGACCCAACATCCATTTTTGGCCTTGGGCCAGTTACCCACTAGTCTTGGGAGATCATTGCTTACCATGCCAGGTCATGCTACACTGCAACTCTAGAGGAGAGACCTCCTGACCGTGGAAACCCAGGGAAGGAGGCTCCTAGGTGTCTCTTACTACCCCTGTGCTATACTGCAAGATTGGGGGGCAGGGGACCTGAGCAGGGTGTCCCAGAGGCCTGAAGAGTCCTTTGTTCATTACATAAACATTCCTATGCTCAGCTCATGTGCTGAAGAGATGGGTAAGGCCACAGGGACTGGGCTCTAATTCTAGCCCTACCACCTAGTGGCCAAGTGACTAGGACAAGTTGTGGAGCCTCTGAGAACCTCCGTATTTTCATTTGTCAGCATCTCAGGGTTGTTGTGTGGGTTACCTAAGAAGATCTGTATGAGGAACCTGGTATGGTACCTGGAACATATTTACTGCTGGGTAATGGCAGTTGCCAGTACAATTACTCTATTATTAATGGCAGGGAAGTTAAAGAGAGCCTGCCAAGCCGCAGGTATTGGTGCCCTCCTCTCATTGCCCAGCCTCAGCCTTGGTCTCTGCCTGCCATAGCATGATGTCTCTTGCCTGGGGTCTTCCTCATCCCAGGCCCTGCCTCCCATCTCTCTGTCTCTCCCTCTACCCTGTATCCCTGTTGTAGCTGAGCCTGTTGTACTTTTGGCACAACTGCTCATGTATGGTGGAAAGAGCTCCTGACTTTAGTATATTTTGTCCTGGTTTCCTATCCCGTGGAGCTGCTTGAGGTCCAATTATTCCTCTGAATGGAACGCCAGAGTGGGTGGGCCACTGCTGATGTCACAGAGATCGGTTGCCCACAGCCCCTCCTGCAGGGGGTACAACCTGCACATCATTCACTGCAGTCTTAGTGGTGCCCCTTGGGGGGAGCAAGTGACAGTCCTAAGAGCACTTAATTGTTTACATAGGGCTCAGTCTCCCAGGTCACCTTGTGAGATGTGGCCAGTGGTGACTTTCAGGTAAGGAAATGGAGGCCAAAAAAGTGGAGCATCTTGTCCAAGTTGCAGGGCTAGTAAGTAAGGGAGCCAAGAATTGAACCTTTTTGCCTCAGCCTTGCCCATGCCACCAGTTCTTCCCATCCCACTGCCTCCAGGCTGAGCATGGCCCTGGAGTCTGGGGTCTAAGGTGGCCCTTCCTCCATGATTTGTGGGGAGGCAGAACCAATGCCTCTGAATCCACTGCTAGAAGCAGACAGAGAGAAATCCCTCTCCGGAGGAGCAGTCTGGAAGGGAAGGAAAGCAATCACTTTCCCTTTGCTGACTAATGAGGGGTGAGCCGCCTCCTTAGGAGGTGACGAGTGGGCGCTCTTGTTATTAGCTCCAGCAGAGAAAGGGATAGAGCATTTAGGGCTGGGTGGGGGAACCAAAAAATGCATTTCCTTCGTTCACGTCTCAGCATTGCTGTGGAAAGTCATTTTTCCATGTTGGGGGAATTTCTTTTTTGAAAGTGAAATGACTCTGATGTTATCTGGGCTTGACGGAGCTAAACCACCTGGAAACATTAGGAGATAGCTTTGCTTTCTTTTCACCCACATTTAACTTAACAGTAGCCAAGGCGGTCTGAACTTTATGAAAGTGCCCCTGTCAGCAGAAAGCCTGCACAGTGGCACTTGGCCAGGAGGCACTTTGCACAAATTACAAGTGCTGGGAAATGGAGGCCAGCCCAAAGGAGAAGCTGGGCTCTCCACTTCTGTCAGTGCAGGGAAGGTACCCTGAGCTCAGTCACTGGGGATCCTTGGAAATGTAGACCCACGGGTTGCAACACCAGATAATTAAATCAGATGGTGGTTCTGCCAGTAGGTTTTTGATTTAGCTTCTGAATCCCAAGCTCAGGTTGGAGGGATGGAGGGGTAGGAAGAGAGAGCAAAGAAGCATGGTGCATTTCTTTACTCTGGTGGTCCAGTAAGGAACTGGAAGGCCCCTGACACCTCTCTGTGTTGGGTCAAAAGGTGTTGTCTAGGTATTGGCCTTGTTTGGCTAGGTTGCAGGGTGCATGTAGGGAGCAATAACATTTTCAGGTTTTGAAAGAAGGAAGTTTTATTGTGTGTGTGGGGTTACACTTCTTGCATATGATGGGATGTTATGGAAGCCAGCGTATGGGTGACACTCATATGCTGTGACTGGGTCTCCCAGCTGCCCCAGTTTTTCTCCCACTCCTTGATGGAAACTGCATGATGCAATGCAGAGGGCGTGGTTTTTTCACATCTGACAGTCTGAGTTTGTACTTATTGGCTGTGTGATATCAAGAACATTTCATAACCTCTCTTAGCCTTGGTTTCCTCACTAATAAAGAGGGAATATGTGTCTAATGGGTTCTTGGGAGATAGCACAAGATATCAATATATGATGTCTTAGCTCCCTGGCTGGCACAGAGGAGGTACTCAGAATGTGTTCGTCAATTTAACCCTCTTCCTCCCCCTTCGCTGCCCCCTACTCTTCCTCTTCCCCACTCCTCCTCACACTCTTCCTCTTCCATCTTGACCCACTAGGCTTTTTGAGGATGGTTTGGCTAGAAATCTGTCATGCTCACCTTCCTGTACCCTCTGCTGTCTGGGATAGAGAGATCTTAGCTCAGAGATAACAGGCTATTACTGTGCAGACTGCTTCATGGTGTTAGCAAAGCTGGCCAAGTTGTAAATTCCTCTGACTTTGGCTTTTTTGGAGCTCCAGAAATAAATATGGGAACATTTTAGTCTCCAGCAGACTGGAGTGCACCTGGAGTCTCTGGTACAAAATGACAGAAGGGCAGCAGGTGTGTTTGGCTGGGTCTGAGTGGGATCGACTGCCTCTTCTGGAATTTCTAGCCTTTCTGCAGAAGCCGCAAGCTAGGCTGTAGGAAGTCTGGAGTTTGGACCCATATGTGTCCCTCCCCCAACACCAGACACCTGGGTCTGATTTGAGGGCTCTAGGAGGCTGATGAATCAAATTGTTATTGGAGTCCTGGAGACTCAAAGCTCATTAGAGGGGTCAGGTACAGGCTGAGAACTGATGGAACCCTGTTCTGACTACTCTGCCCCAACCACAGCTGGGAAACACTTCAGTCCCTGGTGAGAGTTCTGGAGGATGTGGTGGCACCAAATCCAAGCATATAGAGACTTGTGCAGCACCCTGAAATAGTCCACTAAGAAGGGAATGGTGGGTAAAGGTGTGGGGCTTTGGGTTGTGTGTGTTTAGAGGGGGAACCCACTAGTGGTTGTGGCCCTGATTAGTACAATCTGGGCTTTGGGATTAGGAAAGGAGGGTGTGAGGGCTGTCCCTAAATTGCTCTGGGTCAGGGAAGAACCAACAGGAGAGTGGGATGAGGTGGGGGGATTGCCCTGTGCACCTGGGTTCTGGCTCAGGTGATAATAGAAGGGATTTCAAGCTGTGCAGATGGTGGAGCTGAAGCTATGGCCCTGGCAGGTGCCCTCAGGCCAGCTTGTTTAGACCTGAGTGGTTGGACAGATCGGGCTGTGAGTTCTGAGAAGAAGTGGGAGAGGACATAGTTTGAAGTTGGCTTTGTCCTAGATATGGGGAGGTAGAGTGGTGTCTCCTCTGTCCTACATGTGTGCATATCACAGGATATGGGGTGGAGGGCAGGGTTTAGAACTCCAGAGGCTGAACTCATTGAGGTACTGGCTTCAAAGATGCACTGGAGAGGATGGTCTCCCTCAACCCCACTCTACTTATTGGACTCCCTTTGGGAAGGTTCTTTGATACCTGTTATCATGGAGGCCAGAGGCCATGCTGCGAGTAATTCCAGCCCCTCATTAGATTCACCAGGAGAACAAGTGCTGCCCTTGCCAGTCCAGGGTTCCTTTGAGGTAGGGGTGCTGTCGGGTAGAACAGATGAGGCAATGCAGACTTCTTCAGTTCTTTGCCTAGTTGAAACCATGTGCAGAGGAGTCATGACAGGTAGTTATCATGCCCAGAGCTCTCCAGAATGCAGGCTCAGTTGGTTCTTTTCATAGATCACCCGACCCTCACCGTTACACCCTCTTTCTTTGTCCACTGCTAAACTGCTCCACTCACCCCACTACCACCCCCAGAGTAGTTCTTACATGACCAAATGTTGGTGGTTACTTCCTTTACTATGGCTTTGTTAATTATCACTCATTAGCATAAGGAAGGGATCCCTTTATGGGCAACTGAGAATAGAACCTGCAGATTTTTGTGTCAGCTGGACCCTTTTTTTTATTTTGTCAAATCCAGCTGTGTTTAGGATTCTCAGTGCTCTTGTGATCTCAAGAAAATTAATGCTCTGTAGCTTCCCACCTCTTATCTCCCCTGTGGCTTTATAAATCCTAAATTCTAAGACAGGTTCTCCTAAATCCACTAATTTACTGTATCATTTTTTTTTTACTAACATAAAGTATAGACTATTTTCAAACATAAATAACCAAATAATTGTATCTTTAGAAACTCTCTAACAAATATATTTTATATTCTTACTATTGAACCCAATACATTCTCCTTTTCTAGACAGCAGATTTCTCTTTTGATCAGGAAGGTTTATGACTTGTGAACTATGACTCAAGGTTACTCTACAGCTGGGCATTTTGTATTCGTATTACACTAATGCATTTGGGTATAGACTCCCCAACTTGTCAGAATGTGTAGGAGCAATAGCCTGTTTGAACCAAATATCCACAGATTCCAAAGTGGCTCTGGAGCTGCTGCCCAGGGTCAGGGCCTCACCTCATGATGTAGTGGGCCCTAGTTCAGGTCTGGGGGTAGAATGACCCAGGTGACCACTCAGGTGGGCTCAGTTCACAGATCTATGAAGATAAAGGTAAGCTACTTCTCGGGCAGGGGTTCCAACTGAAAAGTTAAGTTTCTGTGGAGAGCAGACAAGAAGGGCAGATGACAGGAGGTGAGAGAAGACCCGGTACTTGAACTTTGGATGGTTAAATTCACTCCAAGATGGCAGCGAAGTGTGAGCATAAAGAATGGTGATTTTCCCCTCCAGCTTTGGCCAAAGCTCACTTTAGGAATGCAGGTCAGGACCTCAGACAGCGCCAGGGCAGTACCACTATCCTAAGCACTTCTGAGTCCAGACAGCCTTTGCGTGCCCTGCCTCTCTCTGGAACTTTTAGTTGTTAGGGAACCTTGGATCTCTTTATGTCAACATGTCCCTATGACTTTGGATCTGTGTTTCAGGGGAGGCCCTTGCTTTCTAGGTTAGGAAATGGATCTCCTTTCTCCTGGTCTTTCTCTGTTCATCTTTTTCTTCTTCATTGCTTTCACTGTTGGCTTCTGGAAGCTAGAGAGGACAGGAGGGAAAAAATGGAGGGTTGAGCCCAGACACTGGAGCCTTACCATCTTGGAGACTCTTTGGTTTCTGATTTGAGGTTACCATAGGATTATACTTGGAAGTTTCTAGGTTGCTCTTCAGTCTCTCTGTGATTTGGAAGTCTTTTGTCAGATGACGGAATGCCAAATGTGATTAAGAGCTATGTTAAATCAGTGAGAGGAAGGTGACTGGGGAGGGTTACTCAAGCAAACAGGCTTCTTCATTGGCCTTAGCTCAAGAGACCCATAGACAAGCCACCAGGGCCCTTTAACATGCACAGCCAGGGCCAGAGCAGGAAGCCAACTAGGCCTCGGGTCTCTAGCAGGAGAGGCCCCCCGAGCTGGGCCAGCTGGAGTGGAAGACTCTCCCTTTGAAGTTTTGGGGAAGAGGCTCAGCTCCCAGTTGTTTGCCTAAAAACTTTCTCTAAGGTCTAGGTGGGATGATCCTTAAAGGGATTTCCTATACTCTGCATTTGTGTGTGAGATGGAGTCAGCATTTCCCTTGGCTGGGAGCCGCCTGAGGAAGGAGTATTTCTAAATGTAGTCAGGATAAATATTGGGGTACTGACCACCCCAAAATGTTGGTGGGAGGCATTGAGCTAGAACACAGGAACATACATTTTGAAGTCAGAAACATTTGTTAGTAAACCTAGCTTCTTACTATCTTGTTGCAAAGTTTTTGGAAGAAATCAGGTTCCTCAACTGTAAATGGGGACAGTGTTGCCTATCTTATAGAATTGTTGTGAAAATTAGAGACAAAGTATAGGAAGTACTCAGTGGGGGTCTCAGCTCCCTTCTCAGAGGATCAAAGACCTTGTGTCACCCTCCTTCTGAAATTCTTAGAGGGAGCCACTGCTGTCTTGCTTAGATTATGGGGAGGACCTCACTGAACTTCCCAGTTCCTATTATCTTTGAAAGCTGATGCCTGGGGCTAATGAAGTCCCCTATCCCTTCCTCTCTGCCTGGGAAGGCTGAACTGAAGAACCTTCCTACATGCAGAGGTTCTCCCAGCTTTGCACTACTCTCTTCACTCCTGCCCTACTCTCACAGCCTTATGGCTTCTGATCTAGATGTTAGATATTCTATTGCTTCCTAGGACAGGAGGAAATGAAGTGTGGGGAGAGAGGTCTGAGAGTCACATGGTTATAAACTAACAGCTCTTTCTTTTGGGTTTTATACAATCATAAAGCCAGGATTAATTTTTATTCATGTCACTTCTAGTTACTGTAAGAGGAATAAAGAAAGGTTTATGGGATACATTCAGGGCAGACACAGCCCCTGCTTCTCTGCTTGCCTTTCAGCAGCCTCATAATCTTGACCAGTGATAGGATCTTGAGGGAGGGCTTGTCCTAGGAGATGGCATATTTGTCGGGTTTCTTCAAAGAAACAGAACCAATTGCCATGCGTTTCTCTCTGTCTTTTTCCATTTATCCACAGAGAGGAAGAGGGAGCAGGAAAGGGAGAGGAGAGAGAGGAGCGAGCGAGAGATTTTTAAGGAATTGGTTTACACGGTGGTGGATACTGGCAAGTCTAAAATCTGCAGAGCTAGCAGGCCAGAGACCTAGGGGAAGTTGACGTTGCAGTCTTGAGTCTGAAGGCAGTGTGGAGGCAGAGTTTTTTCTTTTCTGGGGACCCCATCTTTTCTGTTAAGGCCTTCGACTGATTAGATAAGGTCCATCCACATTATGGGAGATAATCTGCTTTACTTAAGTCTAGTGATTTAAATGTTAATTACATCTAAAAAATACCTTTGCAGCAACATCTGAACTAGTGTTTGACAAAACAACTGGCCACCCTAGCCTCGTCAATTTGACATATGCAATTAACCATCACAGATGGGGACAATATTATCCAGTGGTTTATCAATATAATCCATATTTAAATCCAAGAGGCTCAGATCTGAGGCATCTCATATCTTGATGATGGAAAGAGTGTGGGTTTTGAGTGTGCCAGTCTGAGTTCTCATCTCCATGTTCTTGGCAATGACATATTACTTTCTCCTTCTTTGAGCCTTACTTTTCTCATCTTTAAAATGAAGATTAATAGCTTGTATCTTTTAGGAGTGCTAGAGATTGACTGAGATTATGAGTATGGTAAGGCCAGGCACAGTGTTCGTTTTCTCCCAATTTTTTTAACTGCCTTTTGGAGCCTCTTCCTGAAGCCCTGGTTACTTACCACATACTCTGGGCTGGGGAAAATGGACAAAGGTACTTTCTGGGTCCATGTAAGGGATCTGGGAGCATTTGGGACCACTTTGGTAGCAGAGTTGTGAGTAGGGAAGGGTCAGAGTTCATGAAGAGCCATATGTGGCAGCTGAGGATGGGACATGTGGAGTGTGAGTTCAGGTGTGAGAAGGGGCGAGGAATCCTTTCTGCCACTATCTTCCTTATCTTCATGAGGTCGCTACTCATGCCTTCCCTTTGTCTTGGTATATCTTAAACATTGCAGCTTCTAGGTTCCCCAGGAAAGATCATGTGGTATGCCAACAGGCAGAGTGCATTTTGAAGCAGGTTATTGAGGAGGCCAAAAATGTAGGAAGGACAGAGAAGTATAGGGGAATAAGCTAGGGACTGGGTCCATAAGACTTATTCGAGGCCTCTTCTGAGCGAGATAAGCAGAGAGAGTCACTACCAGGGTCAGAGGCTCCAACAGCCTGCCGGAAAAGAGTGGTTGAAAGCATTTAACATTGAATCTTCCCATGGCACCACCGATGGGTGGCCTGTACAAGCATCCCACCAGAAAGAGAGGAAATATTGGAGATGGGAAACGGCTCTGTAATGAGAAGTAATGATCTGAGACCAAAAAGGGAGGAGATTTTGGATCTTTAAAAGGTTGAAAGCTGTGAGGTCAGTTAGCCAGGAGATAACTTGCAGAGGCAGATCTTAGAGAGGGTGTCCAGAAAGGCACCAGCATGGGCAGAGACAGCTTAGGACGAGCCTCATTCCTTCTTCAGCCAGCGTTGGAGTGCCCAGAAAAGAATTCAGGGGAGGCCTCTGAAATACCTCCCTGTGGGATGATGGGGGCTGCTGGTGGGTTGAAATCCTGACCCCTGTCCTTATGAGATGTGTGATGTGGGGCAATATGATATCCATTAGGCCCCTCAGTTTCAGTACATTTTCTGTAAAATGGGAATAATAAGGCCAACCTCTAGAATGACGTGAAGATATATGAGGGAAACAAATATCAACTACTCTCATACCTAATAGGTAGTAGATACTCAAGAAACATGTGTTCTTCTCTCACTTACCCATCCCCCAGTCACTACCTATCTCCTGAGCCTAATTCCTGCCAAGTAGAGAAATCACTTGAGCTGATTCTACTTTTTGTTTAGAAAATCTCTTTAATGAAGTAAAATATTCTTTTATTTTATTTCTAATTTGTATTATATAATTATTTTTATACAAACAGAGAAGTAGTAGAATAGTGTAATGGAAGCCCACATAGCCATCACCCAGATTTAATAGTTGTTAACATTTTGCTACATATCTGTTTCATCTATTTTTTGAAAATATGTTAAAGTAAATTACAGACATCAAGACATTTCATTTCTAAATAAGTGTATATCCCTAAAAATGTAAGGGTATTTTCCTATACAGTTGTAATACTATTATAATACCTAGCAGAATAATCATAATTTTCTGTTATAATCTAACAGTCTGTATTGAAATTTTCCCTAGTGGTCCACAAAGTATCTCTTAGAGATGATTGGTTCAAGTCAGGATTCAATCAAGTACTATATATTGCCATCAATTATTATTTCTCATAAATCTCTTTTATTTAGGCTAAGGCTTGTCAGACTTTTGTGCATGGATACGATTTACCTGGAGTTCTTGCTAAAATGCAGATTCTGATTTGAGTGCTGCAGAGGGGCT